>JAHWFO010012650.1:846824-881866 GCA_023313115.1 Rhysida immarginata
CCCCCCCGGCTTGACCAAGAGGGACACCATGTTGAACACATTAAATGACTGTTCTTTATGGAGAACAGTCCAGCCTGCAATTCCAAACAAAATGTGTTGTAACATTTGAACCACAACTGCTACTTCAAATCCGTTTGCAGCAATGAATTTGTCAGAAAATGCTCATGTTATTTGATATATCACACTACCCCCTTTCCATTTAAAAAAACTGACTTAGATTCAATATGGCCGATTTCAAGATGGCGGCCATGTTCGGTACATACCGTAATAGATAGACCATTTCACCCATACCTTACTGGAATATTCACATTTCCCAATACCTGCAAGGTTTTCGAAAGAACAGGGTGTACTGCGACTTTTGACTCGCCCCGTATAATGATAATGATGTTGCGTTGAAATAGGTTAAACAAGGAAACCTACCTTACAAAACAAAATACTCATGATAAAATAATCTACAAGGAATGTTTCAGACGATCCTTTATAATCAAAATTAAAAAAGAAATACGTAACGACAAGCACTATAAACTGGCGTGAAGTGTCAGAAAAAGAATTACGCAGGCACTTAATGCTGCATATCACCACGACTAGAGATCCTCCCCTACATATGAAATAAAACAAAAAGGAAAAAAAAAGTTACTTACGAATTGCAGTTGTTCAAAATTTGAAAGCAAATTGACCCTAAATACTTACAAAATCCCAAATTTCTTAATAATATATGGTGAATCTTTGGTTAAGGCACTCAAAAAGACAAGAGGATACATAATGTTACGTTCTATAAACCACAACCATATGAATACTTTTTCATACCAACGAACTTTAGCTGCGTCTGTAATGAAAAACGTTCTATTTGTACAATACTCATTTCCAAAAAAGTTGGGACAGTGCAAAATATATAGAAAAGACAAAAAGGGATGATGTAACAAAACTTTCTCGCGAATACAAAATAGCAGATACGTTTATGAAATGACATAAATATACTGTGTGCACCAAAACATTTTGTATCGTGGCCGGAACGTTCATTTTGAATGGGGGTGTTGCAACACGTTCCAAAATAGTAGGGACATACGTTGTAGAAAGCGCCGTTAGTAGTGGAACCTTCCGAATTGTTCGGGAATAATCTAGAATGATGACGTCGTACTACATTCCGTATAAATAACAGTTGCCATCCGTCGTTCAGGTAACTTATTCGGAACGATGGGTCGAGGCAAGCCAGTTAGCAAAGATCTTCGTGTTCGAATCATTCGAGAATTCACAAACACGTTTCTCAGCGTGCAATAGCCAGACGATTTAACCTGTCATCATCTACAGTACATAATATTATCAAGCGCTACCGAGATAGTGGTGAGATCACAGTTCGGAAAGGCCAAGGTAGAAAACCTATTCTGAATGCTTGAGCTCTTCGGATCCTCCTACGTCACTGCGTCACGCATACGAATGCTGCGATTACGGACATAGCCACGTGGGCCTGCGATTTCTTCGGGAAGCCATTATTGTTGAATACTGTATGCCGGTGCATCCACAAATGCAAACTTAAGTTACACTGTGCACAACGGAAGCCATACATCAACAAACGACAGCAACGTCGCCGTCTGATATGGGCTCGAGCCCATCGCAATTGGTCCCAAGCACGCTGGAAGAACATATTGTGGTCCGATGAATCAACCTTTGCGATTGTTTACGGAAATAATGGACGCCGTACACTCCGGACCAAAGACGAAAAGGATATTCCCGCGTGCTAGAGGCGTTCGGTACAGAAACCACCGTCTGTCATGGTCTGGGGCTGTGGAATGGGACACTTGCACATCTGCAATGGCACCGTCAATGCTGAAGTGTATATACAGATCCTGGAACAAGCTATGGTGCCATCTAAGAGGCGCCTGTTTGGACGACGTCAGTGTATATTTCGACAAGACAACGCCAGACCGCATGCAGCGCGCATAACTTCTGCATGGCTACGTCGGCAGTGCATTCGTATGTTGGATCGGCCCCCTTGCAGCCCGGATCTGTCGCCTATAGAAAACGTTTGGCGGATTATTAAACGAAAACTACGACAGCGACGACCTCGGACAGTTGAACAGCTGAAAACCTATATCCAAGAGGAATGGGACAGAATTGCGGTTACGGTGTTAGAAAGATTGGTGTCATCGATGCCCAGAAGATTACAGTGTGTCATCAAGAGGAGAGGTGACGCCACACAGTGGTAAACGCCGTGCTGTCCCAACTTTTTTGGGAGTGTGTTGCACGTGCCAAACAGGAAAACCACCTGTATCTTTCTTTAAGCATATAAGATATGTGATCCCATGCCTAATTTATCGTTTAAGTATTGTAATGCGTTGAAATAAACGGCAATACAATAATCCAAACAAATGTGTTGGAGTTCTTCTTATATGTTGCACTGTCCCAACTTTTTTGGAAATGAGTATTGTAATTTTTACAAGTCTACACAACTTTAAGAATGAAAAAGGTCAAATTTTTACCTGTGGCTTCAAATAACCTATACTCGTGTGAACGTAGTACAGGATGGGAGCAACACAACCATGGAAGTTGTTTACGCAGTTGAGGAATAAAGTAATGAATACTCAGGCCAATGATTCCAGTAATGATATAAAAAACATAGCTTAGAGTGGGCTATTCTTCCCAAAGGAAACCGACAATCAAAACAGGGAAGAAAATATTCAAATTAATGACAAACTCAAAATTAAAGCCTCTTACGCACTGTCAACTGGTTGCTAGCAACCTCGAGACATAACTAGAATAGTCATCTTTTATGCACGTGGTTTCGGCAACCCATCAGTTAATCAAGAGCAACGCATTCGGTGACTGGTAATCACACGACTGCTGTGGCGGATTGTGTCTACACACTGCACGAGCAACAACCAACACCTTCCCAATCGTGCTTTTTGTTTATACGGCGGGTGTTCAAATGAAATAATACGAAATGACACTGTGGGTATAATCGAATTCTTTATTCAATTAGCCTGAACACAACTAATCCACTGTTTCGCAAGCCAAAGGATTCCCCGTTCCTGGAATCGCTGTGGCTTTGATAGCAGCCAGTCCTCCACTGTCTCTGTCAGTTCGTCATCCGAGTCGAAGCGCTTCCCTTTGAGATGTTTTTTAGCAGACCAAACAGATGGAAGTCGCAGGGCGGATGTTCAAGCTGCTCCCACTTGAACTTATCCAGTGCACTTTTTGTGATCTTGGAGACTTGCGGACGAGCATTATCGTGGAGCACAATCACTCCCTGCATGAGCAGCCCAGGCCGTTTGCTCTTGAATGGACGTGCGTAGGCTGCGAAATGTCTCCCAGTACACGTCGCTGTTAATGGTTTTTCCATGCTCGAGGAATTCCACGAGGATGAAATCACAACTGCTCGATTCTCTCCTGCGTCACGTGAGAGCGGTTCGCACATGTGCACAACCACACTAGACTCTACGTTCCCTTCCCTAGATGTCGCACTAGGTTATCCCAAAGCGGCATAGTCAAATTCCAACCAATTTGGTTTTTACCTTTTCATTTGAACACCCCTTGTATCTGTGAAATAAACATTCACGATGATGCAAACTGTGTGCCTTCACAAGGCCCCACATTTCTGAAGTCCTACGCCTTGATTTATCACGATCAAATATTTATGAAAACGGACCCCACAAGAGCATTTCGCATTTTGAACCAGGCCCCAAAATAGCATTTTACATGATAACTCGCTTTTCTTGGGCCTTGCCATTATCTCATTTTCATTTCAATTTATTGTCATGTTTTTGAAAATCCTCAAAAAAAATTTGGAACATGCCTTTATTTCCACGTTCTTGTAATACGGGGAGCACCCAATATGTCCCCCCCCCCCTTTTGTGCTTTTTTTAATAACATAGATACGGCGATTACGTCCATCTTGAGCGGTAGCCTGTGTGATGCAAGAACGATTTGTTTACCCAATTGGTCTCCCGTCTTGGGTTTCCTGTTGTTTCTGGTTGTTCGCAACCACTGTTGCCAGCAATTAGTCGAAATTGCGTAAGACCACTTGGAAATTAATTTTCAAGGAAAAAAAAAAAGAATAGCATATGAGTAAAGTAACTTCAAAAAGAATGTTTACCTGCAAAGTACTAAAAACAGTGCTAACATGGATAGCAAAGACGAAGATTGCTATTAGTGTACATAAAATAATATCAGATTTAAGTCTGTTAGTCTAGAATGGGGGGAAAGAAAAAAAAATAAATTGAAAGGCTATAAATTGAATTAAAAGTAAAAAGATTTTGATACAAATACAATGTATAATACAAGGGGAGGTCACAAAGTCATTACAATAAGCTAGACGACTTGAGAGATGGGGTGATACTGCATGATGGTAGCATCAGTCCTTCTCCACATATACACCCACCTTCCAGCACCATACACTTTTCCCAATGATCAACGACTTGGTGGATGCCACTTTTATAGAAGTCCTCCTTTTGGCTGTTGAGGAACAGCTCCACTTTGAAGATGACCTTGTCATAGTCTTGAAAATGCCATCCATTAAGTATGTTCTTCAGGCAAGGGAAGAGGCGAAAGTTGCTTGGGCCAGGTCTTGAAGGATGGGGCAATACAGGATGGCTTTACAGTATAAAAGGTGGACAACAGAATTATCGACTAGTTTCGCCATTTATTCCCGGCTTCTTCAGGATACACAACAAGAGGCTCGCAGGCCTTTATATACAAAAAATTTCGGTACAGAATAAGCAATGAGCGTGGAAAGAAAGAAATAAAAAAGGTGACCAATAAGGAATAACAGGAGAAGGCCAATGGGGGTAAAATACACAAAAATTAAAAAAAAAAAAAAAAAAAAAAAAAGAGAAAAAGGAGACAGGGGGGTTGCGACATTCGCGGACCGAAAAGAGAGACTATATCCGGTTATCAAAAGAACAAGGGGTGCAAGTGAAGTATAAAGAAGGAAATGCAAAAAATACAAAAAATTACAATAAAATAAAAAATATTTATACAAATAATACTGGACACCCCCTTAGAGCACAAGATGAGGTGATGTCCGTCATGCATGTTTGCAACAATCCCTCAAAAACTGCCATCCTAGAGGCCATAGAAATTTACAAAGCCAAGAAATCCAACCCCGATCAACTGCTCAACTGCCAGACCGACTTCGACGTTTGTGCTGTCCTCAATCCTTTAGCAGATCTCTTATAGCCTTTTGTATTTTATATATGTTACCGGTTTGGTCGTTCTTTTACCGGTTTTAATGTTATTATATGTTATTATTTGTATAAATATTTTTTATTTTATTGTAATTTTTTGTATTTTTTGCATTTTCTTCTTTATACTTCACTTGTACCCCTTGTTCTTTTGATAACCGGATATAGTCTCTCTTTTCGGTCCGCGAATGTCGCGACCCCCCTGTCTCCTTTTTTTTTTTTTTTTGTACTTTGTGTGTATTTTACCCCCATTGGCCTTCTCCTGTTATTCCTTATTGGTCACCTTTTTTATTTCTTTCTTTCCACGCTCATTGCTTATTCTGTACCGAAATTTTCTGTATATAAAGGCCTGCGAGCCTCTTGTTGTGTATCCTGAAGAAGCCGGGAATAAATGGCGAAACTGGTCGATAATTCTGTTGTCCACCTTTTATACTGTAAAGCCACCACTCATTCGTTAGTAAGAACAGTATTATGATCCCTACTCTTTCCAATACAGGATGTCCATAAAAAGCTGACACATTTTATCTGTGTATTACCAAAAAACTAATACAGATAAACAGAAACAGATTTCAATATATGAAACCATAACTGAAAAAGTTTTATTGTGTTTCACAAAGTTAAGCACATTACGGATTTGAAACTCTGAATCACAGTTGCTATTAACAAGGTGGATGTCATGCTCAAAAGAACATGGCAAGAAATTGATCATTGGCTGGATATCCTCCGTGTGACCCAACGAACACACGTTGGGCTCTACTAACTTGGTTTAATAAAATTTTTTCAGTTACAGTTTCATCTATTGAAATCCGTTTCTGTTTATTAGTTCTTTGGTAATACACAGATAAAATGTGTCAGACCTTTTATGGACACCCTGTATTTCAAACCCCAGCTCTGCCGCAACACACAAGCTCTCATGGGCGGAATGTGCTGGCTCATTGTCAAGCCGAAGTCTGACCCCTTTGGACACTTTACCTCGGCGCATTGACTTGATGAGTGATATGGCGATCTGAGAGGACTAAGGCTGTAAATTTGTGGTTAGTCATAGAGATGGAGGGGGGCGTCTGCTCCAAGGTTTGTCTTTCATAGTAGTCTGGCCGTACTGGAAACATCACTGAAACATAGTGACTGTCTCGTATAATGAACCATTGTTACCAAGGATTTATTTGGCTTTGTTCCCCTTCAATTGCTGGAACCTTATCACATTTTCAAGAGTGATCGTTCTTTCATGTTGATTGTAATGACTATATGCCATCCCTTGTAAACACATGCACCTTTCAAGTTATAAAAGCTTTTTATAAAAAGCTCATTTTTTTTTTTTTAATATTATCTATGCTGCTCAACATAGAAAATGCAACACTAAGAAGAATTGTACTGAATGATATGAATCTTAGGAGGATGTGTCTAATAACTGCGCATGAAACTGCAGCTTCCTCCCCAATCGTGCACAAGCTGCCCAAAACTGCAAAATCAATCCTCAATCGCAATTCCATAGACTGTCTAAAAAGCCTCAATTTCGCAAATGGAACTGCAAGAATTGCGCTTCTCCACATGCAAACGCAAACAATTTTGCAGCAGTGGCAGGTGAAGTCAATCCCATATGGTGGAAAACCTTTTCGGAGATATTAAAACAACTAAAATCACCCTCTCCCGTCAGTATTTTAATTGTTAAGTGTGTATTTCTTAATAGAGACTTTTTGCAACCTCAAACAATATGCGAGATGCGAAAGGTGATATTTCGTCTTTCTACTTTAGTATTTCATTTTGAGAGTTTTTGCACCTGTGAAATAAGAAATGCGAAAACAAGAAATTCCAGATTTTCAATACTGCCAACATCAGATTTTGTTTCTACACTGCTCAGCTCACTCTGATATCTGATTCTCAGCGTCACGGCAGCAAGGAGAAGTAAATACTATTAAAGTTTAAAGCTATTATAGTCTATAATACAGTATATCTAAATATAAATGCGAAGCAGCTTCCTTGTCGGACGCCATGTTGGTTAACGCGAGGAACTTGCTGTCAGAGCGTGGAGGTTGCGCGCAGCACGCATGCGCGACGACAAATTTGGTTACCAAAGGTGGCAACGAAATTTTTTAGAATTTTCATATTTCGTTCGACAAAACCTGGCATGACCAAACGGTACATGGCAGTCACATGACCAAAATGCCACCTTTTGCCTTTTGTATTTCGCATATCGTTTGAGGTTGCAAAAACTCTCTAATGAAACTTTAATGACCAAATTGGTTGCAAATTACCAATTTTTTTTTAATTACTGGTAATACAGTAAATTTTCGAAATTTTCAAAAATACAGTAAGATTTTTTTATTCATTCTTTTCATTTATACAATGCTACTGTCTAAACTTATTATCCAATGTGTTCTGAAAATACCTTTCGAGTTTAGATTGAATTTATATTGAATTTTCTATATCCAGCAATAAAATTAATGTTAATAAATTCATGTATAAGTAATTCATATTTACAACAGTTGTACGCAATTTTTCAGGTAAAGGATCAATCAATTCGCCTTCTGTAGGCGTTTGCTTCTGTTCTTCATCGGGCCAAATCTGACTTTTTAGAACAGACCTGCACAAATACACAAGTAAACATTTCTAGAAAAAAAAATGCATTTATAAAACCATGCTTAGAAATAAAAATATTACATTAAAAAACAAAAATAACTGGTATGCGTATTTAGAAACATTAAAACTCAATACACATGTTGAAACCAGGACACCAAGAGTAATACGGTACCAAGAGTGATATGAATGACAGAGTAAAATCGATTGCGAATAAAATTAATAAAAAAATATTTGAAATTTGCAATTTGAGTATTTCTGATACCCATTTTCTTATTATCATCCTGTGTGTTTTAGATATTAAAACACTCGGGCAATCTATATTGGAATTGGGTTGTCAATATTTAAGTATATACAGAGTTTGTTAATTTTTAAAAGTATGCAAATCCCGAAATACGAGATGTTTTATGTTGCAAGTCACTTTAGGCTTAGACAATTTGATTACATGAAAAAAATATTAATTCCAGTAATACAAACAACAATTGCAGAAAACCAGAAAAAATATAAAAAGGGGAGAAGAGATGTGGATATGTTCAATACAATAAAAGAAATAAAAGACTCTTTAACCACAACAAGTTTTAAAAAAGAAAAATACAACCTTATCCTGTAAGCGCTTTTCGAGGGCGAAGCTCTCATCATTCAGCAGGTAGAATAGGGAGTACCATACCACATGATACTGAGTGTGATAGAAAAATAAATGGTATTTATAATGAGAATCAACTAATTATAGAAATAGCACTCAAAAGACAGACAATAAAGAGATTTAGTGATTGGTTATGGTCGTCCACCACTGAATCAGTTGGGAGTTGCTGATTGACCCTTTGTCTGAGTTAAGTAAATCACTGCTGCTGGTGGAATGGATCTCCACACTCTCAAAGGCGTCCAGGAATCGTTTATTGTTTATTGCTTTCAAAAGTTTAAGGAAGTCGACGGTAAACTACCCTTTCTGGATGTTTTGGTAATAAGAAATAATAACTTTTTGTCTTTTGAAGTATACCGAAATCCCTCCTATCATTTAAATTTTATCCCTTCTGATTCCAGTCACCCTTGGAATCAGAAGCTATCCAGTTTTACGTCCATGATCGATCGCGCGTTAAATCTTCCTTTAGATAACACTGCGTTTAAGAAGGAGATTTCCTTAATTAAAAGAATCGCCACCAAAAATGGTTACGCCCACGGAATCGTAACTAAAATCCTGAAGAAGAGAAAATTTATTAAATTCATCACGGATATTACTACCCTTCAGAAAGCCAAAAGGAATTTCATCACTATCTCATTACCCTACAATGGTCAACTTATCAAAGGTCTTAACTCCGTCTTTAAAGCATACAACCTTTCTCTCTCTTATAGCAACCCGAACCAGGCAAAGCTCTTACTTGGCAATCCAAAGGATAAGGTCTCCCCACTCGACAAGGCGGGAATTTACGAAATCAAGTGTCCACAGTGTAGGAAGACCTACAAAGGGCAAACTTCCCGCAACATCTTGACCCGCTTTAAGGAACACCTGAACCACCGGAATTCAGAAGAAGTGACCTCTCTGTCGTTGCTAAACACTCCCTGGAGACAGGGCATGACGTCTCCATCCAAAACCTTAAACTTTTGAAAGCAATAAACAATTCCTGGATGCCTTTGAGAGTATGGAGATCCATTCCACCAGCAGCAGTGATTTACTTAACTCAGACAAAGGGTCAATCAGCAACTCCCAACTGATTCAGTGGTGGACGACCATAACCAATCACTGAAACTCTTTATTGTCTGTCTTTTGAGTGCTATTTCTATAATTGGTTGATTCTCATTATAAATACCATTTATTTTTCTATCACACTCAATATCATCTGGTGTGTTACTCCCTATTCTACCTGCTGAATGATGAGAGCTTTGCCCTCGAAAAGCGCTTACAGGATAAGGTTGTATTTTTCTTTTTTAAAACTTGTTGTGGTTAAAGAGTCTTTTATTTCTTTTATTGAATTTGATTACAGTCGAACCCAAATAACTCAAACTCTGATAACTCAAATTCCCGGTTAACTCAAACGATATTCTAAATCCCATCCCCCAGAGCATTTAATTCAATAGAAAATTCACTCATTAACTCAAACACATTTTTTAATAAATCCCGAATAACTCAAAGTAATTTTGGTTTTAGTGAATATGTATTCCTAAATTTAAGCAAAACCTATCTTATAAAAACAAGCTTTGCCTGTTGAAACTTTATTTCATTTTTCAACTTTAATTTTTACGTCCATATGACAAAAAAATGATGGAGGAATCTTTCGCAGCCGCTGGCACCCATTGTGAAAATCAAATCTTAGCGTGAACACAAAACTGCGAATCGAACTTGATGATTGCGATCATTCAATGGGAGAATATTTAGATGTAGTAATTGATGCCGATTGTCCGTTCATTTTTAGAGGAAGTGTTCATGTTGACCATAAAATTCATTGCATGAATGATCGCAAATGAGTTTTTAAAAGCAGTCGTACACTTCTGATTGGTCGTCACCATTTTGATTTAGAAACTTCACTGTCTCATTGCCTTTGTCGATGTAAAAGTAACGGAAATTCGAGGAAAAAAGTGAATTCTCTGTTTCAAATATATCATGAATGTCATCAGATGAAAAATAAATGGGCAAAAATCGCCAAGAGATGCCTTTCGAAGATTTTTACAAACCAAAAGTAGAATTCGAACGCCATGCCAAAGCAGCATTGGAACCAATTTCGTGTTGGAACGGGCCATATTTTACTGGGTTCGTATTGCATTTGTATATGGATCTCATTAAAACTAATCAAATTCATAAAAATATTATATCACGTAATATTTGTAGTGGTCATGTACCCTCGTTTTCGACTTACTGGTTAACTCCAAATCCTGATAAGTCAAAATTTTTATGTGGTCCATTGACGATTTGAGTTATCAGGGTTCGACTGTACAATTTTATTTTCACTGTAGTAATATTTCTTAAGTCAGTAATCTAATCTTGTTGGCTTAAACCAATTCACTTACCACAAGACAGAAGGATCACTTGATGAACGGCTCAGATGATAGCAAACTGAGATCAATAGACCACAAAAGACCGAAAGCATTATATGATGTGAAGAAGAATCCTATTAAAACATATAATAAAATTAGCAAGTTTATTTAATGCATCTTAAACATCATCTCTAAAAGAATGTAATATATGAGAAAAATCTTAACTTACACTGAAAGCACCATAAGCAAATCCAAATAAAAGACCAACAGCAACTAAACTTCTTGCCATACAGTAAACTGCAGACAATAAACCTGTTGTAGCTAAATTTAAAAACGATAAGAATAAAGTAAACAAAACTAAACAATAATAATAATAATAAACAGATTTTAAACTTTAAATACCCAATGTTTATATTATTAAACAAGAAATCAATTCCCCATTCCCGAGTAGGGAATAGACGGGGTGTGTAGAAAGTAGGAATGCGCATGCATAAATTGTCTGAGCTGGGGAAAGTTGAACAACAAACAACGTAATGAACAAAAATGCGGTATTACTCCTCAATGCTCAATCAATTCGAAAATGCAGCGTAATGTTTAATCAATTTCCAGAAGAAAGAATTTATTGAGAAATAAAGTCCGTGTCACAGCACATTACAGGCAAAAATCAATAAGCTGAATGGCGACCATTAGACAAAGCAAATACCGCAAGTGCAGTTACTATGGAAGTCAAAATATACTTAAGCACTCAAATACGCAAATGTTTGTAAAACATGTACCCCGTCTATAGGAAAGCAGTAGATGCCTGTTTAAGTTCTCTTTCATCCACATTTTTTAAATCTCCAATTTATTTTTTTTTTTTAATCAAAAGATTGATTTTCCTCGAATGAAGTACAGTAAACCTCGATATCTCGAATTTCACAGGAAAAATTCGGGATAAAGCAGATTCGATGTGTGTACGGCTATTTTGAAATCAAGATTTTTAAGTTATTAAATATATGGTGATAAAATAGCACATGGATAAAGAGTTATCACGTACAAGCGGGGTCACTAGCATGAGTAATGCACAAACTGTGCACGTTCAATCATCTCATACACAAACGAGACTTGCCAATGAAATCAAAAAACTTGACCGCTATAAAGACCACATGACCGCTATCCAACAACTGACGCTATTGCATACCTGGCAACTCATGGAGAATGAAATTCATACATTAATCCAAAAGGTTCCAAAACTATTATACACCTTCTGGAATTTATGTTCATAAACAGGAACCAGAACTTAAGTCCAGGAGTGGAACTAGATCCTGAAAACCGGTGCACTCCATAATCTGGGAATTTTGTCATCGATTTCACAATCAGTGTATTCAACTTCACTGGACCTCACAATATAATATCACGTGTACGTTACAAAAAAAATCCATACGGTTCGTAGAAACTCCTGTGAACAAATGATTGTGAGAACTGCAACACCATGGAGGAAGGATAGTAGGAAGGATTGTCATACAGGCCGAATTGGGTAATATGAATTGTGGTAATGTACTCTAAAAAGTAGCAACCACAGCATTAGGACAAAATAGTAGACAAAATACCTTTCCTTCAGTGGATTCCTGATGCTTATTCTAGCTACACAAATCCCTACCCACATTGTGAATACTGCACGTTCGCCAGTAATTTTGCTATTTAACACGTATAGGATGATGCATATTCAGTGACTACCCAGTTTTTCACAAAGAATATCGTTGTATTACTCTGAAACTGTAAGGACTTAGGTAGGTCAGTACTGCAATTCTCAGAAACACTTCTAGTAATGTCTTTACCAATTTCTGGCACATACCAAAATCTATGTCCTATGTTTTACTTCAAAATCCGTACCCTTATAAAGCGGTCTGTACAATCATACAATGACATCAAAATTCGTAAATTGTGCGGAAGAATCGTACAAATTGGCAAGTATGCTATTGGTAATAATGGGGGGGGGGGGGGGTTCTAGAAATTTTGGCGTCGACAACTAAGGTCATTTTGCGCCTTTTACACAAGTTATAACAGTACGCAGCCCGAGACAAACACAAACATCCATGCCCATGGCGGGATTCGAACCCGCGGCCAGGCGGACTCGAGAACTAGAAAGCCTGCGCCCTAGCCCTCTCGGCCACCTGGCCGGCGGTAATAATGGAGTCTACGTACCTACATAGCACATTATCTCTAAAAATGGACCCCTCTAACTCCCACCCTCATAACCTTGACCCCAGTGGGCCAATCGAAACCAAAGTAAATAGTGAAGTAAGTGATAATTCAAAAAAAAAAAAAAAAAAAAAAAAAGTTCCTTACCATTCCCGCCAAAAACGTGCATGTCAATTTGTTCTAACAAATATATAATGAATGTATTAATTTGTGGAAGTAAACCAAAACTGAAAATGATTGGGAAACACAGCAAAAAAACTGTAATAAAAAGAATAAAGTAAATCTTAATAAAATTTCTTCTAAAATGTACAATAAAGCAACATATTTAAGGATATGTGACATTTGGATGTTGTTTTTATTTTAATTTGTCAGAATACTCCGCTATATGGATAAAAGTAAGTGCTCAAAATATAGAAATAGAAAATGGGATTTAATTCACCTCATGGGATTTAAAATCCACGCATCTATTTTAACAGTAAACTGAACCATTCTGCCTGGAGTTTCACCATTGCATCTGGAGTACAATGATCAATTTCATCAGTAAAAGGACTTCTTAAACCAGCCATTAGAATTCCTGATAGAAAGGACTTCTTAAGGTCTGGGCTATTCTCGATTCTGCATGTCAATCCAGTCTAGTCATGGAAACATGGCTAATACATTGTTGTCCTGGAAGAACACATTCATTGTGGACACTTTTATTGTGGAAAGCTTAGAGTTTTCAGGATATGTCTATACAGGGTGTTTTTGAATTGAGTACAGATTTTTTGGGAGATGATAGAAGAGGTCCTTAGAAGTATTTTTTGTCATATGAACATGGGGTCCCCGCAGCTCCGATTACTTATAATACTGCATTGAACAATCAAATGACACCGGGACGCAGTGTGCGTTGGTAGGCCTAGATTATTTTATTTTTAACAATTAACACAAGCAATCTACTGTATGACTTTTACAGTAATTGTTCAAAATGACCGCCATTTGCTTCACAGCACAATTTGCAACGCCTTATGATGGATTGATGTACGCGTGGAAACAGTTGATTTGCACGGTCGCTGATGTCACCTGCTGCCGCAACAACACGAGCCGCCAATTCTTCTTCGGTATCTACGGGTTCGGAGTACACCATTGATTTTATGCTTCCCCATAAAAAAAATCCATCGGTGTCAGATCTGGCGATCTCGGTGGCCAAGCAACTGGTCCGCCACGACCAATTCAACGACCAGGATATGTCTCATTTAGGTAATCTCTAACTGCTGTTGTGTAATGCGAAGGTGCGCCGTCCTGTTGAAACCACATCAAATGTCTGGTCATTAGTGGAACATCTTCAAGAAGACCAGAGAGCTCCTCCTTCAGGAAACCAAGGTATGTTTGTCCGTTAGACAGCATGGTAGGAGATATGGCCCAATCAGGACATTACTTTAAAAGTTATTACAGTAAATTGCTAGTGTTAATTGTTAAAAATAAAATAATCTAGGCCTACCAACGCACACTGCATCCCGGTGTCATTTGATTGTTCAATGCAGTATTGTAAGTAAACGGAGCTGCGGGGACCCCATGTTCATATGACAAAAAATACTTCTAAGGACCTCTTCTATCATCTCCCAAAAAATCCGTACTTAATTTCACAAACACCCTGTATATCAGCACTGAGTGGCAGCTGGGCACAGGGTATAAGAGTTTATGCAAAATTGTGAGGATAAAATAGATATAAGTATTTTTATGTGGTTTCCCCCCCTCCACAATTCCAAGAGCAATCCACTGTAAAGGCAGCATGCAATCCAATTGTAATCAGACGGTATTGGGCAACAATTCAGATATGCATCTCCTGGAGACCAGTAAAAGGGGAAAAAATTATTTGGTACTTCAGTGAAAATTAAAAAAACAAAAATACCAATACTTAAATTAGAAATAACTTAATGACACATCAATTTTTAAATTAAAGATTCAATTACACAAATAGAGCCACTACAGAGATTGATTTCTATGGCAGAGATCGAAGAGCTCAGTAAAGAAAAGTAAACTAAACCAGACAAACACAATGATTCACTAAGCAGTGAAGAAAAAGGGCCAGATAGTGCAGCCATGTAAAAGGATCTAATGAAAACTCTGGTCTATACACTTAAAGTTTATAGTCATGCAGTATAACAGTGGCTGCGCAGCACTTGAAATTTTTATCGCCAATGGTTAGCCAATAGAGATTTTCTTTAAGCCAGACTCTCATGTTTTTAGCCAAATTTAAAATTAAAAAAAAATTATGAAGCATTTAAAATTAAAAAGAATTTCATCACATGATAACCGCATTTTCGAGGTTGAAAATAAAAATTTTCCATATAAATAGAATTAGCCAAGTATGTTCGCCAAATGCGATTGTTTATTCGTCAGATCAGTTGAACTGTCGCCACTGGCGATTTGGCGAACGGACTGCGCGGACACTGAATATAACCATACAATCCGTGTGGTACTGGTGAAAATACTCTATTGTAACTGCCACTATTTCTGTGCTTCACGAAGACACTGTATACTTCATCCCTTATTGCCAATGATCTTTGATTTCTGTGATTCTTACACTTTTATAGATGTTAGAGTACATTCCTCTATGTGATTAACGAATTTCAGACAGCTGCTGATCCACGATACCAGAGTATCTTGATCAAAATCTCCAGATTCCTTACGGGGCAAAATTCATTCCTGTAAGCTCTTTATACTTACAAAATGATGACAAAAGACTCAGTCAAAGTTTAAAGGGGGGGGGGGGGGGAAGAGTTCGATTTATCGCAATTGCTGAAATCTGATTCCTGATCGCTGCTGGGTCTGTTCTGTATAAATTAAAATATATTCCATAATGTCAATCATCCAAATGCCTCATTTTCTTTGATTAGAACAGCAAATCTGACTTTCTTTACCAATAAGTAAATCACGAGAAAATATCAGAAGTTTTTCACTGGTAAAGTACAATCCATACAAAGTGAATGCAGTGGAGTAATATTTGTTGTCAATACCAAACTGTAACACTAAAACTAAGATACCACATATACAGAAGTAAACTGGACGGCTATAGGAAATGATCCGATTGAATCCCTGGAAACATCAAAATTAACATAAACAGAATTTAACGTATTTCAATCAAAATTTTAAATAAATATGATCTAATAAAACTTACATGTGTTGGTGAAGCTGCATCTGGCTGTACACTCTAAAAAAAAATAATAAAAAAAATTAAAGGAAAATGATACAAAAAAATAAATCTAGTTGAAATTATGAATAAATGATCTCAGAACTATTTCTCACCTTGAGCAAAGAATAATGACAACTTGCAATTACAGAACAAAAGACAAAGATCCAAAAATCTTGGAAAAACTGTCTTGCTAGAAGGATTGCTCCAAGCACTGCCACAAAGACAGCTAATACAATGGCCACTAATGTTTCAGAGATTCCAATATTTCTAAGAAAATTAATTTATTCTCAAATTACATGTTTTATACAAAATAAACCTCTACAGTATTCATCAATTTTTTTTTTAAATAATAACTATGTAATATGTGGAAATTGTTAATGACAGACCTACCAACTCACCCGGATTCACCGAGTGTCATAAGGATTTTGACAATCTCACCCGGTCACCCGACGGATAGTAAAAATCTCCTAGCGAATAGTACTCTTGTAAAAGAACCCCTAAAATTGTTGTAATTCCTAATCTTAGCCACCGTTTCTTTTAGCACGTTCGGCTTTGTTAAGGCAGCATGCACTGTTATTGTTGGGCGTTATGCAGAGATGTCTTTGAGCTGCAGCGTATGTTAGCTCCTTTGTATTTATTTTTGCTTTCATTATTAGTAAAAATAATGTTTACTTGCTGCTCCTGTGAATAAATTATTTCTGCACGAAACACAAAATCATAACAGGTTATGGGCCCAGCACGCTTCCACTGCGCAACACTAGAAGGTAAGAAGAGAGGACTTGATCCGACATTAAACCTAATTAAGCTTAGATAATTAAACGCCTCTACCGTAGCCTATACCTGAGAACTAAAGTTACGTACGTCAATTCTACTTGTGAGATGGCTTCCGGACTTTATCAAATAGAAAAGTTATCGAAAGACAATTACGAGACATGGCGTTTACAAATGCAGATGATATTGCTGCATAGTGATTTATGGGGTTATACGTGCGGAACTATTAAGCAACCGTCCGTAACGGCGGGTTTAACGGAGACAACCAGTCTCAAACCAGAGGAAGTAGAGCAAATGAATACGTGGATGAAGGCTGATCAAAAGGCATTGGCAAGCATTATATTATGCATGAAACCTTCTGAGATTTATCACGTAAAGAAAGCCACAACGTCTAAGGAGGCAAGGGAAACACTTGCCTCGATATATCAACCGAAAGGTCCGACAAGAAAAGTTTCATTAATGAAACAACTGCTGCAATTGCGTGTGGATACGGATACGGCACTGCAACAACATTTGAAAGAATTCTTCTCAATAGCTGATCAATTGGACAAAACTGGTTTAGAAATACCGAAAGAACTACTCTCCATTTTGCTTCTCAGTAGCCTGCCCGATGAATATGAAAATCTCCGAGTGGCTATAGAATCGAGGGACAGTTTGCCTGATCTAGAAAATTTAAAAGTAAAGTTACTTGATGAAGAAGCTAGACGTAAGGAGACTAAATCTCATTCAATAAATGGAATATTACTAGCTAAGAGCCAGACATATCGGACAGAATCAAGTGGAGCTCTGTTAATTAAAGGTAAGCCACATGAGAGAAAACCAAATCCGGATGAAAAACATAAAAGAGTACTGAGGTGTTTCTACTGCAAGAAATTAGGCCACACAATGAATGTTTGCAGAAAAAAGACGAAGCTGCCAAACCTGCATTAAGAGATTCAAAAGACATAAGCGAATCTGTAGCTCTAATGTCTCTGTCTCAGCAACAAGATAATCCTTTGCTACGAAAATGGGAATGGTGTCTGGACAGCGGGGCTACAACCCATATGTGTGGAAACAAAAGGTCCTTTACTACACTTCACAAAGTGAAACCCGTGATCATCCAATTGGTGAACAAAAGAACTGCCATTTCTAATCAACGAGGTACTGTATCTTTAACTGTAAACGGAGAAAGTGGTGTGCACAATATAAAACTTACTCGCGTACTCTATGTGCCGGATTTGCAAGGAAACTTGTTGTCAATTTCAACAATAACTTCATATGGTTATGAAGCACACTTCCTGAATGATAAAGCCTACATCAAAGGGAACAGTGAGGTTTTATTAGAAGCCATGAAGAGGAATGGTTTGTACGTTATCAAAACGTCTCCATATCAAAGGAACCTTGAACAAGTTGCTCTAAATTCAGTTGTAGCCACTAATACGTTGGATCCAGTAGAATTATGGCATCGGAGATACGGACATGTGAATATGCAACAGCTAAAAATGTTAGCATCTCACGGATTGGTATCTGGCATGAATTTACCAGGAAAGGAAGAAATACTGTGTGAAACGTGTATAATCGCAAAACAAACTCGTAAGCCCTTTCCAAAATCTACAACGTCACATTCTAAAGAGTTATTGGAACTGGTACACAGTGATATTTGTGGACCTACGAAGCAAGACTCTTATGGATCCGCCAAGTATTTTGTGACTTTCATTGACGACAAGTCAAGGAACGTGTATGCGGTGCCACTTAAACACAAAAGTGATGCGTTATCAGCTTTTAAAACCTACAAAGAATATGCCGAAAACCAAACAGGACACCGACTAAAGGTTTTACGTAGTGATAATGCCAAAGAATATCTTAGTCGAGATTTTTCACAGTATTTACTTGCTCATGGAATCAAAAGGCAAACGACCATTGAATATTCACCACAACAAAATGGTGTCGCAGAACGTATGAATCGTACTTTAGTCGAAATGGCAAGATGTTTACTCATAGATGGAAATCTTCCTATGGGAGTGTGTGCCGAATTAATAAATACGGCTGCATTTATACGTAATAGATGTAAGTTACATCCTAATATTATTACATGCATTGAATGAAGACGATCCTGATAAAGGAAGACATAGGAGATTACTTATAACGGTTTGCTAGGAAAATGCATAGGAGCAACTGTTCACTGTAATCAATGCTTACGATAATCATTTTGAACACTTAGAAGTTTAAGAGGATTTACATTCATCGCTTGATGCCTATATAAATTTAGTATTACAACTTTTATAAATTTTTTTTTTCTTTTCCTGAAGTGTGTATACATTTTTTCGCCGGATTCTACGAGAGTGGGCTGAAAAGTAATGCCTCCATAGCTGTAACTTTTTTATTTTTTAACCGATTTTCAAAATTCTTTTTGTATCTGATACTCACATTTCTCCTCTATGTAATGCACTATTCACTTTTCGACATAGTCCCCATCCCTTTCCACGCATTGTACCAACGCGTGACTAGTCGGGTGAACAAGTCGGGGAGGAATTCCAGGGTTGTCGTCGACACGAGGATTGAATGGCAGCTTTGGATCCTCTTCTGCAGCACGATAACGCCCGTCCGCACACGATCGCCACACATCAGAGGGGGTTGCAGCGCCTACAGTTCAAAGATGAAAGACTTTGCAGCTTGCGACTTTCACCACTTCCCAAAGAGGAAAGAGCACCTTAAGGGGCATGAGTTGCGTTCTGACGACGAGGTGGAACCTGCTGTTCGATCTTGGGGTCGACAACAACCCTGGAATTCCTCTCCGACGGGTTCACCCGACTTGTCACACGTTGGTACAATGTGTGGAAAGGGATGGGGACTATGTCGAAAAGTGAATAGTGCATTACACAGAGGAGAAATGTGAGTATCAGATACAAAAAGAATTTTGAAAATCAGTTAAAAAATAAAAAAGTTACAGCCATGGAGGCATTACTTTTCAGCCCACCCTCATATATATTAGCACTCTCTGTTCCAAAACAAAAGGTGCTAGAGGTATAAAAATCAGGCCTATGTATAGGAAACCTGTGTGCGATTGAATATAAATACTTTTGAACCATGATAGCTACAGAAAAAATTCCAATGACAAGTTGTAGAGAATCACCGATTAAGTAGAAATGCACTCTCTGCATAAAGAAAAAAAGCATAAACACTCATGTAATCTATGTACAACAGGAAACACATGAATATTTAATATTGTATTTGCCACGATGGAAGATTGAATATAATTAAACGAAATCACTAAAATGTCACTCTGATCATTCCCTCAGCCCACATATAGATTTTTCTCCCCTGTTTTATGTATTACGAGGAGCTGGTTGTGGAATCTGAGCTGGCATCCCAAAAGTGCTCAATAAGTTTAATATCCGGTGATTTCACTTCACTATTCAGCCCTCATCTCCTCAGAGGGGAGACTAGCTGGTACTGCATAAAAACGTTTTTTTTTAATTTTTTATTTTATTTTTTTGTTTAATCTTTATACGACAGTTGGGGCAAAAGTCATGGCAACTATTATTTTTTTTGAAGATACCAGTCCGGTTGGAAAATGTGCCATATACAGACGAAAGGACAAGGTGTTAACTACATGTGTGAACAATGAATAGCACTGAAATATCATAACACACTAATTTATTACGGTAGTATACAGGGCAATATGGCCTTCACGGTGCAAAAGAATGACAACACAGTACACATAAAGTTGACATGACAAACCTGGGCCTAAAGACCCTCAAAGCAGTCCCCTGCTACTGTCACCATACGCTGCCAACGATGTGGGAGGCGCTGAATACCATCAACGCGAACCTTGCTCATCACTGGTTGACACACGTCCTTGCTGAAACTTTCCTGCCCACCCTGCTACTGTACGGTATGGTAGGGCATTATTCCCAAGGGCTTCCACTAATTCACTGTGACATTCAATCGCATTTCTCCTTTGGAGAACTTCCATCTCGCACGACACTCACCAAATGACTGATTTCACAGCCCTCGCCGCGCTACTACCAGCTATCACAGAGCCATCTGTTGTTCTGCATACACACTATGCCTGCAGAACTTCCACACGACAATATACGTTTGTGATCAGTTTACATATCTACAAGAAAAAAAATAGTTTCGGACTTATGCCCCAACCCTCGTATTTTAACAGTCCTTTAATTCTTTATTCTAAACCAGAGTCTCTTAAAATTCAACCAGTGCACTAATAGTTAATTGCCTAGTTATTTTGGATAGGGATGCGAAGAGGAGAACGTTTTCTATTGAGATAGGAATAGAACGGGCACTGAGAGCTTAGAGCTTAGTTCGTATTTAGTGCACTTCATGATTGCCGCATCTGTACCTATCGGTTTGTGTGAAAAAGCGTTCAATGGTAGGTGGCCACTTCTGAAAAGGATGACCAAAAAGAGGGGGGAACCTCTAATCCACAAGGAGAAATGAAATATGTATTCGGTTATTTTATTTCTCCTTGCGGATTAGAGTTACCCCTTTTTGATTGATCCATTCCACAGTTTTTGCTTAATTTTTGTGAACAGGAGAGATCTTTTAGAAAAAGATATCCGATGATTTAAGATGCCTGGGCATCAACTGGAAATCATCAGCATGTTCCTCAAACCACTCTAGGACAATTCTGGCCTAGTGGTAACGAGAAAAGAATCATGTTTTTGTTTTCTTTATGAAAAGAGTGGGTTTCTACTAAATCAATAACTTTATAATTGGAATTTTTTTCTATCTAACATAGCTCAAAGATTTGTAACTTCTCAGTGCAATCATGCACGGGTACTTTCCTATAGACAGGCCCAGGTTCTCCCCAGGCCATTCTGAAGGGGAGCACCACCCAGCTGAACACACAAAAATTACACAGCACTATATATAGAGCTTTTTCACTATGCGTCATCGTGTCGTCATTGTGATGTCATCGACACGACGCCGCCATATTGGATAACAAGCAAACAGGTACTCGCTTTCTTAGCTCTCGCACATGCTCTGGAATTCATTATACAATGTCTTTTTGCTGCATCTTAGGATGTTCTAATTTCTAGAGA
This sequence comes from Rhysida immarginata, assembly GCA_023313115.1. Lineage (NCBI taxonomy): Eukaryota > Metazoa > Arthropoda > Chilopoda > Scolopendromorpha > Scolopendridae > Rhysida > Rhysida immarginata. The sequence goes on from JAHWFO010012650.1 coordinate 868,712, forward strand.
TAGATTAAAATATTTTTACAGAATACCTGTAGTTCAGAGGCACTAAGATAAGCTAATCTTCAAAATAACGCAAAGGAGAAGAAGAGCTTGGCTCGCCCCGATTAAAGAGTTGTACTCCACAACTGCGACAGTATAAAATACTGGTGTGTCTACTCCAATCATTTCTTAGAATGAAATTCAATCTGGATACTACATACAGAAAACGTTTGTTTAATTAAATAAAGGCTGTTCATCGTAATTTTCCCAAAGGAGTCTGGTGTATCAGATTAGTGGCCCCCAATTTTCTCGGCTGACATCGATCAGCCTCATCGCGTTTATGCTCTGAATTTATTATCGTAACATATCTAATTAATATGTAAATGATTTATCATATTATGGAAATTATATTTTAAGAAATTTATGTAGGAAAAAAATCACGAAAGTTCCATGAAGGTGTACGTTAAATGATGGGCAGCCATGCCGGCATAGCCCCCCAAATAGTAAATGGGGGCTATGCCATTGGTCGCCCGTTAGCCGAAGTTCATCGCCACGGAACTTTTGTGATTTTTTTTTCTGCATATATTTCTTTAAATTTAATTTCTATAACACTATAAATCATTTCCATATTAATTAGATATTCTACGATAATAAATTCAGAGCATAAACGCGATGGGCTGATCGATGTTAGCCGAGAAAATTAGAGGATGCTGCGCTGAACTTTTATCCTGAAATTTTACTTTCGGTGTCTCATTTATTACATACCTTGCTATAAACAAGTGTATTAACGTTAATTTATTGGTAGCCGAATTCGAGGACCCAGCCACACAAAAAAATCTTGTATCATCGAGTGATTTGTTTGCGTGTGATCCGGCTGTGCTTGTGGACGACATAGCTTGAAATTAAGATGAGATCCAACGAAGGCAAACTTATTTTCTCTAAAGTAAACTCCTGATTTAATAGGGTATAAGGATCAATACTATCAATATCAGCAATTTTTTGTTCATATCTCAGTTGTGCATGGATTGGGAGATTCGTGTAATATGCTATCTTGCCATAGCGACTAGCGTGTGCGAAGCGTGCTTGTTATCCAAGATGGCTGACCTAGTTCTGCGTCCTGAGTTGCTAAGCAACCTAAACCCAGAATGCCTTACGCGGTCACGTGCTGTAAAAGCTCTATACTTTCCAGAGCAACCTAGCTCTGTAAAGTTAAGCATTGCCTAGCACGGCTAGTCACTGGATGGGTGACCATTAGTGGCATCGGAGGATACGTAAAGCTGTTGGTCCCAGCTGCTGCTACCATCTTACAGCAGTCGTTAAAAATGTGAAAGGCAATGGACCACCACATTCATTTATCAGTGAGGGATAGTCAGGAGGGAGAACCAACCTACGTGCTGAATACATCAAATACACACACACTACAATACTTTACTGTTTTTATTTTTTGGCCACCCGGCTATTTTATTTTTTCACCCAGCTGATAAAATTTTCTGGAGAGAACAATGAGGCCTAATTTTTATGACACGTGCCTTTTGTTCCAAATTTATTCAACTGTTTTGGAAATTTCCTCTAAATCTGGTATATGCAAATAGCCAATGGATATTGATATACAGGGTGAATACAAAAGTCTGAACCCCCCTTTTATTTTTTGAACCGAAGCAGATATGTCAATTTTGATGAATCCAACGAATAGGAAGTTGTGGATGGCCTATCCCTAGTGCACTTTTCATCATCCCAAATATGCAAATTAGGACACATTCAAAATTTATCTCAAAAACCGTAAGAGATAAAGAAAAAAACCCAATTGCAAATTTGTTCAGCATAAAAAAACAAACAAAACAAAAAAAAAATCATCCAAATCGGACCAACCAATCACTCACAATCACGTGGTGAACTGTTTGTAGCTTACAAACAGTCACACTGCACAAACAAGTTACTTCAAATGATGTGACGACCGTGGGCACCATAAAACAATTGGGCACGGAACCTAACTGACGCCAAAACACTGGCAAGCATGGCTGATGTCACTCCTCGGCACGCTTCCTGTATTCGTTAAACCAGATCCTCCAGTGAGGCGGGCTGCGTAGCATAAACCTTGTCCTTCAGGTATCCCCACAAGAAAAAGTCAAGTGGTGTAAAATCAGGGGAGCAGGATGGCCAACGAACTGGTCCTCCTCGGCCAATCCATTGTTGTCCAAACATCTCACTTAAACGCTCGCGAACGACCAACCCGTAATGTGGAAGAGCTCCATCATGCTGAAACCACGTGCGCTGATACGAGGCCAATGGCAATTGTCAATGAAGTCTGTGACTACCACGTTGAGAATTTCAGCCCGGTAGCATTCTGCAGTCAGTGCTCTATTGTAAAAATACGGTCCCAACCACAGTGTCATTATACAATCCACGCCACGCACTGATTCTCCAGTTCACTTGATGAGTTGCTTCTTGCAGACATCGTGGGTTTTCGTCTGCCCAATGATGATGATGACTCCATCCCTGGTGAACTGGGCTTCATCTGTCCACAACACCTCATGAATGAAGTTTGGATTGTCATCCAGGCAGGTAAGTAACCAGTTGCAGAAGGCGGCCCTAGCAAGATAATCCAATGGCAGTAACTCCTGGCGACAATGAATATGGTATGGGTGAAAACGATGTTCGTGTAGAACGGTTCTCTGATGGCACCCAACATCTGCAGCAATTGCTCTGCTGCAGCCAGAACTAGTGTTGTTGTATCCCCGTCGCCTTGTGCCCTTGGTCGTCCTTGTTCTGCATTAACATTCCCTGTAGCCTCGAATCTTTGAATAACGTGACGCATTGTTTGACGAGATGGATGGCGTTCGTTAGGGTAACCTAACCTAACCTAACCTAACCTAACTGCAGCATGTAGGTTTCTCCTTGCCTTTCCGAAGCAGAAGATCATGTTGACCATTTCCGGAACAGTGTAGCTTGCCATCCTGGAATTGTTCTGTCTTCTGTGTGCTGAAACATGCCTTTTATTTGCTTTTCCGCATCAAAGTGAATGAGAGTATGGTAATTTATGTTAATTTTTCGATTTGCAAGCTTTACATGGTGGAAATATCAACATTCAGTTTTCCTTGTGCAGTGTAAGCTACAAACAGTTCACCACGTGATTGTGGGTGATTGGTTGGTCCGATTTGGATGATTTTTTATTTGTTTTGTTTGTTTTTTTTATGCTGAACAAGTTTGCAATTGGGTTTTTTTCTCTATCCCTTACGGTTTTTGACATAAATTTTGAATGTGTCCTAATTTGCATATTTGGGATGATGAAAAGTGCACCATGGGATAGGCCGCCCACAACTTCCTATTCATTAGATTCATCAAAATTGACATATCTGCTTCGGATCAAAAAATAAAAGGGGGGGGGGGTCACACTTTTGTATTTTAAAGACAACTTTTAATCCATATAAGCATGAAAATGACAATGTAATCATTACAGCGAAGAAGAGGCAAAATTTCTTTCTTTGAACAGATTGGCATGTATCACTTGATAATACTGAAGTTTAAGCAAGGATGGTACGATATGTTTAGTATTACACGCTTACCAATCACAACTGAACCTTGAGAAAGAAGTTGAAAAGGTAAGACGTATCTTTACTACGAGGCGCATCCAGAAAGTAAGTTTCCCGATGTTTTCACCTTTAAAGTAAACGTAATTGGCCGTGTCAATTGCGCATGCGTAACAGATCTATGACGTATCAATCATATACCAGCCGGACAGGTCCCGCCTTGTGCCAGTAGCGTGGTAGCAACGGTCCGAAATGGAAGCTCTTATTTCTTCTCCCGCCGCCTGCGAGGTTCGGTCGGTGATAAAGTTCTTGAATGCACAAAGCATTGCGCCAATTGAAATTCATCGTCAGCTCTGTCAGGTCTATGGGCTGAACATCACGAGTAAGCAGATGGTGCGTCGCTGGTGTAGGCAGTTTTCCGAAGGTCGTCAAAGAGTCCATGATGAAGAGCGCAGTGAGCAACCATCCCTCATCAATGATGATCTTGTTGAGCTTGTGCGGCGGCGCGCGATGGAGAACCGTTGCTCCCAGCGATTTTCACGTTTTCTTGCACCTGAAGAAATTTCTATCCTCCGGTGAGCGTTTTGGCAACGACGAAGAGCTGAAGACGTCTGTCACACGCTGGTTCCATTCACAGGCGGCAGAGTTGATCCCACGATAAGACAAGTGTCTCAATTCTGATGGTGGCTATGTTGAAAAATAGCTGAAAAATTGCTGTACGTGTTGCCAACAAATATGTTCCTGTAAGTGTGAGTTCTTTTTTTTTTTTTTAAATAGGGAAACTTACTTTCTGGATGCGCCTCGTATAAATCAAAAGATGTATATCAAATTAAAATTAACTGAGGGCTGTAATTAACGCATGCTAAAGAAATAGTTCTTATAAGATGAATAATAATCACTCACCGATCCATTAAGGCCATCAGCGTTAATCGATCAAAATATATTTTAATGTTTTTACATGGAACAATCCAAAACTTGTAAAAATGTTTCGACTTATGAAGTCGGTCATCAATGAACTTTATTTTATTGGAACTCATCTCTATGTCGGTTCCGCCCTGAGAGCTTGCAGGCTGAGAGATATTAAAGTCATGATGATGAGTATTAGCAGCTACTGTTGTAGCTCGAGTCCTTTCGAGAAAACTTTCGGCTAGCAACTGAAATGCACTTCGTTGTGTACGTGTGGTGACAAGACTCGGAAGAGGAAGCAGTCTACCGCTTGACATCGGAGGGAGAGCTACGTCACCTGCACCGTTTACGTTTGCGCTCACAGTTGGTGGATGAAGAATTGTAGTCGGAGTATCCAAAATAACGGTAGAACCGGAACTAGAAGAATATTCGGAACATCTATCCCTGTGTGAATCATAAAACACATTATCCAAACGTTAATAAAAACTGAAGGTGCATAGACATTTTTATACAGGGTGGTCATAAATTATTAAGCACAGTGAATATTTTATTAACCAAGAAATGTACACACTTCTTGTGAACATCATTGAAAAGTACAACTCAAACAGTTTGTCAGGTGTCACTATCACCACCAGGCGGCAGCACTGTTTGGCGTAGGAGCACAAAACGCGAAAATGGCGACCGTGCAGCAGAAAGCAACGTGCGTTCTTTGGTTTCAGGAGCAGAAATCCGTGATAGCAGTTCAACGGCAATTCCGCTTGGAATTTGGACAACCTGCTCCTGGAAAGGATTCCATAAAGCGGTGGTATCAGCAGTTTAAGGACACTGGAAGCGTAGCCCACAAGAAAGGTGCTGGTAGGCCTACCGTCAGTGAGGAAGTCATTGAGAAGGTGCGAGATGCGTTCCAACGGAGCCCTACGAAGTCGACTCGGCGTGCCAGCTTGGAATTGCGAGTCCCACGATCTACGGTGATGAAAGTGATGCATAAGCGTTTGAAATTGTATGCCTACAAAGTTCAGATTGTTCAGGAACTAAAGCCCGACGATAAACCGCAACGGTTTGCATTCGCGGAGCTCATTCTGCACAAAATTGATGTGGACAACACGTTCTTGGATAAAGTGGCTTTCTCAGATGAGTCAACATTTCATGTTTCCGGGCGTGTGAACAGACACAACTGTTGCATTTGGGGATCAGAGAACCCTCATGAAGTCCGTGAACATGTTAGAGACAGTCCAAAGGTCAATGTGTGGTGCGCGTTGACTGTCAATGAAGTGATTGGACCATTCTTCTTCACAGAGCAGTCGGTGAATAGCATCACGTACCTTGACATGCTGCAATGTTATGCTATACCGCAGCTTGAACAACGACAACCAGATGTTATTTTTCAACAGGATGGTGCAGCGCCACACTGGGGAACGATTGTGCGGCGATACCTGGATGAACAATTTCCTGGTCGTTGGATTGGCCGCGGGGGGCCGATTTCATAGCCTCCGCGATCTCCTGACATCACACCACTCGATTTTTTCTTGCGAGGATATGTAAAGGACCGCGTGTACTCCAGCAAAGTGCTTGATCTTGATGAATTGAAGGAAAGGATTGTGGCCGTCATTGCAACAGTGACACCTGAAATGCTGCGGAATACATGGCGTGAAATCGAATATCGAATGGATATTCTGCGAGTCACTGCAGGAGCACACGTGGAAGTGCTGTAACTTCGGAATATTACGAAAAAAAAACTGTTTGAGTTGTACTTTTCAATAATGTTCACAAGAAGCATAAATATTCACTGTCAAAATGTGCTTAATAATTTATGACCACCCTGTATTTCAAAGAACAGACATATAACCTCATTAAAAGCTTGAAAATAGATGCTTACCATTCATGTTCCTGATTTATAAGGCCAAGAAGTTTACTTTGTGTGACCAATCCTGTTGCAGTTCCACTGCTATTTTCATCAAAAGTGTACGTCATCCAATTACCTTGAAAAATAGTAAATTACAAAATAAATGAATTTAAAAAAAAAATTGGAATATATAAGCATGTCCGTAAAGTATCGTTTGCAAAGATAATAATGCACAAGAGTGGTTATGTTGCATGTTTCACCATGTCAGAACATCAATCTCATGCAATTGTTACGTGCATGCATCATGTTGCGTGAGCGCAATAGAAGAACAACTTCAGTCTTGTTTTTAACAGCTGGCAATTATCAGAATGTCTGGAAGTTAGGAACAAGAATATTACACTAGACTCGCGATTATCCGAATTAATTGCGACCGAGACTACCTCGGATACGAAAAAACTTGGATAACACGGAGATCTCATTATAAATGGGTCAGAAAACTTGATGTAAAGACAGTGTTCATTTAATACGAAGGGCAGTCATAAAGTCATTACAATTTCAGTCATCAACATGAAAGAACGATTGTGGTCCTGTTACAATCAACATACAAAAATGTGTGATCCCATTGGGAAGCGACACCAATTTCCCAACGGGCTGTGCCATGTTGCTTTTGTTGCTCTGGCAGAATTTAGCGTTACTGCACCAAACGCCTCTTTATATCCTCCAGCACTCGAGGGATGTCGCTTCCCATTGGTACCACGCATTTTCAAAAGCGATCGTTCTTTCATGTCGATTATAATGACTTTAAGACCGCCCCTCGTACATACCTTACAAACACTACATACGTATGTAATTATGCACTAGTAAGATAAACAAAAGATTATAAATTAAGTTTTGCTCTAAATGTCTTTTATTAACTTTTTTAGACTGATCGCAGGTATCGCTCGGCTAACCTGGAGCCACGGATAATCGGAGCTCAGTTAACCGCCAATCTACTGCATTAATTTTAGACTCGGTAGAATTATCGAAAGCAGCTTTTCTAGATGATACCATGAAACATTCACAGATTTTCAGCCAGCACCATCGCTTCAAGGATGGAAATGACAGTGTCGAAAGTGACCCCCACAGAGATCAACCATCCACATCTCGAAACTACAAAATAATTGGCAAAATCGGGGTTTTGCTTCGTTCAAACAGATGTTTAACTGTACTCAAGATACCTGAAGTGCTATCGATCTCGAAAACCACGTGCCACATAATTTTAACTGAAGACCTGGCAATGAGGCGAGTGACAGCAAAGTTTGTGCCAAAACTGGATACAGAAGACCAATAGCAGACCAACTGGCTAAAAATGTGTCAGATTTAGCAGACCTGGTATCTAAGGGCCAATCATTTCTGAAGAAAGTCATCATGGAAATTGAAAGGTCCAAACATTTCGAAGGAAACAACCAAAGTGACTGGATTTTCAAACCGCAACAATGCACCTGCTCATTCATCACATCTTATCCCTACTTACATCATCCTTCTAATTCATCAGACCTGGCTTCACGTGACTTTTCATTTATTCAGTTAAGAGGAGTCGAGGGCAACAGAGATTGATGCGAAGGTCTTATTATAACCTTTAAACCCAGAAAGAGTAAATTAAGCGGGTTTCACAAATAAAAAGCTAGCGGCGGCGGCAACGGTGCTGCGGACCCACTTCCAAAAGCGGCAGATAGTTGGTGAAAACCGCAAACGCTTCTCGTTTCACGAAAAAATGCGGCGCAGCAAGCGTCTGCATCTGCTGCTGCAATCCGATTGGTCGGTGGTTATGACATCATACAAATCACAACAGCAACTCCTTGCTTGTCTGCCATTAATCGCCCGCTTGCCGAGTTTATTCTATTCTCGACTGAAATGAAGTCGGCCAATATGCAGGTTCAAACTGCCCCTAACTCTAATACATCATTCGCACTACAGAACTAGATCGAGTCAATCCAGATACAAACTAGATTGAGGGAACTCGTACATTAATCTCCACCTAGCTTTACAGGTGCAAAGGATTGTATATGGACGAATTTCTTTTTTGTTGTCTCAATCCATCCAAGTTTTCAAGCCATAGGCTGAATAAAATTTTGTTTTTTTAAGTCGGACCACGAGTCGGACACCATTTTGTGAAAACTTAATCGTGCAAGGGATTGTGGTAAGGAACAAATCTAGATTGGCAGCATTGATCGAGTTCTCCGAACGGGATTCAGTGAATCGAGTTTGGAGACAGTCGATTTAGTTCGAATCCAGATTCAAAATTCGAATTTAGTTCAAGCTGCCGATCTAAATCCAATGTGCTAGTGCGAACATACGAGTATAATACTAAGTCTGTGCATGATACGTGCTATTGCCTTCCCAGAATTTACATGTAATTTAGTTTAGCCGCCGCCGCCCAGGTTCAACACATTGAACTTCGTCTACAAGCTCAGCGGACGACGCGCGGTGCTCGGTAACCGGACAATTCAGAACGTGACAAATCAGAACATGACAATTCAGAACATCACTAATCAGAACGCTGCTAAATCAGAGCTATGCCAAATCAGAACTGTCACAATTCAGAACAATGACATATCAAAACACAGACAAAACAGAACAATGATTAATCAGAACTGTCACAATTAAGAACTGTGACTAATCAGAGCCTTGTTTAATAACATTATTTAAGGGGAGCTGAAGATAGTGTTGGGCATTATTAAAAAAAAAAAAAAACGATATTTCGGTAATCGATTTTCCATTAAAACGATATTTATTTAATCGATTTTCATTAAAGCTATATAGATATGAAAATCGATATTTTCCATTCTAATTAGTTTTCAAGTAAAATACATAACAAAGGCGTCAGAACATTTCAATTTTAATGAATTAAAACAAATAAGGAAAGCGAGTTAAATTACATTGAATAATAGTTATTTTTATTGCCACAAATTATCGGGAATATTTGCTAAAAATACAGTCATTGCCATGTTTTCTGGTTTAACTCTATTCCTTTTTTCTATGATTATTTGGCCAGTCTTTGAAAAAAGCCGCTCACACGGAACTGAAGTTCCCACAACACATAAATATTTTTCTGCTATCTGAAATAAATCAGGAAATACTTCTTTGGATCTTTTCCAGATCTCCATGGGTTCTGTTCGTCTGTCTTTTACAGAAGGTACATTTAAATATTGACGAAGAGCGAAACTTTATGTTGAAATTTTGCATTTAGAAAACTGGGTTCTAACTTTAAAAGTTGAATATACCATTAAAAATAGGGGTTCCTATTTAAGATTTCAAAGTTATCTCCTAGTAACAACTTGGAATCATTTTGAGGCTGCTGCTGAAAGATGTCCTAAGACTACAAATTGTTGTGAAGGTTTTCACAACACCTTAAAGCCACAAAAAAGAAGTACGAGACCCTGAGTATTAGAGTAGCAAGAATTGTGCAAGAATATCATGCTGAAGAAGACAAATTAATATTTTTACGTCGAATGGCCAATCTGCAGTGATTATTTTTTTTGTATTTTGTCATAGTCCATATTTTCATGATTAAATTCGTTTGATGATAAAATTCAAAGTATTTCACAATTAATACCATACATATGACTAAATTTACGTTCTGTTTCGTCACAGTTCTGATTAATCAGAGTTAAACCAGAAAACATGGCAATGACTGTATTTTTAGCAAATATTCCCGATAATTTGTGGCAATAAAAATAACTATTATTCAATGTAATTTACCTCCTTTTCCTTATTTGTTTTAATTCATTAAAATTGAAATGTTTTGCATTCAATCTGACGCCTTTGTTATGTATTTTACTTGAAAACTAATTAGAATAATGTTATTAAACAAGGTTCTGATTAGTCATAGTTCTTAATTGTGACAGTTCTGATTAATCATTGCTCTGTTTTATCTATGTTCTGATATGTCATTGTTCTGATTTGGTATAGTTCTGATCTATCAGCGTTCTGATCAGTGATGTTCTGAACTGTCATGGAACCGCGGCGCTCAACCGCTCGGCTCGAATTACAGTCAATTCTCGTTAATACGAAGTCGTGGGGATCAAGAAAATTTTTCGTATTATCCGTATTTCGTATAAACCAACAATACTAAAAGTGTTATGAAATAAGCATGGAAATAGAGTACTTTAAGTTAGAAATAATTTTTATTCATCTCTCATAAAAAAATCTGTAATAACAGTCTGTTTTCGTGCCAAGAGAAACTTTTTGCCTAAACCATTACTGACTTTACAATATAACGTAAATAAGTCTTCAGGAACATCCTACGTGTATAATATATAAGATTTAATTTCCTCCATCAATTCTAACATTCTCGGATTTGACGGAGCAGATTGAATTGGTTCGTCATCATCACTCTCTTCGTCTGCGCCATCTTGCTTATTGTCCAGACATTCTTACACAATCTCTTCATTGGTTAATAGGTCAGAGGTGATGACGTCATTGTCGATCCTGACGAAATCTTCAAACGACATAGAGGCAAGTTTCTGTCTATAACGGGCGTGACTTGTAAGCACTTCCCACTCCTCAAATCTGTGCGATCAGATTCGAGCGCCATGTGACAGGATTTCAGATCTAGAATAGCTGAACCAATCAGATTTCCCGCCAGTTTGAAAGCACGTGATTCAGATTTCACGCTAATCTCAAAGCCACGTGACAGAACAAATCACACGTTTATATTTTGACAGAAGCAATCACATATCCCGTTGATATAACACGTGAAATGACTTTGAAAATTATTTATATTAACTTTACATTTCGAAATCTGAAAGTTTTATCATTAAAATTGTCCCTAAAAAGACACTCTTTCAATAAAATTATGAAAACTTCCTTCGTATAAACCGTATTTTAATAAAAATATGTTCGTATAAAGCGGAAAAATTTACATAGAAATTGCTTTCTCGGGGACAGGCCACAAAATGTCTTCGTATGAACCAGAATTACGTATTAACCAGTTTTGTATTAACGAGAATTGACTGTATTTATGAGACTGTGTGCAGTGCGGCGCTCCACGCGGATGCCGCGCTGTGCCCAGATCTGCACGCCACACAGAATTTGTGAAACCCACTTTAGGCATTTTTAAGTCTTGAATTGTTCCCTTCCTGCTTTCTCACGTGAACAAAAAGCAACAGATTGTACAATCCAAGTAAATGTGCTATAATAGAAAATTTTTTAAATCGTTTATTCCTTTTCTGGAAGTCGTTTATCCTTACCATATTCATCTTGAAAACAATGTACAGCTCCTGGAGTGGTATCGTTATGCGAATTAGCCAAGTGAGTTCCTGGACCAGAAAGAACAGAAGCAAGAATTGCAAACGGTGGGCCATCTTGGTTTTTAAGGCCTTTTCGTTTGGTGCGAGAATTCGTTGAACTGTGAATAGAAATGGATTTAAATTACACTTTAAGTTTCATCAAATACACGTACAGCTCTTTATTCTTTATACCAATAAAAATAAATACATGGATGCTATCATAATTAATCTAAGCAAGTTATTTTCGTCATATTATAAACATAACTTTTTAGCATATACATTTCTTCTTCTCCACAGCCTTCGTCTCTTTCAGGAGGAGACTAGCTGATTTAGTACACAAGGACAACGCACTATGAGGAGGAAAAAACAATCAGGGTACGGGCACTAATGGCCCCTGGATTCTTTCAAGGAGGGCCGTCTTGTGGAGGTAGAGAAACAGGAGGTTGACAACAAGATGCTTATTTCTCTGGCACATAGGGGAAGCAAGAAGCATATTTATCAAAGAGGGATCGATGCTTCGGGCCGACAGAGCATGCAGCAGGGAGTCCCTCTGTTGGCGAAAAAGAGGACAGTGCAACACAACGTGCTCGACCGTTTCCGGGGAGCCGCACTTACACAGATCAGAGGGAGAGATTTTAAGTTTGTGACGGAAGTGGCCTAAGGGGAGATGGCCACTCCGGAGACGAAATAAAGTAGATTTTTCAAGGAAGGAAAGCCATCTGGGAGAAGAAGAGCGAACACTATCAACTTTCGGAAACAGGATCTTATAGTGGCTTCCTTTCGTTTCTGCATTCCACACATCGTTCCATCGCACTAGTAGATACTTCCAGATGACACCATTGAGGATCGGGGCATCAACAAGCAATAATCTTGCCAGCTTACTCCCCACACTTGCCCAAAAGGCAAGCCGATCAGCCAATTCATTCCCGCAGAAACCGTGGTGGCAGGGATCCAGGTAAAACTGATAAGATAACCGTCAGAGGCGAGAAGAAGTAAGAGGTTAATTACGCATCCCTAGCGAAACTTCTGTGGGAATATGAAGAAAGCAATCCCATTCAACTTTGGACATGCCATTCCAGAACTATTGACGGCGCTCGAAAGGGTGGAAATACACGTTTTGTGAAAGAAGAGCTACGTTATAAGCCGAGACCATCTTATACGAAATAATGTATAAGCCGAGCTCGTCTAACGGACAGTTGCCAAATCAGAGGTGAAATTTCATTATTTAAAAGGAATTACAAATGTGAGAAATTATACACAGATTTATCCAGGGCCACCGCCAGCACGGGTGCCATTTGTGAATCGCGCACCGGCGGCCGTGTTTAGGGACGCACAGCAGCGATCAAAGTGCGGACCACCACTCCTCCTCGTATCAATTTTCGCACTCGGGCAGTCAAAAGACATTGTACAATTAATGGAATGAGCAATAGGAACTCGTATATTTCGTGAATCGTGTGTTTTCACTATGTGCGTGTAAATCGTTTACATATACGAGGGTGGGCTGAAAAGTAATGCCTCCATGGCTGTAACTTTTTTATTTTTTAACCGATTTTCAAAATTCTTTTTATATCTGATCCTCACATTTCTCCTCTATGTAATGCACTATTCACTTTTCGACATAGTCCCCATCCCT
>JAHWFO010012650.1:882266-892822 GCA_023313115.1 Rhysida immarginata
AGGGATGGGGACTATGTCGAAAAGTGAATAGTGCATTACATAGAGGACAAATGTGAGTATCAAATACAAAAAGAATTTTGAAAATCGGTTAAAAAATAAAAAAGTTACAGCCATGGAGGCATTACTTTTCAGCCCACCCCCGTACGTGTACGCGAACGACTCCTTTGAAAGATTCTTGCTTGCCAAAGTGCTCTTTCGCCGATCATTAATCATCCGTTGCGCGAAGCGCATGATCTATCCTTCACCACGTCACTTCCCTTTTTAGACCATCGTAAACGCTGACAAGCCACGGCGCCGTGACCATATCCACAGCGTTAATTCTAACCTGTGCCAGATTAAAGAGATTACAGCCATGCTAAAATCATTTGTATTTAATGCTTGATCTCCGACATCGTTCTCTAAATACTGAAATCTAATAATTTCATTTGCACGTATATTCAAAAAAACAGTCAATTTCATGTCAATAATCTTGCAACTCAGTTCTTACTTAATATCAGAAGAGTCTGCAGTTTGCATTGATCCTGGGAGTAAACAAGAAAGTTCATTTGCTCTGTTAGAAGAAGTTGTATTGTTACTTCCTGCATGATGGCGTCTCCTTCTTGCAGCAATTTTTCTTCTCTTAGTAGTCGGGATTTCTAATGTAATGAAATTAAGCAAATTAAAATTTTATCCATACAATTTCTCAATGGCAAAATAACGTATTTATTCTACTATAATGCAAAAAAAAAGCACCTAAATTTGTGGGACTGTATTATATTAACGATGGAACGACTGGGGGAGGGGGGGGCAGGGTCATGACCCGGCTACATCGCCGATTCCATCTGATCACTGGAGTTAACCGGGCACAGCCAGTGGCTTGATGGACCAGTTGCTTGGGAGAGACGGCAACTGGGGCGGGCTATTTGGTTGGACACGTTTCTTGAGTAACCAGTGCCGGGTGCCCAGTATCTGGGGTGATATAGCTACTGATTGTGCATCCACCAGCGCTTTTTCCATCTTGAACCTCCTGTGCTTTGGAGGGCAAGTTTATGTAATGACTACTGTCATATCACAGCGGTCATTACATCACTGGAATGGCGCAAAATTCCCTAGTAGGAATGTACGCCCAGATTATCACTGGTCGCCAATACAGCGATAATCTACCTTCTGTATCAGACAAATATACAATGTACGAGGGTGGGCTGAAAAGAAATGCCTCCAAGGCCATAACACTTATTTTTTAACAGATTTAAATTTATTTTTTTTCAAATGATGGCTTATTTTGTTCTCTTTTCGATGCATTATTCACTTTTCAACATAGTCCCCATCTCTGTCCACACACTTTTGCCAACGTGACACTAGTCGTGACATCCCGTCGGAGAAGAAGTCCTTTGGTTGGTTTCGACACCAGTATCAAATCAAGTCTTTCAGCTCGTCATCAGAGCTGAATCGATGTTCTTTAAGCTTTGGGAACAAGTGAAAATCGCTGAGAGCGAGGTCAGGGCTGTACAGCAGATGCGGTAGAACCTCCATGAAGTTCAGTCGCTGCAACCCTTCTTGTGTTTCTCGACTTGTGTGCGGACGTGCATTGTCGTGCTGCAGAATAGGGTCCATACCCCTCCGAACTCAGAGCAACCGGGCGCGAAACTGTTTACACGTACTGTTTTGAGTTGATCATGGTTCCTGGTTCCAAGAAGTCAAGGTGGACAACACCCTGGAAGTCCCAAACATGGTCAACATGACTTTCCCTGCTGACTCAACAACCCTGAACTTTTTGGGACGTGGAGATGTTGCATGGCGATATTCCAACGATTGTCGTTTGTTCTCTGGGTCAAAATGATGTGCCCATGATTCATCCCCCGTGAGAATGCGCTGCAGAAAAGCCTCACCCTCACGCTCGTACCGGGCCAACAGATCCTGGCAAACGTTCTTTCTCTTCTCTTTGAGTTCAGGAGTGAGAATATGCGGTACCCAACGAGCACACCTTACGATATCCCAGCAACTCGGTTATGATAACGTGCACTCTCTCCTTGGAAATTTGGAGCTCTTTAGCGATGTCATATTGCTTAATTCGGCGGTTGGAACGAATCATTTGATCGACACGAACTCGATGTTGCTCGTCTGCTGCTGTGATTGGTCGTCCACTGCGGGGTCGATCAGCTAGGCTAGAGCTTGCCGGGTTTCGTTCTTTCACTAATCTTGCCCATCTTCTCACTGTACTGACGTCAAAAGTTGCATTGCCGTATACAGCTGTCATTCGGCGACGAATTTGGACAGGATCGCAACCTTCAGCTGTCAAAAACTCAATCACTGCGCACTGTTTCAACCTGACTTCCATGTAGGTCGCCACTATGTTCCATTTTCAGCACACCTACACCATCTAGTGACGTAGACAAAGTGTTTTTGAAAGAGAACAAAATAAGATATCCTTGTTGTGTATGGCCTTGGAGGCATTACTTTTCAGCCCACCCTCGTACATTAATTCACTTTTTATTTGAATTTCCCACCGCCAAAAGCTAATACAAAAGGGACCTCTCAACAAGAAGTCCGTCCATACATACAGTTCGCATTTTGTCTGTTGCATCTTTTTCGATCACGTTTCATTTAAGATGAATATTTAAAAAGGCCCAAAATTAAATTGCTCATCTTTATTCCAAATTAAATATCACGCAAGGGTTGGTTTTTTTTGTTGTTTTTTTTGCATATTCTTTCATATTTAATTTCTCACGAAGAGTCAAAAACAGGATTCGCATTACACAAGAGGATAAAATTTTTACTGTTTTTTTCGGCTCTGAAAGTGGGGTCGCTTCATACAAGATATCACATTATAGTAGAATACTTACAGTACATGGAGTTTGTTAATATTTAAAAGCATGCAAATCCCGAAATACGAGACATTGTATGTCACATACACTGTCATATCAATGAATTATGACCAGCACCCCTTCAAGGCACACGCGTGGTTCGCCCCAACAACGATTACACATTGCAAAATTTGCATAACAGGCTTTAAAGCTGGTGCGTCAAACGGCAGTTGCACGAGCCTCAAGATGGGTAAACGTCCGAATTTAACGCACATCCAAAAAGGGATGATAATAGGCTATCGCAGAACCCAAAGGTGGCACCATTTCCGAAACGGCACAATTTGTGAATTGTTCACGGTCCGCTGTAGTGAAGGTGTACAAAGAGTGGATAGCAGGGACAGAAATCACGTCCCAACGCCATCACTGTAAAGGGTCACGAGCCATCGACCGACGGGGTGAGCGGTGCCTACAACGACTCGTAAAAGGTGACAGGAGAGCCACGGTCCATCGACTGATCACCAGATTCAACAGTGGTGCCAACTGACATGTATCCGACATTACCGTCGAACTCACCCTGCTACGGATGGGCCTCAACAGTCGACGCCTAGACTTTGCACGTGAGCACCGCCATTGGATCGCAGATGAGTGGGCTAAGGTCGCCTTCTCCGACGAGTCGAGGTTTATGCTCCATAAAATTGACGGGCGATGGCAAGTGTGTCGTGAACCCCATGAAAAGAGACTGCAAGAGGCTATTCTGGGCTGGAAACAGGCTGGTGGAGGTGATGTGCATGTGTAGGGGAACTTCTGTTGGGAGCAGTTAGGTCCACTGATTCATCTAGAGGGCAATTTGAATGCCTGTGGCTATCTGTCAATCGTAGCGAACCAGGTGCACCCATACATGCTCACGATATTCCCCACTGTGATGGTTCGAGCACATCTCCTTCTGGATTGGTTTGAGCAACACTTTACTGACTTTCGAGTGCTCCCTTGGCCTGCTAATTTGCCAGACTTCAATCTAATCAAACATCTGTGGGAGCACCTTGATCGCCATGTACGGCATATGGACCCTCCACCTAAGACTCTCGAAGCTCTGTGGACAGCACTTCAAGCGGAATGGACTGCCATATCATCGGACACATGCCACGACGCCTAGCAGCAGTTATAGTGGCGAAGGGTGGCTACTCCCATTACTAAGCGGGTGGTCATAATTCAGTGATGACAGCGTAGAATGGAAGAAATCCAAAAGCATGTTTTTATAACATATTCAAAAAGACGAAGCAGATTTCAAATATTTATTTCAAACAAACTGTAAAAGACAGAAACATATTCTCCACAACACTGGATAGAAGAAGGTTCAAAATTTTAAATGTCTGCCTAAATTCCCATTCAATGCAGTGATGCGTGGCACTGAATGGAATTCTAAGCAAGCGTTTAGACAGTTTATTTCTCTCTTTTACTGTTATGTACTACGCTTCTAACATACTAAATTCATTAAAACATGAAAGGAAACTGAGAATTACTATTACCTTCACTGCCATGATCTCCTTTACGAGAGACAGTTTCTTTTTCTGGGCTATTCTCCATTTTTCCTAGTGTCAGTTTAAGGAAAATTAATTATATGCTTCAAATAAGTATACAAGTATCCTATCAATTTAACAAAGTTCAAATTTTATGGGCAAAACTTGGTGATTCTCAACTTGACAGTGTGCTATTCTCAACAAGACCTTGTCCCTCGGTTAGTTTGAAATTTATACAGGATGTAAATGGATGACGTTTCACAAATTTAAGGATATGTAGAGGATGATGTGGTGAACATTTTTTTTTAATAAACCCATAGTCCCAAATGAAAAGCGACGGAGCCACAGCTTGTTTGATGTCCTGGTTTGTCAAGCATTGAACTAGGCACGTTTACTACGATGTCCCCTGTCATTGCATCTTGTAGGCCTTATGCAGACTGTCAGATCGCAGGCTATTTTCAAATGGTACTGTCCGGATTCACAGCACATTCTCCAATCACATAATCTTGGTACGAAATTCCCGTTGTTAGTTTGGAACATTCCGTAAAGGTGAAGGTTTATTTGCGCTCTACGTTTTGTGCTGTACGAGTTCAGGAATGGACTTTACTGTGAGGAGGAAACAGCGAGAACTTTCGTACCTAATTACAGTAAAACCCCATTAAAACTTACTTTGAGGGACCTGGAAATTTGTACATTATTCTGAAACTGGGAGGGGGAAGTGGGGGGGGGGGGGCTTGTGAACAATGCATATATTCATAGAAAAACATAAGAATACATGAATGCATACACCACAAATAGGATCCCGAATGAGTAGCATCCAATTTTCCATTTACACCCTGCATAATTGTCACACAAAAGTCTAAGATGAGAGGCCAAAGGCCACAGTTCGTGTATAAATTGCTCACATTTTAAATGCTGTAACTTTTACTTGAACATTTGAAACCGACACACACGCACATTAATCAAATAACGAAAAATAAACTAAAATTCAAGTTTGTTGCAAATGTTGAACCCGAATAACGCTAGTGCAACAAGGAACGTTTCAATGTAAGTGGATCTCATTTTTTAATTTGGATTTTTAATTTAAATTTTTTAATTTTTTTAATTGAGGCACTAGTATACGCTTCCTTGGCGGATCTGCTGGGGCTAATGCGGGTGATTTAATTGTGAAACAGGCTTAAGGCTGAATTAAACTGTGGAAATGAAACAACCAAAAAGATGAAACCTGTAATCGACAAGGAGAACTGAAATAATGGATACGTATTTCAGCTACCAGGTAGCCATCTTCAGCAGCAGCGAGAGCCAAAAGTATATTAAAAAAAAAAAAAAAAAAAATTGCGGATTAGAGTTTCATCTTTTTGGTAAGGCTAAATTAACGAGATTCTACTGTAATAATATTCCACAAAACATATCTTTCATATGCCTGCTTTTTGGAATAATCTCATCAAAACTTAAATAAAAACATTCATATTACGAAAACTTACTTTTCATATCTAACTCCCTTTTCAATTTGCGGAGTTCTCTCTCACATTCCAGAGGGTCAGATTTATATAAAATTTCTATTAGCCTTCGGCTAAGTTCACCATGGTTGTGTAGATCACCGTGAGAAAGACTTGTTGAAGAATGTGATAATGATGGCTGAGCTTCCGTTTCTGCAAGATAAAAACGAGATAAAATCTATCTTTCTGTAGGCTTGTTGAAGCATCGAATGGGTTTCAAGCGCTCATCATGAAAATTAAACAATCGCAGAACGCTCAAGAGATTCCCTTACAGAAGCAAACCTATTCTTTTCTGTGTAGAGGATGTTAAATAACCACTTAATCTATTTGAAAGTTAACCTAGCAGGGGATCAGCCTATTGAGGGTTTGCTTCGTTTTCTAAGCGTATTAGTAAAGGGACAAACATAAAACATCCAGGCCTTATCAGGATCTGAACATGCGACTTGCTGGCCTTGAGAGCGACAAGACCTGCATGTTAGCACTCTCAGCCACTGGGGCAGCTATAGAAACAACCTATAAACATAAATTAAGTTATTTATCGACCATCAAATAATGGGAGGATAGGTTAACTTGAAAACAACGCACCCACCCAGATATTGTGTATAACTAACCGTAGGCGTGCTATTCCAGAATTTTTTGAACAGACTTCATACGAGGGCAATTCAAAAAGTAACCTTAAAATTTTTTTATTTCACACAGAACACATGTCAACAAGAAACAAATGGCATCACTTTTCGACATAGTCTCCCTGGTGTTCAATACACATGCGTTTTGGTAGTGCTTCAATGTCTGCAGAAAAAATGTTCTGGGGACGTGTGCGGAGCCACTCATGCACCGCCTCCTGAACTTCGTCATCAGACTGGAATTTGCGGCCGCTAAGGTGTTCCTTTAAAGCTCCGAAGATATGGTAGTCTGAGGGGGACGAGATCGGGGGAGTACAGATCATTCAAATTGCAGGTGTTTTATGGTGGCAGCTGTGACACAGGAGGTATGGGGCCTGGCATTGTCGTATTGGAGCAGGACTCCCTTTGTGAGAAATCCACAACGCTTAGTGCAGATGGAAGGTTTCAGTTTGGACCTCAGAAGGTCCTAACACGAGTCAATGTTGATGGTGGTGCCTTTGGGCATATAATGCTCGACAATCAGCCCCTTGCGGTCCCAGAATAGGGTCAGCATCGCCTTCCCTACACTGTGCATGGTGTGAAACCTCTTTGGTTTGGGTGAATTGCTGTAATGCCACTCTGCTTGCTTTTCTGGTCTGTCTGGTTGAAATGGTGAACCCATGATTCATCACCGGTGACGATCCGCTGCAAAAGTGACGCAAGAGTTCCACACGCGCATCCATCCGGCGTTCCTTCATCTCGTGCGTTAATTGCTTAGGGACCCACCTTGCAGACACTTTGGTGAACCTGAGCTTATCTGCAGAATATCACACAGTTCCTTCACCGTAATGTGCCAGTCACGACGAATTTCAGCATCCACAGCGTCAGTGTCTTCCTGGCTGACTGCACTTCGCGACCTGCCAGACCGAGCATCATCGGCCACGCTCGTCACGCAGTTCTTGAACTTTCTGCTCCATTCGTATACTTGCTGCAATGACAGTGTACTCGTCCCATATTGAACTTGCATCCGATGATGAATTTCACTGGGTGTGACGCTTTCACTCGACAAAAAACTTACAACGGAGCACTGCTCCTCACGAGTGCACACCAACAGTGGAGCTGCCATCTTTGATAGCTCATTCTTGTCATCAACATCAGTGCCGCTACATGTCCTGTACGTCATATTGCAGTGCGAGGTTTGCTTGTCAACTACTGTGATTGTTGGAGCACTACATTAAGCCACAAAACTCGTAACACAATTTTAAGGTTACTTTTTGAAACGCTTTCGTACGTAAAACATTTAAACAACAATAAGAAAGAAAAAAAAAAAAACGACTGTGAAAGAAACAAAAGTCTTCTCACCTTCTGAAGTTGATGAGTGTTGCTGAACTGGTCGGCGCTTAGGTATTGCACCCTGAGATGGTTTGCTAGATAAATCTTTCTCTACAGGTGATAACTTTTCATCATGCAGGAGCTGAATGACTACATCATTTTCTCCGTCAACCATACTACTTCTACCATCTTCAGATGATTCTTCTTTGGAATCTAAGAAATTATTTAAGAAAAAAACTTTCTTTACATAGGTGCCCACACTATCCACTCACTTACTCGTTCTGGATGTTTTCTTAATTTCCAGAGTCGAAATTGAACTTGTTTGACGATGAGAAATGATCCTATAAATTAGCGTAAGTATTCGCCTATAATGCGACCCCACTTTCAGAGCCCAAAAAAACAGTAAAAATTTTACCCTCTTGTACAAGGTGAGCCAATGAAATGGACTATTTGGGAACGCTGCTGCAGAACAAGTAGAGGGTGTGTGTGCTTGGGTCGTCAATGTAGTGAATCTAGTGAGCAAGAAGTTAGTTATCATGGAAACTTGGTCCGGTGAACAATGTGTATTCCCTGGCCACCTCGTTCTCCTGATTGCCCGCATGCGACTTTTTCCTTTGGAGATACCTAAACACAAAGTGTTTCAAAGCAACCCCCCCAAAGACTCTGCAGGCATTAAAAGAAAGGATTCGAGCTGAAGTGACCACAGTACTGCTAGAAATGCTGCACACTGTTATGGTTTGGTTTGTTTTGTTTGGTATTACGTCCTTTTCAACTGCTATGGTCATTTCAGGACGGCGTTATAGGGGCCGCAAATTTTGCCTCGCAAAGGTTCTTTAACGTGCAGCCGGCAAACGACTACACGGGACCAACGGCTTTACTTCCCTTCCGAAGGAAGTGCGTGATCTCAGGATTTCCCCTTGAAAAATCCTCGTCGTCCTCGGCTGGGATCGAACCCGCGTACTCGGGCATCAGAGGCGATCACGCAACCGCTGAGCCACCGAGGCCAATACACTGTTATGGGCAGGTTTGCAACGAGGCTGCAAGAATGTGTGGGACAACATGGAGGTCACCGTCCGGACATTATTTTTAAAAAAAGAATGATTGTGCACTTACACAACATTTCCGTTCGTGTAGATTATGTTTTCATCAATACAGTTTACAAAAGACGCTTTTTTGAATGTTTTCTGATTTTTTGAAATCGTCCCGTTCCTTTGGCTCACCTTGTATAATGCAATCCCCATTTTTTGACTCGTCGCTGACTTTCAAGAAATAAAATATGAAAGAACATGCAGAAAAAGCTCTAGTTTTTTTATGATTTTTAAAATACATAACCTTGATAAAAACCTTCAAATTCCGATTCATTATCGCCTGATTCTTTAAAAAGTTCTTTAGTCCTTTCAGATGGCAATATTCCCTCAATCCTATTGTGCTGCCATTCTGATAAACCAACACGACTGAAGAAATTAATAAATGAAAAGTGGATTTATTGCTCTAAGCATAAAGTAATATTAATGGGCATAAAAATTCTGCAACCCGGATGTGAACCAGGAAACACTTCCTTCGCCTCTACCAATTGGCCTATCACAGACACGGTATAGCAAGGACGCATCCAAGTGTCCTAAAAACTACAAGGTAGTCAAGCCTAATGATAGGGTGGGCATCTGGCTCGCAGATTGGGAATTCCTCCTTTCCAAACCATCAAAACGCTGATGAACACACGTAAGAAATTAATAAATGAAAACTGGAGTTTCTGAAAGCATATGACAGAGTTCCTCGGGAGAAGCTCTGGCAAGTGTTGTAAGAAAGCTCTACGATGTGTGTCCGGATAAATGGCATTAAGTTCACCGTGGGTGTTGGACTCCGCCAAGGGTGTGTACTGTCGCCCCTCTTGTTCATTATCTTTATGGACTGGATAGACAGGGGCAGCCGAGGCGATGAGCGTGTTTGTGTGGGCGACTGCCTGGTGGAGAGGTTGCTCTTTGCTGACGACCTTGTCCTGCTTGGGTCTTCTCGCACGAACCTTCAGCATGCACTAGACCGGTTTGCAGCCAAATGTGAAGAAGCTGGGATGAAGATCAGTGTGGCTAAAACCGAGGTTCTGGTCCTTTCGAAACAGCCTGCTCAGTGCGCTCTCCATGTTAGGGGAGCCTCATTGAGACAGGTGGAGAAATTCAAGTATCTCGGGATTGCATTCACGAGTGATGGACGGCAGGAGAAAGAATTGGATGCTCGGATCGGTGCAGCAAGCTGTGTCAGACATGAACTGTGGCGATCCGTGGTAACGAAACACGAGCTGGGTAACAAAGCCAAGCTCTCCATCTTCAAATCTATCTTTGTCCCCATTCTCACCTATGGTCATGAGGCTTGGGTAATGACCGAAAGAGTGCGATCGCGGGTACAAGCGGCCGAAATGAGATTTCTGAGAGGTGTGGCAGGTGTTACCCTACTAGATAGAGTGTACAGCAGCATAATAAGGGAATCTTTAGGTGTTGAGCCGCTACTTCTCCGCATTGAGAGATCTCAGTTGCGCTGGTATGGCCACGTGATACGGATGCCACAAACTAGTCTTCCTAGGCAGTTGTTATTTTCCAAGCCGGTGGGTAAGAGACCAAGGGGTCAGCCTAGAACCAGGTGGCTAAACTACATGGAGAATCTGGGTCCGAGTCACTTGGATATTACCACGGAGGACATGCGCCTGATGGTGGAAGATCGCGATCGCTGGAGATTCTCCATAGGGCTGTTGCCCCTGCGACCCTAACGGATAAGCGGGTTTGAAAAGTAAGTAAGTAAGTAAGTAAGTAAGTAAGTAAGTAAGTAAGTAAG
>JAHWFO010012650.1:892832-957611 GCA_023313115.1 Rhysida immarginata
AAGTAAGTAAGTAAGTAAGTAAGTAAGTAAGTAAGTAAGTAAGTAAGTAAAACTGGACTTTTGGAAAGGAGGAATTTTCTATTTGCGAGCCAGGTGCCTGCCCTATCATTTGGCTTCCATCTTGACTATCTCATAGTCGTTAGGGCACTTGGGGACACTCGACTGATAGCCCAAATGGTAGAGATACTCATGTTCCTGGTTCAAATCCATTTTTTTGGAATTTTTCCTTCCATTTTTTCCAATAATATAATTAACTTGACTGAAAGTGAACGGTCTCTCTTCTCAACAACCATGCTGATACCATTTGTGCAGTGCCATATTTTCACTAGGTGATGAATATTGGAATTAATTTTTTTTTCCAGAGTAAATCGCCTTCCATTATCTCATTAGCAAATCTGCCAAATATTAGCCTGACTTAATAAATTTCAATGTGCCCTCCATTTATGGTGTGAAGGTCATCAAAGCAAAACTCGATTTCCTCCCATGTTCGGGCTAGCATTTCGGGGGTGATTTCAGCGATTGTTTCAATTATTCTGTTCTTGAGAGTTTCAATGTCATCAACGTTGGTCTTGTACACTCTGTCTTTCACATATCCCCAGAAGAAAACATCCAGAGGGTTCGCATTGGGTGAACGAGGGGGCCAAGGGATTGGCCCATCCCTTCCAATCCATTGTACTGGAAAGTTTGGCCTAACTTGCAGGTCCCGGTGAGGAGGTGCTCCATCTTGTTGGTAGACTATTTATTTATTGCAAGCAATAGGCTTAGAAATGCACAATGGCAGCTTACAGGAAAACAAATAGAAGAACAAAAATTGAAACAAAAATTTTTTACAATAAGCATCAGTAATAACAAAAAGGGTTTAGAGTTTCATATATTATAACTTTAAGTTTATTATAACCTGTGTATAACTATGTTGGGCTCTAGTTCTTCCACCTGTGGAATCAGGTAGTTCTCCAGCATATCTAGGTAGGTTGCAGCAGTAATGGTGTCTTCAGTGAAAAAGAAAGGTCCGATTACTCGATCATGCATTAAACTGCACCAAAATGCTAGCCCAAACATGGGAGGAAATAGAGTTTCGCTTGACGTCCTTCACGCCATAAATAGAGGGGCACAATGAAATTTATTAAGGCAGGCTAAGAAACTTTTTGAGTTTTTCTTTGTGAATAAAAAAATCACGTGAAAATCTGTAATAGTTTTTTATAATAAACATGTATAATACGGGAGATAATTTAGAAACGCCCTGTATGTTGGTTACTGCCCACACGGGGCCACCAAGAACGGTGTCGCTTTAAATGTAATCATTTGGTACAAGTGAGCTATGTAATGATACTCTCTACATAATGATTATATATACAGCAGGCCCCTGTTTTATGTCTGTAATCTATTCCGGAACGGCGGACGTAAAATGAAACCCGATTTCACATAGGGTTCAATTATAAAAAATTTATTCCGTTCCAGACAGAAAAAAAGTGACCCCCCCCCTCCATATTTAACAACTATTTATAGAAATTTTTTAGTTCTTTTTTCTTCTTAACTTTTTAGTCATCAGAATCAGAAGAACTGATGACTTCCATCTCCTGTCCAACATCTGATCTAGTCTTCTGTTTCTTTGAAAGAGAAATCTTGAAAACAACGGTCAAGTATGGTCTGCTTTTCACTCTTCTTCAGCATCTGAATTCACACCCCAAATGTTACTGCTGCCTTTTTTTTTTTTTTTTTACTGCTTTTACCGTTTTACAGGAAAACGCCATAGGGTACATCAACACTATTGGGTACATTGCCGGAAAACATCATCAATGCTTTCGAGTACATTGTGCATCAGCACCCTCAAATTTTCGCGCGTGGGCGAACGGCAGATGCAGACGTAAAGCTTGTGTGGACTTAAAATGAGTCCACGGACGTAAAACGAGGTTTTTTTTTTTAGACCTCTTCCGGCGGACATAAATCGAAACGGACATAAAACAGAGACCTAACATATAGCTATGTTTTCATTCCAAGATTTAAAAAATAAATAAATAAAAAATAAAATAATAAGAAAGTAACGGTTGGTTGATTTGTTTGGTATTAACGTCCTTTTCAACTGCCATGGTCATTTCAGGACAGCGTTATAAGGGCCGCAAATTTTGCCTCGCAAGGGTTCTTTAACGCGAA
Organism: Rhysida immarginata; assembly: GCA_023313115.1. Taxonomy (NCBI): domain Eukaryota; kingdom Metazoa; phylum Arthropoda; class Chilopoda; order Scolopendromorpha; family Scolopendridae; genus Rhysida; species Rhysida immarginata. The sequence continues at coordinate 894,984 of JAHWFO010012650.1, forward strand.
GCCGGCAAATGACTACACGGGACCAACGGCTTTACTTCCCTTCCGAAGGAAGTGCGTGATCTCAAGATTTCCCCCTGAAAAATTCACCAGAGGTGATCACGCAACCATTGAGCCACCCAGGCCGATAGAAAGTAAAGGAGTCTTTACTTAAATTATAATAAGAATAAATTACTCTGTATTTATAAATAATACTATGCACAGAATTTCATGCAGCAACTTAAAATCTACGTACTTCATTAATAATTAAGTTTTTTTAAGATACTATTCACTACTACAGGTAATCCTTCAATATCCACGAGGGTTTGGTTCCCAAAAATCCCCACATGTACTGAATTTGCGAATAACGGTACCAAAGTTTTATGAGAAAATGGGGGTTAGGACATGTCAAGTTGCCAGTCGACTCAAAATTAAAACGACGTTCAGTATTGTTTTTTCCCCTCAGTCAACATGTCTAGAACTTTTAACTTGTTTTCAAGCAACAAAACCTTTCTTACTCATTTTGCACGAAATGGACTGTCACCATTTCTTCTTTTTCAGAAAGTCCAATGCTGTGCCAACAACGAGCGTTTGCAAACAGAAGGTCCTTAAAATGCAAATGATGCTATTTAATTACATTGAATACATTTTCCCACGTCAACAGAGGGGAATTCCCTAAAAGACAGAAAATGAAGAGGGGAACCCCGATACAAAGATATTCATCGTCAAAAAAAAAGTTGCACTCATAGAAAACCTATAGAACATTCTGTTAAGACTCCACCGCTGGCACAAGATCAGCAAGAGTTACAAGCCAAAGTTCAGTCTGCATGGGATGAGCAGATTACGTTAAAAACTTGACCACTACGGAGGGTTGATTCAGACAAAATGAGACGACTTTAAACGCCGCGTATGACCTTGAGGGAATGTGATTTGCATGACTCGTCCACTATTCATGGGGATTAGCTTTGTATACACTTGTTGCTATTATTTGGGACATTTCGTGCTGAAACATGGCTTCCAAAACCACAGCTTTTTGGGAAGGGTATATGTTTGGCCTTTCCGACGCTAACTTCAGTCTTTCGTGCATTGTGGAATTATGCAAACGAAATGGTATTGTGGTATACAAAGCTACTGTGGGTTGAATAATCAAAAAGAACAAATTGCGATCATCTAATGAACGTGGACGAGCAGAGAAGCAGACCAGAAACAAGCCCCAGCCAATACGCCCAGCTCAGGTGGTGCAAGAAATCCGGTCTGAAATCTGGTGAGAACTGTAAAATTAATGCAGATTACTTCCAGAGTAATGTAATGGACCACATATATCGGCAGGATATCCCACGTCTGTACCCTGGTGAGCAATCAAAAGTTTGGGTCCACATGGACAAGGCATCAAGCCACACTGCCAAGTCATCTGTGGCTTACTACAGGAAGATGGAACAGGAGACGGGCATACGAGTTATTCCCTTCTCTCATGTGCCTGTAAAATCTCCCGACGCATCACCGATGGATTTCTGTGGTCTTGGTCTCCTGAAACGACGGCTCTGAAGTCGCTGACCAAGAACCGTTGATGGGCTATGGAAAGTGTGTCAGCACAGGTGTGGAACGAACTTCCCATGGAGTCCCTCAAACTCAGCCTACTTCAATGGAAATTACGGTGCCGGGCGATAGTCCAACAACGTGGCTCTCACATCGAACACAACCGATGGTGGCGCCATGGTATTACACCATCGTAACAGAACTGCAAAGTCGTCTCATTTTATCTGAATCAACCCTCTGTATTAATTCTGTTGCTCGGGAGACTCCCCCCTTATAAGAATAGGGCCAGCCCCCCCCCCCCCCCCCCCCCAATCCCTCCCCGAAATAAAATTCTGTATACAGCCCTGCCATGCAATGAAGTGTGGCAGAATGCATTAGAATAATGGCGACACAACATCCTATTGATGATGAGTGTACATAAATCCTTGCAGACAAATACCGGATACAAGAGTAACCCATCTCGTATGGAGGGAGAAGGTAAGCAAAACATTTGATGCGGATGTGCAAACGGTGGATGGTGATACTGCAGATACTGAGGGATTACTGTATTAGAGGGGTTAAAGAACAAGTTACATTTCTAATGAGCATGCTGGGAAGAAATTATGCACCCAGCTAATACATATAAAATAATTTGATTTATACAGTCGACCTCGATATCTTGAACCTCCACATTAACTCAATGTAATTTTCACTCAATATCTTGAAACATTTTCCCAGAAAACCTCACTATGTCGAATTTGACTTCGTTTACCAGTGCAATGCAAGGTATTTAGAAAATATTTGAGTTAAAAATTTTTTCGTTAAAGGGCAAATGAGATCAAAAATATCACTATCGAGATAATAAATAATCAGAAAGGAGTGTAACATAAAAATAAGAAAACAAGTTTTTATGGAAAAAAAAAAGCTACAAATTTTTTAAGAAAGAGGCAACAAATAAGCGAAATGGGGGCTCCTCCATTCAAAAACGTTAGCTGCATGTGACGTCAGCTTTGCTAAGCCGAGGCCGATGAGATTAATAGGCCCCGTAAATCTCGTCGGGCTTGTGGCTTGTGAATCGTGCGGATATCATAAGCAATGCTATTGCGGGAGTTGACAAAATTCACAATGAATTTATATTACCGGAAGTGGCCTTTATGATTTTTTAAATTAAAAATGGAAATAAAAAAAATAATAAAATTGATATTTCGTATCAGGAAAGTATTCAAAACTATGAAATAAATTTCCGATTTGGTGTCATTTGCCCTTTAAATAGTATTTTCATATGAAAACACTCCTGGGCGTCTGACGTCAGGCATATGTCATCAGCAGAGTTTGCTGAGGAGAAGCGTCGTGCCAACAAGAAAAGACATCATCGCTTGCTGGTGGAGGCTAGGGTGGTGGTGCAGTTTGTTCGTACTTGACGCTAATAGTGCCACTTTTACGTGAATTAACTCTCTATACACGTGCCATTTTATCTTCTATTGTTCTCCGTACTCTCACAGTACCTTTAGTAACCTAAAAATCTTAATTTAAAAGTAAACCTCTTTATTCAATATTTTTCTGTTCTCGTGAAATTCGGATATCGAGGTTTGAGTATACATCAAAAACAAGAAAACTTAAATGATTTCATATTAAAGTTTTACACTCTTGAGGATAAAATCAAAAATACACCTAAACCCAGTTATAACGCGCTCCTTCATAACGTGGCTCCTAATTTTTATGGGACATCGCTACTGTCATGGCCACTGCTGTATTAAAACCGTTTATTGACAACGATAATGGGGCCACTCTAGAGGCGACAACAGATGCTCCACATAAGAACACATGAGCAATGCAGAAATAATTCAAAGTGTTACAGGTGAAAATAATGCATGTAATTTAAATGTGATCGATGATGAAGATAACGATAAAGAACCAGAACTGCCACTGAAGATCACCCAACCACTTACAGGCTTACAAACTGGACTTAAATTTCTCGAAATATAATGGGTCGATTCAGTTTCTATCTTACAATTGAAACAATTAATTGAAATTTTTAAAACAAAAATAAGGGATGAAGGACAATTTTTTTTAAAAATAAACGGGCCATGCACAAGATGGTGGCTCCGAGTTGAACAAATGTATTTCTAATTTATTAATGTATTGTCAATTAAAACCTGAATTCTGTAAATTGTAATACAGGGTGGACGAAAAGGTACTCCCCTATTTAAAAATTATTTATTACAAAAAGTTATGAACTTACAATCATAAAATTAACATCACTGCATAGGGCGACTCAAAAAGTTTTTTTCGCACTTAAGTCAACTTCAATGTGGGTGCCCCTGGTGATGAACAGGATGTCCAATTGGTATTCCAGCTCTGCCCAGGTGCCCCCAAGCATTCCAGCATCCACTGTTGCAATGACAGCGCAGATTCTCTCATGCAGTTCTTCCAGATCGTGGACAGGAGTTGAATACACTCTGTCTTTATGTAACTCCATCAGAAAGAGTCATGGAGCATCACATTAGGCAAGCACGGGGACCATGGGATTGGACCATCACACCCAATCCAACGACTGGGGAAAACTGTGTCTAGAAGCTGACGCACAAACAAGGCCCAATGCGGTGTTGCGCCATCCTGTTGAAAAATCACACTTTCCTGGAAATGTTCACGCTACCAGTGGCCAGAAAGTTCTTGAACCACAACCTTAACGACTTTGCATTTGGTGCTTCCTTTCTGATAATTTCTTTGCACCATGATGGGCGATTTTGACTCATTCCACCACAGCACGCACTGCACCTTCTCAGCAGGAGTCACCATTTTCGATCCATCACCGATGTCGGCTCCCCAGGATCATGGTGGCAAGAAAAGGCGAACTGAAAAAAAACTTTTTGAGTCGGCCTATGCTGTGAAGTTATTTTCATGAATTTAAGTTCATATACTTTTTGCAATAAATAATTTTTAAATAGGGAAGTACCTTTTCGTCCACCCTGTATTATGCATAAATTTACAAACTTAATACAGAAAAATGATGGAAATTTTATAATGCGACTGTGCTTATATCGCGATGTGACCCTTTGGATCCCGAGGACTGCATTATAATGGGGTTTAGGTTTAATAACTAATTTATTTATTCTCTGTTATTTGTGTATCCACAGTTTTCTCTTTTATGAGATGCCATTGTTTTATTTTAAAATTAAATTACAACTAAAATTTCTAGTTCTCTACTAATTTCTTAGAATATCGTACTGCTTATACAGGGTGTTTCAAAATTATGTACAATAAATTTAGTGACATATTCTTCAGGTCAAAAGAAGACGAAAATGTTCTACAGCACTTTGTCTGGAAACGATTTGTTTGCGAGTAATCCAATATGATAGAGTAGGGAAGCACGGTAGTTAGCGGACGATATTTTAGCAGTTCCAGCATTTCGACCCAACACTACGTTGAGTGGTTTGTTCCATTTAAACCTACTTTAGGGTTGTTCCATTAGTTGTGTACAGTTGTTTACTGTACATCTACTAGGAATATCAATTTCAGAACATGTGCGTGCTTTGACATACGCATTACGATTTACGTAAAAAAAAAGTCATGTACATGTATTCCAGTGCAGAATACACTAACATGCACCTAATGTATGGTATTGCGGATGGAAATGCTGTGGAAGCAAGAAGACTCTACCAAGAACGCTTTCCGAATAACCAAACATTTGTATCTGTCGACAGACATTTGAGGGAGCGTGGTTCCTTTGGCCGTCAAACAGGACAAGGGCGGCCTGTAGCACATTCTCCGGATGAGGAGGATGTGATAATTGACATCATACATGATGAACCACAGACAAGCACCCGTAGTATTTCTTCCATGGTACACATTCTGCACTCATCTGTTTGGCGCATTCTTCACCGTCAGCTTTTGCATCCATACCACCTGCAACTGGTTCAGGCACTGAACCCAACAGACTATCCACACCGACAACGATTTTGCCAATGGATACAACGTCGTCATGCTGCAGACCCTAGTTGTCTCAGCCAGATACTTTTCACGGATGAAGCAACCTTCACCCGGACAGGAATCGTAAATTCTCACAACCAGCACCATTGGGCAGATGCTAACCTGCACGTTACCAGAGCTCGAGCGCATCAAGAGCGTTTCTCCGTGAACATTTGGTGTGGAATTGTCGGAAATAACTTAATTGGGCCTTATGTGTTGCCGCCACGATTGACTGGGCGAACGTATCTTTTGTTTCTGCAGAACGCATTGCCAGAATTACTGGAAGATGTTCCTCTTTTGATAAGATCTAACATGTGGTTCATGTATGATGGCGCTTCAGCACATTTTAGCCATGTTGTGCGAGCACACCTTAATGCTGCATACACGAATCGGTGGATAGATCGAGGTGGACCGGTAGCCTGGCCTGCAAGATCACCCGACCTTAATCCCTTGGATTTTTTTCTGTGGGGTCATGTGAAAACGATCGTCTACAGCACAGAAGTTCCTAACATTATGGATCTGCGACAACGAATTGAAAATGCATGCCAAACCGTTCGTAATGCTGGCGACGAACTCTTCCATGACATCAGACGGTCGCTCATGCAACGAGGTGGTGGCGGGCACTTTGAACAATTCCTGTAATTTGGAGCCACGGGTTTAGTTGGCTGTATCGCGTAAATAAATCGTTTCCAGACAAAGTGCTATAGAACATTTTCGTCTTCTTTTGACCTGAAGAATATGTCACTAAATTTATTGTACATAATTTTGAAACACCCTGTATATAGTACTAACACCTAATTTTATAGAATCATACCTGAAGAATTAAGTTCATTTTCTGTGTTAAACAACCACTGTAATCCCAAAAGACTTCCAACCGACTGATTATCTTCACATTTCAGGACTAACGACTGTTTCAGATTAAGGGATGCAGGCGCGGTTTTCTTAACGTTGTGATAATTTTTTTGTTTGTGTAGAGAAGAGGAATGAATGTTGGGCTTCAAGGTCATTGTAGAACTAGTATTACTACCAGCTAAAGAAGACATTTCAATAGGTTCTTGTGAGCTACATTCACTTGTACTAGAGTTACGACTAGAATGTGAATTATGATTTAATGTAGAAAAACTGAGAGCAAGTTCTGTGTTGATAGCTTCTTCAATTGTAGGAGAATGGGCAGAGGTTTCAAGCAAAATACTGCTGATATGTTCTAAAGGAGGAGATGGGGAACTTTTTAATTTTTTAACTTTCTCGGGAAAATTTTTTGAAAAGAATGTCTGATAATCTTTATCCAAAGAATGACTACTAAGGGATATTTTCCCAGCGCACGTTCTATACGTCTCTAAAGTTGCGTCGTCATCTGATTCTCTTTCGTTCGGAGAATCGAGTGATTTATGTCTCACCATGTACATAGGATGATTACTGATTCTATTTTGTTCCTCAATTGGTGTCCTCTCAGATGAACTGAAATCAGTCCATTCAGGATTTGCTAACTGAAATTCATCTATTTGTTCAGCAATAGGTTTAATATCTTCACTAAAACTTGATCTAAGGAAAAAATCTGAGCTACGGCCACCAAAATGATTTCGAGTCCTGCTATGAGCACTTATTCCTTCGAGGCTAACAGGATGCGATGGAGGATGAGGATGAACTGGATGACAAGTTTCTAGAGCACTTCGAGTCCTTCGTACGACACGTTTGTCCCGGTCATGTCTCTGTTTTAAATGACCGCGTATCAAACGCGAATCTAAATCTTCGAGCACGTAACCTAATTCTAATGATCCTGCAGTTTTAAAAACTCCTGAAGAACTACTGCTCGGCAAACTACGTGCTAAGTTTGACATATTAGAAAACCGTCTCCCACTTCCTGGAACGCTTGCAGATATCGATGAGGTAGCAATGGATTCACCAGACGGATGTGATTTTGATGATATTTGTTCTATAGATTGGTTGGTGTTTTTTTGCTTTTCCTCATGTGAATCTGAAAAAAAATAAATTATTTGCATTAATATAAGGACTGACTTTTCATTCTAAAATTGTTTTTTTGTTTTTTTAAACAACTTACTTGCACCAAAGGATAATTGATGTTCCAATGAATGCTCTTTCTGAAACTCGTTTTCTAACACCAATTCGTCAGTCAAAGTGGTAGTGTCAATTTTCATATCTTCAATAATAAAATAGGAAATAAATAATCAAAAACTATTTATTTATTTATTTAATTTAATATGATTAAGTAAGATATAACAACGCCCAACTACACGACTGTTTATAAAAATCGCAACACCCTGATGGAATAGCCCAATCTGCATTAAATTTGGAGCATTTGCATATCATGGGTCAGAAAAGAAACCATTAGATTTTCAGGTCAATATAATGCGTTTTATTGTCACATTAGTATCGGGTGAAACCACCATGGGATGCAATTACAGCCTCTAAACGTCGTGGCATTGAGTCAAACAAGCTCTGAATAAGGGCCTGGGGAATGTCCTGCCATGCTCTGTCTACACGGGTATACAGTTCATCCACAGTTGCTGCTGCAGGAGTCTGACGAGCCAATCGATGAGCAACCCTGTCCCGCACATGTTCGATTGGGGACATGTCTGGTGAACGAGCAGGCCAGGGGAACAAGGGTGTCTGATGTGCTTGGAAAAAGGCGAGGACATTTCTGGCCACATGCGGTCGGGCATTGTCCTGTTGGAATACAGCGCCTGGAAGGTTCTGCAGGAAGGGGATGACCTCGGGTTGCACAACTTCCCTGATGTACCGGTCACTGTTCAGATTGCCAAGGATTCTGATCAGACGGGAACGGCCATGGTAACCGATTGCACCCCACACCATCACGCCTGGCGTTTATCCTGAATGACGCTGCAGGATGCATTCTGGAAGGTCGCGCTCGCCACGATGTCTTCTGACTCGTATCCTGCCGTCATGGTGCTGCAAGTTAAACCTTGACTCATCCGAAAACACAACTTGTTGCCATTCAGCTTGCCACTGTTGGTGTCGATGGGCCCATTGCAACCTGAGGCGCCGGTGGTTTTGAGTCAAAGGAATCCGCAACAATGGTACTCGTGCCATCAATCCTCTGGAAATCACCCCACTGTTGTGCTAACACCGTGGAAGTGGCTGTACGATCTGCTACACACATGCGATAGAGGTGTCTGTCATCTCGCGGTGTCGTCGTGCTGGGTCTTCCTGAGCCTGGTCTTCAGTGTGCCCTGTTCTCTTCGCTCCACTGCCTCCATGCACGCATAATTGTCGTTGCATTATGTCCTACACGAGCAGCAATGTCACGATACGACCATCCCGCTTCACGCAGACCAATTATGCGTCCTCTTTCAAAGTCTGTCAGCTGTTGATATGGTACCCTCGTCGTCGTCGAGGCATGGTGTTCTTTCAAGCAATTACTCTGAAAATCTAATCATTTATACTCTGACCCATCGTATGCAAATATTGCAAATTGCATATGGATTAGACCATTCCATCAGGGTGTTGCGATTTTTATAAACAGTAGTGTAGGTCCGTTATGGTCCAGGACCGCCCAGTAAATACAATATGTTTAGTTAGTAGAAAACAAAATGTTGAAATATAATGTACTTTTGGGTTAAGCAACAATGGGAATGCATCGCCAAGAGATAGAATTCTTAATTACAGTATATAATTTATACAATAAACAACAAAGAGACAAAAAGCATAATAGCTTAACACCAAAAACCCAAATGATTATATTAAATTAAGTACTTCTTAGACATAGAATAAAAGACATAACATTTTAATTGTTTAAGGAGACCAGTGGTACAACATATGGAGCGGAGCTCGATAGGGAGACAAGCCCAATATTTAATGCCTATGTAAGATAAACATCTTCTACAGTAGTTGAGCTTGGTTAGCGGAAGCCTTATAGCTCGTGAAGAGCTTGTTGGATAACGATGGCTGTCAGCATTTCTAATTAAAGGAATTGGGGTCGAGATCGATAGAACTGCATTGTTAATTTTATACATGAAAACACACATTCGAAAGAAATATATCTGATATACTATAAATACATGAAGTTCCTCAAAGTAAGGTGAAACAGATGTACCTTTCGGGAACCTTAGAAGTGTACGAAGGAACCACTTCTGTAATTTATAAACTCTGTTAAGGTTCCAAGATGTTGATGATCCCCAAAAAATTATGCTAAAACAGAGTGCCAAGTGAATCCATGCATTATAGAGTAGTAGTAAAATTTTGCAAGGAAGAAATCGCGGGGAGATAATTCCTTGCTTCTTATTGAGATTAGATAGTAAGGTATCGATGTGATAATCCTAAGAAAGATCATGGGAGATTGTGATACCAAGGTATTTGAAAGTTTTGACAGTTGAAAGTAAATTATCCCCATAATATATCGCTGGTGAATTCGGTACATTATGTTTATTTCTTTGGTAAAATACCATAACCTTGGTTTTCTCGGTATTCACACTTAACATATTGTTAGCCATTCAAGTGTTTACTTCGGCTAATGCACTATTGAGTGAAGCAATTAATTGGGTGGCATCAGGGTTAGCAGCCATAAACGTCACATCATCAGCGTATAAAATTATTCTAAAGGATGTAAGAGGGGATACAGACGTAGGTAAATCGTTGATAAATAGACAAAAAAGAAGAGGTGAGAGAATTGAGCCTTGCGGAACTCCCAAAGTTCGTGTTAGTATGTGTGAGGATGTACCAGCTAACGTCATAAAGTAAGAACGGTTTGTCAGGAAATTCTTTAACCACATCAGGGGTGCCCCCCCGTATACCATATAAGTGAAATAATTTGTGTAATAAGCCTTCAACTGGAACCGAATCGAATGCCTTAGCAAAGTCAATAAATACTGCTGCTACAAGATTATTAGAGGCCATTTCTAGAGATACATATTCGAGGAGCTCATAGCATTTCAGAATTAACTTTCGTAAATTTTTAAATACATTATGCACCAGCTTCAATTCAGCATTGGGGAATGGATCCATGATAATTAATCAATTAATACATAGTCGACAAAGATATAAGGAGCATTCAAAAAATAATGAACCACAAATTATTTCTATGCACAAACAATGCTCTGGGATTGAAATTTTGAGGACTTTGTGCGAAGCTACAACCTCCTCCACCCCGTGGCAGCACAATAGCGCAAATGTTGAAAACGGCATATGTCAGTGATGCTGATAACAAGCAGCTATGAAAAAGTGGTTGCATGACCAGAACCAAGAACGGCACGATGGTATAAAAACAAAAAAACGGAAGGAGACTTCTTTGAAAAATAGTCAGTAGAACTAACAGTTGTAGAAATGCGATGCCCTAGTTACAAAGTATGTTCCATCTTTCAGAGAAATAAACTGGGTGCAGTACCTTTAGAATGCTCCTTGTATATATACATACTTCTAAAAACTGTTTTCAAAGTTGGACCAAATTACAGCCACAAGGGCAAGAATAGGGGAACCCTAAAACAAGTGCATAAGACAGAAAACCTGCCACTTCAGGAAGAAAGTGGTAAGGCATGTGCATCAATACCATGGGCAATTAGGTAAACATAGCCCAAGCACCTGTACTAACAAGTGTCTGGAGATTACTGGCACCAGCATCTCTTGTAGAGGTCAAAAGTATAAGGAGCGTTCAAAAAGAAATGAGCCATAGTCTGGAATGTGCAAACCCGTGACAGAATGGTGATATCGTTGCGTGTGTAACAAGAGTGGTTCCGACAAGAGCGCGAAAGTTCACAGCCCGTCGCTAGAGGGTGACGGTGGAAGTCACGTGACTATACAAAGAAGCAGAAGCAAGTGTCAATCATCCAACAGCCATTCACGTTGTATAAGCAGTGAATAAGTGAAATGGATGCGTCAAAAGAGGAGCAAGGAGGTGTTGTTCGTTTTCTGACAGCAGAAGGAGTAGGGGGAACAGACATTTATCGAAAAATGTCACAAGTGTACGGTGAACACTGCATGCCCCTTGCAAGGGTCAAGCAGGAGGTTCTCGATCACCCTCCATACAGTTCAGACCTCTCTCCCTGCGCTTACAGCATTTTGGTCCCCTAAAAAAAGGCTCTGAGGGGCAAACGATTCACCTCGGACGACGTCATCAAGCAGTATGTGTGGAACTGGTTTACAACGCAGCCCCGGGAATTTTACGAGACAGCCATTCACAGTCTTGTGTCGCAGTAGGACAAGTGCCTCAACAGACAGCAAAAATGCTATCCTCTTGCATAATGCGATCCCCATTTTTAGCCTCGTCATGAGAAATAAAATATGCAAAAACATACAGAAAAACGTCTTTATTTTTTACATTTTTTAGGTTTTGGCAACGAGAAATTCAAATAAAAAGTGAATTAATGTACTATATAAAGAATTGGACACTGCATATGCTGAATAATTACATATTCCCCCAGGGATAAGACTTTTTTGAATATAAGATGACCCACCAAAATTTAAATACATTTGGGGGGAAATTTTCCTCATCTATTCCTGCATGTAATTTAATCATCCAGTGTAACTAAAGAAAACTATAACAAAATTTCTCACAGCTGTTGCATGGTGTAATTTCTAAAACTCTATTTTCTGCTACTACTGGCAGAGAGCTTAGGGATGTTTTTCTCAGTTTTGTTGGCCTCTCATTTTTTTATTTTTATTTTTTTACAATCCCTCCAATCTCACCTTTATTCCTTTGTTTAAAATTCAAACTCGCAATAAAAAAAAACGACAAAATTCTTGTCATCATCAAAGATTAATAAAGAAAACTGTTAAGAGTCATCATCGAAATCCAAAAGAGAACAATGGATGGTTTTGAAAGTAAAAGGTTAAGAAGAAATTGCGTTTAAGGAAATGCACTAAAAAAGTCGCACATTTGCATGTTCAATTTCTTAAGCAAATTTTTCATTTGCGTGCTTCAATTAGAATTACAACTTTGGGAGAAGTTATTTTCGTATTAGCTTTCGGCGACAAGAAATTCAAATAAAAAGTGAATTAATGTATTGTATAATGAACTGGACACTGCATATGCTGTATAATTAATCTATATTACATAGTAATTTCGTCTGAATTTCATCAGGACAGAATGCAACTGACTCCGGGGGCGCCCCTCCCCACCAGCCGCCGGTCGTTGCAGGGCTAATATTATCCTCGTGTATAATATGATCCCAGAAATTTAGGCGCTTTTTTAGGCCAAAATTATTTGCATTATAGTAGAGGATTTACGGTAAACTGTAATGGCGGAATCAGGGTTCATTTTAAGCGGAATTTACAGGGTGCGCCACCCCATTTGTCCTTTTGATGAAAAATTTCCACCCCGCTACCCTTTGATCCTGATCATGCACCCTGATACCCGAAAAATGCGCCCGCAAAGAAAAATCTAAAAATTTTGTAAAGGGTTAAGGAACTTCAAAAAGAACTGTGCATATTGTACAGAAAAAAATATTTTTTGAACACATAATGCCCTTTTTAGAAAATTAAGTGCCCTTTTTTTTGGGGGGGGGGGGCACAAAGTGCCCTTTTTTGGTAATGTCGTGCCCTTTTTAGCTCTTAACACCCTGCCCTTTTATAAATCTAGGTACATTCGCATGGGTCCACCATCTGGTCATGAAAAGGATTCAAAAAAGGAAAAAATTATTTTTGTTGGGAATGGAGTTGGGGATCCTTAAAATCTTAATTACTCCAAAATGGCTCTTTGCAGCCAAACAGTTTCAAAAAAGGTTTGTCTCAATGAGATGAGGTCGTTCATGTCGTTTTTATTGTGTTTGGGTCAATGAAATGAATGCTTCTGCCATTTCTTCACTTTTATAAAAAAAAAAAAAAAAAAAAAAAAAAAAAAAAAAAAAAAAATTATTTCTCTAAAAGGCTTAGCCCATTCCCAAGAAAATTAGGTCAATGCATAGTTTAAGGATCCCTCTAAGTATGAATTAATTTTTTTATTAAAAAAACAAAACCTGTTCTGTTTGGGGGGGGGGGGTCGTTAATAACTCTAAATAGGCTCATCAGAGCCAAACAATCGTTTATAAAAAAAAAAAAAATTCCCTTAATGAGAGGAGTAGCCTAAATACATGTTGAGTTTATAGAGTTTGGTTCACTAGTTTGAACACTACGCCATTTTTTAATTTTTAGAAAAGGCTAATCCAATTGACACAAAAACTATGCCAAGGTACAATTTAAGGTAACTTTTCAGTAAGTGTAATTTTTATTCGGTACTGCTATTTGTCATTTCGGAGGAGTTAGTTACACAAAATTGGTCACATACATATGCACAGACGAAAAAAATTTTTTTTTCAAAATTTCATCATATCTTTTTGATTCACGAGTTTTTAAGTCATTTTCAGAAAGAAAAAATATTTGAAAATCTCGGAAACAAACACATAGGCCTTCACTCTTAGTGAGTGGAGGCCAATTATAACACAAAAAGAAGATAGTAATTAAACTGAAGAAACTATTAAAACAAATCATAATTGCAAATTAGAAAAGGAAAGGAAAAATTCCAACAAGCTGGACTCGACCAGAGATGGGTGTGCCTTTTTCTGGCCCCACCCTTAACCAATAAACCATAAAACTGTACAATAAGTCCATATGGACTTCCATGGAAGTCACAAATTAGCTCAATTGACAGAATTTCATTAATTTATTTGATAGTTTAAGGGTAAGGAAGATTCCTGATTTCCTGGTCGGGAGCTGCTCTGCTGATTAAGATGATTTGTGGCTTCATGGAAGTCCATGTGGACAAATTCGAGTGTTTAAATGACACATCAACATGAAACTTGACGTCCATGTGCAACATCATCAATGATGAATTCTACGTTCACGTTCATCTCCCATTAAAATTCTAAAGTTTGGCAACGTGCGTTGAACATGCAACTGATGTTTTGATTACATGATCAGTGCTTTGTTCTATTGTTGTTAGCTATGCATTAATATTGATACCTACTAATTCAGTTAAATTGTTCTGTAGGGCCTTAACACAACTAAAAATACAGTACATTAAAATAAATAAATATATACATAAAAGCCACGTTTCTTTAATTTAACAATTCAAATTCATATAAACTTTTTAATTTTATTGAATAAAAAAGTTATCATAAAGAATATCATAAATAAAAACAATTTCTTTTAATATTTATATTAACATAAATAACTTTTTAGATGAACATTATTTATTGTATTTATTTATTTAAATATGTATTTAGATTTTGGCGTTCAATTTGACCATTTTCGCGGCTTGAAATTAAAAACCAAACTCACGTAAACGCTAACATAAGAAAGTAGAGATTCATGTTGAATTGTCACGTTTCTCCGAGAGAGGCAACATGAATGACAAAATGGAAACCTCACTCATGTCAAAAACACTCTGGTAACAGCCATTCTACAGGCTGCCTCCAGACCAGTATTCTACCATCAAACTGGAAGCATGTGAACTTCAATTCATCGCTCCATAGCACCTTCTTCTGCTAATCAAGTATCTACGTAGTTCACACACTCTTTGCACCAAGTCAGAAGAGGCACCTTTGTTGCTATTGTGGCATTTGGCCGGTGCGCAGCAGTTTTTCTATGAAAACCAAGGCCATGGTATTCTGCTTGTAAGGTATTAATGCTCATGGTAGCATTACTGATGGTCTGGAACTCTTCACAGATAGTCTGCATGCTAATGTTATACTCTGCTCAAAGAAAGAAAAACTAGGCATGTCCAGTTAAATTTCCAATTTCAATTGTTAACGATTGTTAATTTTACTTAGCAACAATGTCTAACAATTGAAATTGGAAATTTTATTACGCATGCCCAGTGTTTCTTTCGTTGGACCAAGTATAGTGCTATAACAGTTGCAATTAAGTGAAGTAACATAGCCTTGATCTTTAATGAATCTTCAGATGAAGGAAAAAAAATTCATCCAGGAGCAAGATGCCCATTCTATTACCCCTGCTGGAATAAGGAAGCTCGTCGAGGTATTTATGCCCTTGATCGTTAATGATCAGGCGGTACTGAATATCAGAATATTTTTTGGTTCAAAATTAAAGTGTTTTGCTACTTAATGATGTATCTGAAACCCTGTCACAAACTTTTAGATGAGGTAGTATGGATGATTATAAGCAAAAAAAGTTCATATGAACATGGGTTCAAATTTGAACGACAACCAAGATATGAACACACATAAAAATGCCGCCACTACGATCAACAAGTTAATAACTCAGGTTCTATAGCATATAGCATAATGAAGTTTGGAGGAATAATAGGGTACATAGAATTGTGTATACGGTTAAAATTTGATCGAATTCCAACGAGTAGTTTCCGAGTTACGTAGTCAACGTCAGTAGACTACGTAACTTGGAAACTACTCGTTGGAATTCAATCAAATTTTAACCGTATACACAATTCTATGTACCCTTATTATTATTATATTTGTTATGGTACTATTGAGGCATCTGTCACATATATTGGCAGTTTTCTTCTTTCTAAGAGTTGTGATGGTGTTGGAAGATGGCATTCATGGTAGACAATCAGTCCAAAGATAATCTGCATGGTGTTATCCAATTTTCGGCTGCTGAAGAGCCTCAGCCAATGGAAAATTTTATGAGAATGAAATCTAATTTCGACCATAGCTGTTTTCACATGGCAGTAGTTGACAAGAAAGGGAATCCACCAAAGATTTGTCCCATTCGTGACCATGTTGGTGTTGCAGCATCAGATGAAAATTAAGTCATTTGGAAATTGCTTTATACACCAATAGGCACATTAACGTTAGGGAACTTTCTGGAATGTTGAGCATCAGTGTGGGAACTGTTCATTTCATTATTCTAAAGCTGACATAGTGTTTGCTGTTACTAATGATCTGCCTACAACCGAAGGAATTTTACCAGATGGTAATCTATGAAATAATGCACCAATGGAACTCATGCCTTAATGTTCATGGAGATTCCTTTAAATTCTTTGAATAAACATTACCTCACAACCTCTAAACATGTTTCTGTCGAACAATCCTCATATACAGTTTTAAAAGAATCTGAACAGACATGATGGGCATCTTTAGACTCACCAAGCATATAAAACATGACGAATGATTTTTAGAAATAAATAAAGTTTTAAAATATACACGCTCAGTGTTCTCCCTGGAAATTTTAATCATGTAAAATTTTAAAATACCTGGCAGGAAAAAAAAATTCAATGTAACAGCAGAAGGTCTCAGGAGAACATTAGCTTCAAAGTCCGACCAATGCCAATTGGTTGAAAATGAATGAGGTGATATAATCACGATTAATTATCTCTGGCATTGTTGATTTTTTGTATGAGGGCGGTCCAATAATAAAGGCACAGGTCAAATTATCCAGGACATATTCAAAGAAACAAATGCAGACACAAATCTCATGTATACTACAAAGGTTTGTTTATTTTTCAACATAGTCACCGTGAACATTTAAGCATTTGTCCCAGCGCTTCACCAGTTTAAACATTCCTTCACGGTACATTTCTTGTCCCAAATTAACAAGATATTGTCAAACTTCAGCTTGCAATGCTTCTTGATTAGGGAATCATTTGCCCGATAAAAAATTCTTTAGAGGATCGAAAAGGTGGAAATCGGATGGGATGAGCTCCGGACAGTAGGGTGGGGGGTGCTCTAGGATTTCTCACTTTCTCGCTTTCAGTCAGGCTTTCGTTTTGTTCGAAGTGTGAGGTTGTGCGCCATCATACAAAAACCTCACTTTAACCAACCTGCGATGAATTTCGCTTTGATTTACTCCCTTCAGCTTGGAGAAATCTAATTACTCCTCGAACTTCGACTTTGACATATTTGTTGATAACACCGGTCATTTTGTCAACTTACTGTACGCCAGGTATTGACTCAATGAACACATGTTGTAGCTGCACATGCAAGTCTCGTATGCCCGTTCTCTGTACTTTTTTATCGGATCGGCCTCGTACTATCAGGAAGCTTTTTTTTTAATCTGGCACGGAAAATTGATATTAGATTTGGTCACTGGTGGCCACAATTGATCAGTCTTTTAAGCATTTGTCAATATATTATAAAAGTTGAATATTAAATAGACCGTCATGAAAATTGATATTTGAATTTATGGTTTATTTTTGATGGGTCCGAATCAATCAGACTTTATAGACACAGTCTTAATTATTAATGGTATTCAAATATCATTACTACACGTGCTTAGCATCAACATAAAAAAAAGCTGTTGCAGAATCAGTGTCTTTCAGGTGTTTTTCCAAAGATGGGTATTTTCTATTTGGAGCTGTTTTACATTTAGCAGAAACAAAGCATGTTCTAGGGGAACTCAGCTCTGATTGATTCTTGGACGAGTTGTTCTTTCATCCAGTTGCTGTTGCTTTCTTGATATATCTATATTATATCACTTTCCTAATAAAACGAAAGAAAACTTGCTACAACTGGAGAACATGCTATTGGAGAAATTCAATACGGCCAACTTGACTGGTAGAAGTGGGTTAGAAGCAGGCGTTAAGAATTTTGGGTCTGGAGAAATGGTGGCTCGTAGCTAATTGATTGCACATTCGGGAGACTTCTGAAAATTTCAACTTGGTTCGAAGTCCAAAAACCACGGGCCGCTTAATGTGTAATAGCTCTGGCAACCAAAGGCCTTGTGTAATATGCTAGATGCACAGTGTTCAGTGATTCTGCAATAGCGTTTAAAATGCAAATAATACTGAAGTACAATGGGAGGAGGGGGGTATGATAAAGGAAATATAACACATATTTAAAAAAAAAAAAAAAAAAAAAAAAAAAGTACAAACCCATTTTAGAATTTTCTCTTTTAATTAAAATTTTTTCTGCTCGATGTATATTCACTTTTTCTATTATAGGCTTCATTGCTGTATCTTCAGAACTCCCAGAACTATTATTACGATGAACGTCAACTTTTAAATCTATGTAAAAATAATAATAACAACGGGCAGAAATTTACTTATACGCAAAGACTCGGCACACACACACACACACACACACACACACACACACACACATACACACATACACACACACACAAGTGGCAGTTTCTAATTATAAATATCCATTGTTTTCCGATATCTTTCATTAAGAATTTTTGGTCCCAAAGGACATTTTCCAGGATTGATCATTTTTTTTAGCAAGTTTGCACAGTGCCTTGGAAAAAGCATGAAACGACTGCACGATTGAAAATCCATTACAACATATCTTTTCACATTCTTTATGCGTAAAAAAATTTGGCGTGAGAAATCTAGTATGTACAAATGAAGGAAAAAGAAACACAATCCTGTGATGCATCCGCAATCGGGCTTCACAATGCAGGAAGTAGAAAAAAAGCTTCCAATAAAAGATCAGTAATACATTTACGTAAAGGTGGAAATGTAAACATGTATGTATAGAATATTTAATGATCACTAGTTTTCTTGCAATAGCTAAAACTAGATTAAGTGTTTTCTTTCATTTCATGGACAATCCTGCATCTATTATTTTCCCAAATCCATCAAATTTGTCTTGTTGTCTCAACGAAAGTCATGAACTGAGGTTTCACTTTATTAGTAATGTTTACTAGGGTGAAACAAAGCAGAAATACATCTATCCTCGTTTATCATGTGGGGGGGGGGGGGTTCCAAAAAACCACCATGATAAGCACAAATGTGATATTTAAATAATGGTATCATCTATGGGGAAAACAGGGTTTCATCCAAAGACTCCCAAGCTGCCTTCCAACTTACCCAAATATTACCACTCAAAAAATTTTAAACACACATAAATTTAATATGTATAATGTACAGTGCTCCCTCTGCATAATGCAGGGCCATCCAAATCGTGCACGTCACCCGCATAAAATGCTCGCAGACAAAGCTCACAGGCAAATCTGAGAAGATAGTCCAAAACTCAGGAGGGGAGTGGGTATAGTTTTTCCTATGCAGTGTTGCCAGACTTTAGGGGGCGATTGCATTAAATGAGGCATTTTTGTTACTGATACTTGCTTGTTTCTCGTCTCGCATAACATGGCGCACATTCTGAAAAAGCATAAAATCACTGAACTGGAGTGGGAGAATATGTTTTGTTTTTTTTCATTGTTCACAGATCGGATTCAAAATGCTTAATATGCAATCGTGTCCTATCGGGGGGGGGGGGGGGGAATACAATTCTACCTGACTTCGAGAAAATTGTCACATTAAAACGAAGGAAATAAAATGGTATACTGCCTCGTGTTTTTTTTTACAATGTCGAATTGATAATTACCAACTCGACTTTAAGGAACTGATGAACGTAATGTGCAATGGGGGTAAGGAAGATTACCCGCTTGCACGGGCGCTCCGTGGACAGAAATCTTGAACAGCCCTGGCATAATGGAACTCAACATAACGGCAATTCCATGTAACGTAGTTTTTTTTTTCCAGAAAATAAAAACTTCATTGAATGGAGTTGTTATAAAATTGCTGTTATCTAGAGTATCATTATGCAGAGGGGGCACTGTATTTAATTATATTTCAGTAAAATTTTATACATATAAGGATCATGGTATTCATATTTTCGCCCTGTGTTATCATCTTCTGTTGTCATAGTGCC
The DNA here is from genome assembly GCA_023313115.1 of Rhysida immarginata. Taxonomy (NCBI): domain Eukaryota; kingdom Metazoa; phylum Arthropoda; class Chilopoda; order Scolopendromorpha; family Scolopendridae; genus Rhysida; species Rhysida immarginata. The sequence goes on from JAHWFO010012650.1 coordinate 914,966, forward strand.
CCCACCCTCCAGCAAGGGTATTAACACTGGCACCCGGGGCATGATGTTCCCCTGCTCCCCCATCACTTTGCCACTGAAAGTAGGCATCATAACACTTTCGAGCTTGCTTAACCAGCTCCTGCTCAAGGGCGTAGTTTGAGGAGTAAGCTTACTTCTGTCACGGTCATTAAGTATCACTAACTGGCAGCACTGGATTAATACATAAGCAGACTAAGCACGTGCTTAGGGCCCCGTTAGACAAAGCATGTGAATCGGGGCCCCCGAATCCTCAGAAAAACAGGATTTATACTGAGGAAGCTGTGCAGTGCTTAGGGCCCGTAAAGGTATTAGTCAGCCCTGCTAACTGAGTTGCCATCTCGTGAGCATTACGCTGACCCGTGATAACACGGATCAGTGATAAACAATGCCGTGGTAAACGAGGATAGATGTACCTGCTCTAGTGCTTTTTGGATCAGTAGATGGAGATTATTGTTTACTGAAAATTTTTTTAAAATTTAAATAGAAATCATTTACCTATAGTGCTACTTTGAGGCTTAATATCAAGGTCTTCTCTCACAATTTTATTTATGAACTCCATAGAATCGATCGTCGTAAGATCTTTACGATTTACTTCATCACTGAGGGAATTACGGGAACTACACTGAACCGGAGGTGTATCACATTTCGATTTGATTTCGGTCATTTCGATGCCTTCTGATTCTCTATGATAGGAGAAAAAAAAAATAGTGTCAGTAAGTGGAATTTTATACAAAATGGTAAATTTAAAATAATGTTGAAGATTTTATATATATTTAAAAAAATAAAATAAAAAAAAAAGCAATGTCATTTTGAATGCGCTTACTTTCTAGTCCTGCTCAGAGAACTTTTGCTATCCTGATCATCGGATTTCAAGCTCTCGTCACTCGATACATGTATGCATTCACTGGTGTCAAACATTCGATGCATGCGATAGTTTACAATTTTTACAACGATAAAAAACATCCCGATGGTTATGGAATAAATGCCCCATACTAAGGAGGTTGAGGGGAAATACTATAAATATTAAGACAAATTGAATTAAATGAGACGGCAATGCCTCCTCCTCGAAGAAAGGCAACGCTTCAACATTGATAACAAAGTGCAATGGTTTTTGTTTGTTTTTTTCTTAATCAAAATATGTGATGATGATGGATGATGATGATGATGATGATGTACATGTGTGGGGTACGTGATATCATTCACGAGCACAAAGGGATTCGTGTCAAAGTGCATGATAATAATAATAATAATATTCAAAGGGTGCTTTGATTCTTTAGTTGGTGGTACTTACCATGTAAAGAGTGAAAGGGAAACAGAGTAGGAACATCCAGACGTAAAGATGAAATGTATTGCAAAATATATCTTGGTGGGGATCGTAAAACCATCCCCCAGTGATAGATGCCCAAACCCCTTGTCGCAAAATCTCTAAAGTTTGCGAACCCATTCTAGTGTTATAGGGAGAAAAGTAACAAAGCGAAGAATGTCATTTTCACTAAAGTGTCCGTCACGTTTTTATTTTCATTGAGAAAATACAAGCCCCCACTTTCAAGTTTCATTTCACGTATACACCTGCTCCTATCTACCATGTTCGGTTGATATTGCCGCAGCAACTCGCACGCTCGCTGCTCATTGGCCGGTTCGCGAAGCTGGTGGTGTTTTGAAAAGAGATCGACTCGACAATATACTCGACACGAAATTAAAATTTAGATTTTCCCTGGAGGTTCCATGATTTGCTCGACGCGAAAAGCTTACGGTGGGGCATACAAAATATATTTGTCACACCCTGTTTTGGATGAAGGTCAAAGTACCAAAAATGGCGGACTGTCTACTTTTGTATTTTACTGAGTAGTGTTAAGGTAGAGAATTTTCTAACAGTACGAATAAGATAATGTTGCGTAATTTCAATGCTGGCAAATTGTTGAACTGTTTAGTGGCTGACAATTGTGAATAAAATTGACTTGCAATCATGTAACTCAATGTGTGTATGTATGTTTTTTTAGTTTTGAAAGAAAGCGATGCATGTAAATGAGCTTGAAGCCTGTTTTAGGCTTCCTCCTCCACCTCCTCCTCCTCCCGCTGCCGCTGCCGCTGCTCCTGCTCCTGTTCGCCAGTCCAACATTGTTGTGCCCACCGGTGTAGCCTACCTGCACGTAGGCTTAGAGGAAAAATCCTCTAAAAGATCTGACGGATGCCTGCTCTAGTATCGCTGTCCATGGAACCCATCAAGGCGGCACTGCGAGGTGAGAATGGCCGAGAAGACAACAAAAAAATGTTGTGGACAGCGATCTACGACTATGAGGCTCAAGGTGAAGATGAGCTCAGTCTTCGCCGAGGAGAAGTGGTCGAAGTATTGTCAAAGGACTCGAAAATCTCTGGCGACGAAGGCTGGTGGACAGGTAAAATTAACGACAAGGTCGGGATCTTTCCAGCCAATTTTGTCACCCAGCAAGACGTCAATCACGTTTCGCCAGTAGGCAACGATGACAGGCCGTTTGAAATCAATTTCGATGACCTGGAGTTGGAAGAAGTCATCGGGGTCGGTGGGTTTGGGAAAGTGTACCGTGGCTATTGGCGATCGCAAGAGGTGGCCGTCAAAGCCGCCAGACAGGACCCCGACGAAGACATCAGTGTCACTGTGGAGAACGTGCGACAGGAAGCCAAACTGTTCTGGCTCCTCAACCATCCCAACATTGTAACTCTGAAAGGGGTGTGTTTGGAAGAACCTAATCTATGCCTAGTGATGGAATATGCTCAAGGAGGTTCCCTCAACAGAGTCCTACAAGGCAGGAAAATTCCTCCAGATGTCTTGGTCGATTGGGCCATCCAAATCGCAAGGGGTATGAACTATTTACATAAAGAAGCACCCATTTCATTAATTCATCGTGATCTTAAATCTAGTAATGGTAAGTAGAAAATGGTTTCATTTTGGCTTCATAGACACAAGTTTGGTTTTTTTAATAAACATGATTTATTATTATTATTTTAAATAATTACAGTGTCTGTCTTATGCCTTAACAAAATAAAAAAAAAAAATCAACAACAACCACTTTCAAATATAAATGGTATTTCTGGGTTTATATTCTTCTGTAGTTGTTGGTGGGAAAACTCCTTCCAACATAAGCAAAAATGTCCTTGGCTATTACTGTATTTACCTTAATTTGATTCATTGTTAAACTTAACGACAATTACAAAAGAAAATTTTATATCAATTGCTTATTCGTCATGAATTATGTAAATATTGATGAAGTGTTTCCTCCATTTCTTTTTCTTATTACTCATTGATATGCAAAATTGAAATGGATAACCTTGAGTTTCATACCTAAATTTGCTATATGTGTATTTTAGTATACCAAGGCTCATACTAATTCAGGATTCGTTAATACCTACGGAAAATAAAGATAAAACTTAACGAAATGTTAACACCCTAGCAGCATATGTTTTCAGTGTAATTTCTTATGCAAAAGTTGGTTAGCCAGATCGCTACACAGGAAGCTGATGTTTTAAGCCAGTTACTCCATAGAACTTGGGAGTTAAGATGTCAGCTCATAGTGGTCTGGATAATCAATTTTTTAGCAACGGATATCTTGGAATTTGCATAGAAATTAGACTAAAAATATATGCTGCTAGTGCGTAAACATTTCGTTAAGTTTTATCTTTATTTTCCATAAGTATTAACGAATCCTGAATTAGTATGAGCCTAGGTATACTAAAATACATATATACCCTAAATTTAAGTAATCCAAGCTATGTTTCAGGGCCCGAATTGAGTGGTAAGCGATTCAAATTGCCCTCCATGCAATACAAGATGTTGTGTTTTGTATATTATGCACAGTCGAACCCACTTATAACGAATTTTTAAATGTCCGCAAATTCGTTCGTTATAATCGTATTTCTTTATAAACCTATAATGGACATACCGAATTTATTTGTATTTAAACTGGAATTTATTTATATCCGACAAAGAAAAAAACCTGAATATTATGCTTCAGCGTTTTAATAACCAAAAACAAGACACCCTCTTTCTCCTTCCGTTATGATATTAATTTTGTATTAAGATCTAACATTTTCTTTATGCCATCCTTTCGAAAAATGCTGACCCCCACATCGTCGGAGTCGCAGACACGTGGAGTTCTTGTGTAGTTAGGCAATAGCAGTATTCACATAACAAGTGCTTCCTATTTCATGTTTCTCTACTACCGTATTCCGCATTCTTTGTTCCTATCGAATTACTAACTCAATGCCAAATTTAGACATGAAAAAATGTTTGTTTTTCAAAATTTCGGTATATCCTAACAAAAGTTGTATAATAGCCCATAAAACCATTCTTTATATACGTGTTTTCATTATATCAGATTTTGTTATAACCTGAGAAAATTTGTATAGTTTCAATGAATTTATGGTTGTGAATTTCAATTCACTTCACTATAACCACTTTTTCGTTATAACCAACTTCGTTATACGTGGGTTTGACTGTATTATGTATACGTGTATTATGTTACAAGATGTTATGTTCTGTAACACAGTTTGTTTTAGCTAAAGTTATGTAGCATAAGTTATTGTATGCATTCGTGAAAGTATGGCGGTATTCACTACCTCTGGTTGATGGTGCGAATGGGGGAAATCCAGAATTAAACCTTAACACGTGACTCTCGTTATCCAATAGAGAAACGTTCAAATGCCATTTCTCGTCCTAACTCGCAGATTAACCCAAATCTTAATAGCAAGTAACAGGATTTGACGGTACGATGGTGGCACATTTGAATTAACAAAAAAACGTTCACACTTTTGCATCATGGTCTGATGTTGACATAGCTTTGAAACAAAGCATGTTTCAATCTTGGTAGGATAAATTTGATGTGCAGAGCTCGTGCTAAACTAAGCTTCGTGCAATATAGTTACAGCTTATTATGCAGAAAATTCGAAGAAGAGCAAAAACATGGCAGGAACCTCAACAGCGATTTATATTGTGCTATTGTTATATTGAATGCACTGCCTTACATTTGGACAAAAGTGCTGTGTAATTTAAAGTTTGATTAGCAGTGATGCTACAAAAAAAATTTGGAAGCAAATCGGGCTTTGTGTTTTGTTATTCTGAAATGAAATGCTGTTGTTCCTAGCTTTTATCCTGTTTCTTTTGGGGTCGGCTACCTTTTTTGATGAGGTACTGATTTTTACATGGAGCGACTGTCATCAGGTCTTCGCAACTTAGAAGGGAAACTGAACCATTGTTCGTTAATGTTGTTATCTAACTCGCCAACCAATCAGGCAGATTTTTTATAGCTAAAATTATATAAACAATATAATTAACTGACCTTGTCGAACTGTGGATACTTGTGCACAGATGAAGGGCGGATACCACTTTTCCACAAAAAGAAGATGAAGAAGAAGAGAAGATCTTTTTGTGGAAAAGTGGTATCCGCCCTTCATCTGTGCAGATTTTTTATGTTATCATTTCCCAGATCTTGTATATATAAAAGCCGTGTAATAAACCTCTTATGTAGACTTGCATAAGAAGTTTATGCAGGAAATAAAGCCGAAACTAGTCGCCGTATCCGATATAATGCAGTATGGTAAGGCCTCAATTCATTTCATTACATAAATGATGAAAAATTTCCATCTGAATATTTCAGTTAATTGTTCGCCAGTAAAATAATTAGAAATGTTATTTATGGTGAAATGTAAGATATAATTAGAAATGTGATTTTGGGTTACATGGCTTCTTAGGAAAATAGCCTATTTCTCAAATACATGGTCATCTATCATGTTTGCCTTGTAGATAAAGTCAGCACAATATTTAAGCTTTATTTTGTAATAAAAACCAAGAAAAATAAAATTCAAACTTTTCTACAGACATTTGCTTACTTTGTGCCTAAACGTATTTCTGCTTCCATAATAACTCTACTTCTGCGTTGACCGTGATTAACGTTAAATCATTTACTTTTGCCCACCTCAAACAATTCTGTAGCCTGAAGTGAAGGAAGGCACAGGAAGTGGCAGTAAATTTGTGCCTGCACACTCCTACTTCCTGCACACCTGTGCATGGACAATGGACTAAAATTATACAGAGGTCCTATGTTACCCATAATGAATGTAGTCGCTTATATTTCATTTTGTGATAATTCCTGCTGAAAAATTTCTACACTTCAAAGAAATACACGTGAATATCATAATCATATCTTGAAGTGTGAGAGATAACCATTTTTCCGAACACGTTTTGTTTTAAGTCTGACAACGTCTGTTGGATATAACATATACAAGTGTCCCTGGTTTTATACGATTAATTGGTTCTACGAAATAATCGTGTAAAGTGAGCCCATTACATTCATTACTCTTTATAATTTCTCCAGTAGTACGTCTTTTCTCCATTTTTTTTATAATTTTGGAAGTATTTTGATCACCTGTACTCGTAAATAAATCACAATCAAAGGCTTGTGGAGGAAGAAAATACCTATAAACATTAATAATTGAATTATAATTAAGAATTGAAAGGAATAACTGACTGAATTTAGCTCAATTTTATTTTGTATTTGATTAGACCTTTCCAGAAAAAAATGGATATTATGAATAAGTAATAATGACAAACTTTTATTTCTCCATTTTTAAAACTGGCCGTAACACCAGTAACAAATAATTTTTATAATTAATAAGATGTGTTGCGACAAACTCATACTGAAAAACCATTTAAAATTTCTTTTCACAATATATTTGAAAACTTCACGATGCTGAGAAATTACGACGGTGCAAAGCAAAAATTTGCAATTCACCTAAATTCTTGGCTATTCGCCTCTCAATGTTGATTTTCCTTTTGTCAATTCCACAAAATAAAAAGAGGCCTAAATTAACTAAAACAGTCCATAGTAGGTATACTAAGCTTTTCGATTTCAACACAGATGACAAAAAAAAAACGTATTCCAGTCCATCTCGTTTTATGGAAGAATTCTAGTAATTTCTCAACATTGTGAAGTTTTTCAAATGTTGTGTGACAAGAAATTTTAAATTGTTAATCAAATAAGTTTTAATTGGGTTATTATATGGGGACTCCCCCCCCCCATCTTTCACCAATAAAAATTTATATCTGTTAAAATATTGGTTGGAGAAATGAATATGAAGGTTTGCAGAAAAAACAGTTACATATAGCTCGATAAGCTGAAAAAATTTTTGGAGCCATAATCAGTGTCCAATGGAATAATGGATGCTATTGTATGCCTAATCATATTGAATGATTTGATAATAGACCAGAATGTTAACAAAGTATAAGTAAACCACAAATGTATAATCAAATATGTTTAATGATTTGAATGTACACAGCGATTTGATAAGATTTGGATAAGACTAAGAATTCATTTTCCCCATCAAGAGTGTGAATAGGCACGCTTCAGATTTTATTTCATCTATTATTTTATCGTTATTTTACGATAACCAATCAGATCTGGCTTTTATTTGAGATCAGGCGTGTATTTGCTATTTTTAAAACTCTGCCCGGCCTTTAATCAAGACCGACGTTTATTTGAATGCCCGGCCTTGATTCAAGATTTTACGTTTATTTGAATGTGATTAGGAATGAAGCAACATTGTTTTACATATTGTCATTCAGATTAGTGAATTTTCATCAACTGTTTGTGCTAAATTAACTACAATCTTTTCACTGTCTTTCATTTTTTGTCCGACTACCATATTTGAAGTTATATCATTATTTAAAGGACAACTCTACGGTCATATACAACTTTATTTAAATCGAAAGTCTAAACTATGAATAACATCATGGCATATTAAAAAAAAATTAATTCGAACTCTAAATGTGTGAAAAAATGAAAATAATGAGCGGGATTTGGGTGAGGCCGTGACGTAGTTGGAGTCAAATGTAGAATAACAATGTAGACCGAAAAACAATGTAATTTTCATTGTTTCCATCTTGGATTTTAACAATCAGTATTTTTTTTCATTTGTTGAAAACAATGAAGGCTGGATTGTTGGTCAGGTGACTTTTCCGCTTTGGGCCTGTTTTTTTTCATTGGCCTCCTTTGACTCAAACTACCTCACTTCCAGAAAAAAATGGCCAGCCGAAGGGAGGGGCAAAGCGCCGTTTTTGACTTTTCAAAGCAGTTTCTTATATTGAAATTATGGTTCAAATTTAAAAATTTCAACGGGAATGTATTATATTTATATCAAAGAATGATATTCTGTAAAAAAATTGTAATCGATTTTTTGCGTAGAGTTGTCCTTTAAGATAGATGGGCAATAAAGATTTACATAAATACAAGGAGTAAATATTGTGAAGATAAAATAAAATTGAAATGCTTAAACGTTTAGTCAACTGCACTTTCAGATTCCCTTATTTTTATTTCATAATTCTTAAAAGTCATGTATTATCACCTTAACCTTACGTAAGGTCTCACTGACGACGCAAGGTAATTGATTTTTTTAATTCCGGTTGTCCCGCAGCTCCCACGAAACTGCCTCTCTCAGTAGCTTAAGTCTTGGTTTCATTTGCACCAGAGTAGGAGCATAATCTGTTTTCATGTGTGTTTTTTGTGAGTAATACAGCGAGATCAAAAACTCGTTATGTCCACAGTTTAAATACACGATGTTTTTGAGTTATTTAAAACCAGATATAACATTTAAATAAGCCAGATTGTTCGAAAGAATTAGCATTTTGTAGTGTCTCAAATGCAAAAACATGTTACGAACATAAAATTGACAAAAGATCTAAGGTTTAGCTTGGGTCATGTCTTAGGTGATAACTCTCCACAGGAAGCATTGCTTCAGGAAATCGGTTTCAAAAAAGGAAGACATGTCACCTGTGCCAACTCAAATTGAAAAAAAGTCATCTTACACCTGTATCATTTGCAAAACAGCCTTCAATATGTCAAACAATGACTACAAATAATTGTGACCTAAATGACACCTTGTCAAAAAATTTCTTATTGTCAGTAAGTTTCTATTACTCTGTGAGTGAGCATACTATCTAATTCTGTTCATTATCCTTAAAGGTTAACTTTTTTCCCCTCATTGTTATTCCTTGACGAACAATGGCAACCTTTCCGCTGTTACATAATGAAGCTACCCTACTCAATTTATGGAATCTGTACCTTTTTAATACGGTCAAAAAATAAACTGCCCCTTTTCTTATTACAAAGGCACTGATGAGGTTAGAAATCAAAACACATCAGCCTTATTAAATTATTATTTTTTTTATCACTTCTTTATTGTATACACAAAATGAATAGTGACTCACATCTATCAATGCATTAAAAAAACTTAGTAAATTTTTCCTTACAGGAAAATGAAGTATGATAATTTTTTATCTATCTCTCCAGCAGTTGTGAATCAATGAAAAGCACAAAAAAAATAAGTTATGTATCTATGATTTAGCTTATCTGTTTTAATGAGAATTTTCTACTGAAGAGAAGGTAGATACAGTAGTAGCAAAGGACGTTGAAAGAAATGTTATTAAATATATTGATGAGTTGAAAGTAATTCAGCTTTTTCAAACAACCTGCAATATATACTGTACTAATTTTCTATTGGTATTTTATGGTGGTTCACAAATAAAATGAATCCCTCTGGGGTTTCGAAAGTCTGTAGAACAGTAATCGTGATAGACATGAAAAATTTTTCGGAATAAAGGCACAAAAGTAAACAGAATGTGTACTAATATGACAAAAAAGGAAAAAATAAGTATGTGGATAATAGTAAATAAAAGAAATAAAAAACTCTTTCACCACAACAAAAATTAAGGAAAAATACAACCTGACCCTGGAAGTGCTTTTCGACAGCAAGGCTATCATCATTCAGCAGGGACCAAGGAGTACACTAGGGGAAACCGAGTGAACTGACTTGAAAGCGGAAAAACTGAGTTTATATAACAAAAAGTCCACGGTTTTAGGCCAATCAGAGAAATTACACCAGAAGGGGACAAATTAATGATTGGGCAGTTGGGTCCACCATTGGATTAATGCTGAGTCGCCAATGGGACCTGAGTCTGAATTTAGTAGTAAATTGTTATTGGTTTTTTGTATGGTCATACTTTCAAAAGCGTCCAGCAGGTGTTTTTTATTTATTGAATGTAACAATTTCAAATTATCGATAGAAAAATCATGTCCAGTCTCGATGGAGTGTTTTGCTATGGCAGAAAGGTTGCTTCTCCCGAATCTTCTGTGGTCTGTGTGTTCTTTAAATCTGGTTGATAAACTGCGTTTCGTTTGACCTTTGTAAACCATTGGGCAATGGGAACAGTGGGCTTCATAGATTCCAGATTTCTGTAGGTGTGATACTTCGTCTTTGGGATTATCCAATAAATATCTTATTTGGTTCGGGTTGCTAAAAGATAAAGAAATGTTATGTGATTTAAAGATCGAATTAAGTCCTTTAATAAAAAACTTATTATAGGGTAGGGAGATAATTTTTTTCTTTTCTTTAACGATATGTAAGGAGGTTGTGTCTGAAAAAAACTTTTTGAATTTCCTTTTTCTTAACAGGTCTACAACAGTTCTAGAGCTGTAACCGTTTTTTATAGCAATATTTTTAATTAAGGAGATTTCGTGCTTAAAAGCGTTTTTACTTACGGGAAGATTGAGGGCTCTATCGATCATAAAGATAAACGTGGAAACTTTTTGGTTCCAGGGGTGACTAGAATCAATGGGAATGTATTTAGTTTATTGGTTGGTTTTCGAAAAACGTCGAAAGATAATGAGTTATTATCCCTAATAATTAAAATATCCAAAAAGGGTCTCTGATTGGCCTAAAACCGTGGTCTTTTCGCTATATAAATTCAGTTTTTCCGCTTTCAAGTCAGTTCACTCGGTTCCCCCTAGTGTACTCCTTGGTCCCTGCTGAATGATGATAGCCTTGCTGTCGAAAAGCGCTTCCAGGTTCAGGTTGTATTTTTCCTTAATTTTTGTTGTGGTGAAAGAGTTTTTTATTTCTTTTTTACGTGATAGACATACTTCACAGTCTCCAAATTTTGTGCCTAAACCTTGATGTGGCAGACATTAATTTTGTATTCAAGTTCCTGTTCCCATCTGATGGTAGATGCCAACAACTGCATGAATGGTCTTCTCTTGCAGCTGGACTAAATCACATGGCAAAAGGGGTCACGATCTTTGATGTAACCACAGAAGAAAAAACTTATATTGAATTAGGTCATGTGATCATGGAGGCCACGGAAGATGAGAGTCGTCTCGAGAAGCATGTCCAATCCAAGGGTGGACATATGGAACACTTATAAGATATGTGCAAATCTTAGAGACATCCCCTGTCTGTTGATATGAGCGTTTCTGCTATGTCTATCACAGTTATTGTTCTCTTAACTTCTGACATGCCAGTCGCATTTGTCTGTTTTATTCATTAAAGCAGTAATTAAGAATTTAATGAACAAAATGTATCCTTTAATTTATCTTTTTAATTTATTAGATTCTTTAATAATCTTGTTAAATTCTTCTCTAAGGGCATGTTTAAAATTAAAATCAAACACTTTTAAAGCTTATCTGTATTAATGCAGGGTTATTCATAAGTCTGTGAAACCTTTCAAAAATTCATAACAAGTAAACTAAGCAACAGATCATAGCAAATCTTACTTTCTGAGTTTTATTTTATTTTATTTTTTAAATATTTTTTTAAAATCTCGCGCACATAGTTGCCATAGTTTGCTGTTAAAGAGGTAGTACAGCCGAACTTTAAGTGGATACCAGCAAGTGGATACCTGATAAGTGGATAATTCGCTTAAGTATACAGGCCCTTTTTTCTATAGTTGATTTCAACACATTTTAAGTCCGCTTAAGTGGTTACTGGATAATCTGCTTAAATGGAAAAATTTCTGTGCTAAATTTGTGTAAACTTCTGTTAACTGGATAAAATAACTGAAAATGCACTGTTTGTCATTGGCAGACAAGTTTTCTCTACCGTTTCTGGTGATTGGTAGACGCAGTCTGTGTATAATATGTATACAGTGGTACCTCAGAATTCAAACACCCCAAAACTCGAACAACTTGGAATCCGAACGAAACTTTCAAGTAAATTTTGCCTCAGAACTTGAACACTGTCTTGGAAACGAATGCCTGACACTTAGTCAGCCATACACTTTCACACGTTGCCGCCCACGCTTCAGTTCATTTTCGTGTCGAGTTTCATCTTGTCGACGATTTATTTTATGAATTTTTTTTTATTTTTTTCTATAAACACTTAGTGAATTAGGTTTGGATGGTAAAAAGTGCAGTGTTGAAAAATAAATTAAGAGAAAAGCTGTTAACAACAATTAAAATTAAAAAAGATCTTTTCATTAAGCATGAAAGTTGCATCCGTGTTTGTGAACTTGCTACGATATTTTTGGACCCTGGAGCAGATTAAGTATTTAGTTTCCATTATTTTCAATGGGAAAAATTGCTTTGGAACTCAAACGATTTAGAATTCGATCGCCGTCTCGGAATGGAATATGTTCGAATTGTGAGGTACCACTGTACTCTCCGTATAATAGCCACTTATGATTTCCCTCTATATCAAAGGGCACTGCTGTCTAAAATTGCTGATTGTTTATTTTATTTTATTTTTCTGTTATTGATTTGTTTTCAATTTTTAACACAAATTTTCTCTAGTTAGTTTAATTTACTCTGAGGCTAATCAAAAAGCATGGATGACAGGAGACTTGTGGGATCAGTGGTTTAAAAAAATTGATCAACAAATATGAATGCAGAAGCGTAATATTCTTTTGTTTTGTGATAACCGATAATTTTATATTGTTAAATTAAACATTAGACACTGTTTACATCATTTGGTGTTGGGTGGTGTACTTTTTTTTTTTTTTTTTTTTAAACCAAAGCCCCTACTGCGAATAAGTGGATATTTTCTTCTGGTGCTGAGGCTATCCACTTATCGTGGTTCAACTGTAGTACCAAATGTGACATTCAGGATAGGATGCAAAGGAAAAGAAGATGCTGTGACTTCTTCCTGTGGGGGTTTCTCAAGGACATGATCTTGTGCCTCTGTTCCACAGTAAAGTACTGGATCTTCACAACTGTATCACTGCTGTTGTTGGATCTGGTGGACCCTGATACCGTATAGACGTGATTTACCACCATGCTGGAAAATCTGAGGTTCACTAAATTTCCTGTCTCCTTTTTCTGGTTCCTAAACCAGCATGCCGGAAAAAAGTGAAGAGGGCAGCAAAATGTGAATATTTTTTCATTAATTATTATTAATTACATTGTGTTTGTAAATCCATTTCTAGTTTCGTGAACACGTTTTGCCAAATTTTCCTGTTTTCCATCGGAAAACCACCCAAATTTGTGGATTTCCAGTTTTGTGCACACTTTTGATCAAATTTTCCTTTTTTTTTTTTTTTTTTTTTTTTTTTACCGAGAACCACCCACATGGGTGGATTTCCAGTTTCGTGTTGCATTGCAAAGTAACATTAAATACGAAGTTTATTCTTGTTTAGGTCGAACGTAGGATGATTATATTAAAAGGTTATGGGCATACATAATATCAGGTTGTTGCAAAAGTTTCTTCTGGTTCTAGAACCCGTGCCCAAGAAGGGCTCATTTTCCGAGGGGGGTGTTCATATGTTTTCAAACAAATTATTGCATTCGATTCCTGAATATCTTTGCTATATTACATCCAAGAATCAACTTTCTGACTATACATCTGTGAGTGCCATCAGCGATCTGAAATGGACCTTTGACGCGAGCATATTCGAGCAATAATCTTCTACGAGTATTCTGGAAAGATCACTGCTGCACAATGTCACCGAAATATTTGCCAACGTTTAGGTGATGGCACTGTTAGTTTACGTACAATAGAAGAATGGTATCGCCGGTTCAGACTCGGAGATAGCACTCTTCAAGATGCACCTCTCTGGTCGGCCAATCATGATTTCAGATGGTGATCTACGCCAAGCAATTGATGAAGATCACAATGTAACAACGAGGGAACTCGCAGAACAGTTCAAGGTTCACTTTTCAACCATTGCCCGGCATCTGCATGAGCTGAATCTGTCATTCAAGTTCAATCGTTTTTGTTTGGAATAAAAATCCAGAAAAAACGTTTGCAACAACCTGATATTAGCTGTGTTTGATATGCAGCTTACAAATATTACAAATTAAGTTAAACAGGAGGAACATTCTGAAAATGAGAAAACAATGCTAAATACAATGAGAACACGCTTGACAAATGCAAGCAATCCAAATACCACCAAACAAAACAAGAAAAGTTATTCGTCATCTTAACGACCAGTATCACTACTTTCACAGTCTGTCAAGTTCCAGCCTGTCCTGTTGTCGTCATTTATATCAGAAGAAGGGTTACTGGTAATTGCCCTAGAATTTAAATCATCTGCCATTGTCAAACTGAAGTAGAGCACTGTACTGTCCTATATATAGTGCTCTAAAATTGAAGAAACAACAAGCGCCTGCTAATGAGGGGGAAACGTAATTTTCTGTCTCGAATTCTCCAGCATGCCGTATAAACCGGAATTTTACGGCCCCCTGGTCATCCTCGATTATATACAGCATGCTGGTCAAAGTGCATCTATATGGTAGGTTAACATGAGTATGGGATGAAATGGATTATCGCCTAGATGTCTGCCTTATTGCCAATGTGAATGTATTGAGCATCTGGGAAATATCTTAAATATTGAGTTTTCTTATATTATGAGTATAATAAAATTTGTTATTCAAGGCATATTTTATTTATCATGAATTCTTGAAATGTTTCATGGACTTGAGAATAACCTGTATTTACCGGTAATTTCATTCTCAGAGATGACGGTCTTTCTTTCTCTTCTGATGAAGAGGGGAATTTAAGTTGATTTTAAAGTTATTCTTTAATGGAAGTTTATGCTGGTGAAATGTTATTGAATTTAATAAATCTTTATTATGGTGAAATTAAATAAAGACAGTGGTTAAAATATCTCAAAACCGAATAAATGTTTATCAGTCAAGCCACATTCACAAGAAAGCTAGAAAGACTAGCACACACGAGAAACGTTCTGGTGCTTCCTCTCACTACTGACGCTCTGCTGCGAGGGACACTCAATTTAGCGAGAACTGCATGCCTCGTGCACAAGACTCTTTACTTCACGAGAGTTCAATGCCACGAGAGATTACTCAGCGAAGAAAAAGGAGGCTGCTACTGCGCTGAAATGGCAATTTTAACCTCCCCCTTCCCCTTTGAAACACTTTATATTTATTATTTAAAGTAAATGTTGAGTGAATATTAACTAATTACAATTTATTAACCTCAAGCAGATCAAAAAAGCCGAAATTTAAATAAATACAAAAAGTGAAAATAATTTGAATTGTATTAAGTTGTAGTTAAAATAAATCTCTTTACAAATTCATATCAAAAAAATTTATTTATTAAAACTTGAACATAATAAATTTCTTTTAAAAGAACTATAGTGAAAATCCAGAATTACGATTAAAATTTTTTTGCCATTGTGGCCTCCTTTTGCTTTTTTAAAGTGTTCAATTGTCTTTTTTAACTGCCGCTCTCGTTTCTTCGACAACACGGGAGAATTGTTCATGGCGTTCATGTGTGTTCGACGATGCCTTTGCCTTGCTGCAACAGGCAGCCAATCAGAAGAGCAGAGTGCTCTGATCGGATTGGTTGAGATCTGGGCACTTTCTCGCTCTAGTGCACGAGAGCTATGCTTTTTCTGTTTCAACAGAAGCTTGCAACACCTTTCTTGCGCAAGAAATGATTCTAGCGAACATGTAAATGGCAAGAACCGAATCTGGCAAGAATTTTCTAACGTGGCTGAAGAATCTCGCATGTACAGGTCTTTCTAGATTTCTTGTGCATGCAGCTTAATGTTTGATTATTAACGGTAACCGATAACTTCATTTGTGATTTCCATGAATTCCAAAAGCGGAATTATTTTACTTGATTAAAAAGAATGGTTTTACGTTTGCCAATAATTTGCTGTTCTTCCCTTTTATTGTTTTATTGTAGGTACAGGTTTTCTAGATAAGATTGATTCATAAAGATTTAATTGGACCTCCATAGTTTTATAGTTACGTCATAAATGCTTTTTAAAAGTTGGATAAAATTGCCGTGTGAGTCAGAAACCTGAAAGCATAAGGGAAATAGCCAGCTAACGTTTTATCATAGTGGACTTTTAGCAACCACTTACAGATTCATAATATCATGGTGTGCCTTCATTCATGTTTTGCTTTTTCATCAACACTTCCAGTTTATGTAAATTTTGCAACTGCACTGTGTTAAAATCGCCATTTAAAATCGTTTGCAACATGCCAGTAGTTGTCAAGTGATGCTAAGCCTGCAAAAGGAAAAAAAAGATAATTTTCCCTATGTTTTCAGAGTTTAGACTCGTCCTACGTTACATGTATAATCACATATAATCACACTGTGTTTTTCCCCCCTTTACAGTTTTGCTCAGTGAATACATAGAGAACGAGGACCTTATTAATAAGACATTGAAAATAACAGATTTTGGTTTAGCGCGAGAAGTGTACAAGACCACTCGAATGTCAGCTGCAGGAACTTATGCATGGATGGCACCTGAAGTGATAAAATCTTCAACTTTCTCTAAGAGTAGCGATGTATGGAGGTAATGTGTGATAATAATTTACAAATTGCTTAGGACTTTGTAATTTTAGAGTTTTTAAAATTAAGATTACCAGTGCCATTTGTTTTTTTTTTTTTTTAGATATCTGCTCTAAAGGGGTGAATTTCTTTAAACTTCTTGGATATGATGATTGATTATTATTGTAATGTTTTAAATTTGAGAACAGAGGAGATAATTTTATTAGTAGCATTATATGTATTAATAATAAATATGTTCCAGCATTGGGTAATATATTAAGATTGAAAAACAAAAGAAGGCAGCACAAATACGCTTTTTGAGATCAGTTTTTGAAGTAACTTTAAAAGACGAAATTAGAAGTAGAGATATTAAGATTAAATTTGGAACAAAATTCAAAATTGGCAACACCACCTAAAGATAAGGCCTGAGCGCAGAAACGTCATGCATTGTTACGTCATCATGTTTAATCATATTTCTACCAATGATAAGCCCTAAATTATGACCCCAAATGATGATGTAGCAATGTATGACATTTCCGCGCTCAGGCCATATCTTTGGGTGGTGTTGCATGTACGGTGGATGCATATTGGCTTATATTCACCTAGTGCCCCCCCCCCCCCCACCCTGTCAGCCAAATGGAAAATGGACTATGGATGTCCAAAAATGGAGATGAGCAGACCAATACATGAGTTTCACCTCGGAACGGGTTTGGGACCAAATCCTTGATTGGGAAGAAGAAGTAAATGAAAGAAAAAAATTCTGTGACCTGGAATCAAACCCCAAACATCCAACTCTCTGCCCAGCTGGAACCAGATGCTTGTGATCCTTAATTTGATTCCACATCACAGAATTTCTTCTCTAGATTTTCAATCTTAATATATAATCATTATTGGAAGTAAAAGCGAGGCTTACAAAGGGAAAGTTAAGATTAAACTTTCATTAAGGAGAAGCATGTTAGTAACTGTTATACCTTGTTCACACTATAGTTCTTGATCATGATCAGTTTACACACGTTCAAGGTGAATCATGTTCAAGCTTTATCGGCAAATTCGTGCGTTCACACTGCAAAAGCTTAATTACGATCAGAGTTATAAATTTTGCCGCTAGATGACATCAGTGGAATTTTTAGTTATAGGCATGATACCGCTGACCTAATCTTCTCTGATTATAAAAATAACTTAGTTTCTTTGTTGTTTCAGTTCATAACCGATGTTCTTGGACAAATAGAGTTCCTTCTATGTTAATTATTCATGGCATGGGGGTTCAATTAGTTCGTATAACTCTTACATATATAGCGAAGTGGCGTTTTTTTCCCCCCATTAGGAAAACCTTCGCGAGCGTATTGGAATCTGGGAATTGATCGGCTCTGAACGTGTGTAAGGATTTGATCAGGTTTTAGGAATCTGTGTGAAATTATACATGTTCCGAACATGATGATCAGGTTTCACTTAATCACGTTCTGTTCACATTACATTTCTTTTCATGATCTATGAATTGATCATGATCAAGATTTGTAGTGTGAACAGGGTATTAGGGTGACAATATTTGAGACTTTTGAGAAGAATTTGGAAATTGAAATTGTTGCAACTAAGCTATTGAAGCCTTGAGATATGCTTTATTGGGAAAGTGACCAGAACATAATCAGAGTAGTAAACTTGATTCTCTTTTTGAGCGTTGGGAAGGGAGCATGGGCATTATAGTCTGTATTTCCATTCCCGAATGTGACAAGGAACGTTGAGACAGTTACAGTGTGTGTTAAACAGCTTTATGCCAAATCACAGTTTTCTTTGTGCAAAAGCCTTCATCAGTATTGAAAAACATTCCAATGGATAAAACATTCTCTCTCGGAACTGAGCAAGATTTCCTAAGTGCATGCAAAAGTAAGAAATGGTTTTGTGTAAAGAAAGCATACTGTGTAATTCAAAATGCTATTCCAGTTCAGATTTGTGCAGTAGATAAAGGATTTATAAATAAATATGAAGGGCGTTCATAAAGTTCGTACAGTCACTGTGACAGAAAAGAGATGGGGCCATGAAATTTGGTGATGGAGTTTATCCTTTTCAACATTAGCACCACTTAACTTCACACACTTCTCCCAATGATGGATGAGCTGATGGAGACCATTCTTTAAGAAGTCCATGTTCTGAACATTGAGAAAGTGTTCAACCTCAGAAATCACATCATTGTCATCATGAAAACGCTTTCCACGCAGTGGTTCTACATCTGAGGGAAGAGGAAGAAGTCACTGGGTTCCAGGTTGGGTGAGTAAGGGAGGTGAGGCAGAATTTCATAGCCCAAAGCAGCTGCATGTGTGAAAGTCTCCTGCGCTGAATGATCGGATGCGTTATCGTAGAGCAAGCGAATGCCCTTGGTTAGATTCTTGAGGCATTTCTTCTGGGTGGCCACCCACAACTTTGACAGAGGATCCTGGTAATACTTTCCAATGAGCCTAGTCGGTCCCAAAAGTTCCTGAGCATCACCTTCCCGATGACATCTTGTTCATGGATCATCGTCAACACATGCTTGGCCATATTCAGATCATCTGTGCCCTTTTGCAGCAGTTTCATATGCTGGGGCACTGTCACTGTACACGCTTCCTTGGAGTTCTTTTCCTTCAGGTAGAGGGAACGTATCACCGAGCGATCTTGCAGTTTCTCCACGGGTGTGCCATTTTGAATGTGATGCTCCCACGAAGTCACATGGTCTCGCCACGTGCTTCCTTTGATTGTGTGGAAACTACATGAACGTGTGCTTCCCTCGACACAACAACTGTGTCCCTCTCCCTCTTAGTTTTGATGACTGTATAAATTTTATGAATGCCCCTCGTAAATAAAGACTAGACTACTGCTATTAATGATCTAATCTTCATCAGAGTATTTTTATTTGAGATTTATAAAAAAGATTTTTACTTGTTTTCTCTTAAAATATTTGTTAGTTTTAGTTCATAATTAAGATTTATCTGTTATATTTAACTTTGCCAAAAAATGCTTGGTATTTCATACAATTCCTAATATTCTACTAAATACTCTAGTTAAAGAATATAAGGTGAGAATGAAGTAAAAAAAAAAAAAAAAAATATAGTGTCTTTTGATTCGTCGAGAGAAATAAAATATCCAAAAATATACAGAAAAATCTCTCTTTTTTTTACATTTTTAGTGTTAATATTAATTTTGGTGACGGGAAATTCAAATAAAAAGTGAATTAAAATACTATATATTGAACTGGAATTGTATATACTGTATAATTAAAGTACTGTGATCTATATTATATGCTAATTTCGTTTGAAGTTGCAACCCCGTCAGTTCGAAGCGGTTTTGAAGTTGCCATCTTTTTGAGAAGTTATTTTCGCATTAGCTTTGGGCAATGAGAAATCTAAATAAAAAGTGAATTAATGTATCATATAATAAACTGGACATTGTATATACCGTATAATTTATGTATATTATACGGTAATTTTTATAATAATAAATGAAAGAAAACTCTTTAACCACAACGAATAACAGAAAAATACAACCTGGATACGCGCATTTCGAAAGCATTGCTTTCATCTTCGGCAGGAATCCTTGACTCCGTGAATCCACTCAAGAGAAAGCGAACTGAAGTCAAACGACGGAAAAACGGTATTTATAGCGAAAATAAACGATAAACAAACCAATCCGAGAAGAATAAGTAAAGGTACATTAACGGAAAGAGATGCAGGAGCCCTGATTGGTTAAAGTCGTCCACCAGTAGATTAGTGATGAATCACCATTTGGTCCTTTATCAGAATTAAGTAAATTATTCTGATTCGTTTGGATGATAGCCATGCTTTCGTATGCGTCCAGAAGATGTTTTTTATTAACAGATTGTACAAGAGTGAGGTTTTCTAATTTGAAATCGTGACCAGTGTCCAAAGAATGTTTGGCAATGGCCGACTGGCTGGCTCTTCCAAATCTTCTGTGTGCTATATGTTCCTTGTATCTGGTCAAAATTTTCCTGAAAGTTTGTCCTTTATAACGTTTTTCACAATTCGAGCAACTGATATCGTAGATTCCTGATTTTAAATGGTCTGGTATTTGGTCCTTGGGGTTTCCGAGTAAATTTTTTAATTGATTTGGGTTGCTGAAATTAAGAGAAATGTTGTGCGATTTAAAAATTTTTTTGCAAATCTTTAACTAGGAACTTATTATAAGGTAGGGTGATAGTTTTGCAGTTATTTTCCCTGATTGTAACTAAAGTTGTTAGATCGGAAACCATTTTCCTAAATTTTCTCTTTCTAACGAGAACATCAATGTTATTATGATTATAACCATTTTTAGCAGAGATAGCCTTAATTTTAGAAATTTCTTTTTTGAAAGTAATATCATCAAGAGGTAGATTGATGGCACGATCTATCATGAACACGAAAGTAGAGACTTTTTGATTCCAAGGATGATTGGAATCTGCTGGAATATAATTTAATTTGTTTGACGGCTTTCTATATACGTTGAACACTAGTGAATTGTTTTTTCTTTCTATTAATAGATCCAAAAAAGGCAATTTTTGATCATTTTCAACCTCAAAAGTAAATTTAATAGTAGGGTAAAAACTATTAATATGATCAACGAAATCTTGTAGATGGCACAAATCGGTAATTTTCTTACCATTAGTATTATCATACGGTAATTTTGTCTGAAGTTCTTCAGGACAGAATGCAACTGACCTCCTCCCCTTTCATCAGTTGTTTCAGGGCTAATATTATCCCTTTGTATAACATGGTCCCACAAATTTAGGTGCTTTTTACTTCCTTGTACAAAGTAAAGGAAGTATTGTAATCACAAAAAATTTCGTTTTTCAGTTTTCAAAGGAAATATACATTTTGAACGTCCCTGATTCCATTTTGACATGTTTCTTCGCATTTCTCATAAACGGTTAGGTGTAGAATGTTGAAATTTTGTACTTAGGGCTGTTGTAACGTAGTTGTGCACCTCGCATTTTGATTGCTGGTTGCTGGGTCAAACGTGTTTTGGTCGTTGCCCCAATTGATTTCCTTTTCATGTCTATGGAGTTTTGATTGCGAGGAGCAGTTTGTGACGTCAGAGTTTAAAGTAGTCTTATTTGAAGAACTAAATTTGAAGTACCAAAACGGCTGTAAAAATTTGTTTCAACATTTGAAGTTTTTAGTGAACAAAGAGAGAGACGGAGATTTGCAATAAAGCATTCCCAAAAAAGCATTCAATAAAGTTTCATACAAGGGAGTATTGTGATTTTTTAGGCCATAATTTTTTAGGCCATAATTGTGTGGGAGTATCTGCACACAACAGATTTTTTAGGCCATAATTTTTCGCATTATACAAAGGGATTTATGGTAAAGATACCTTTTTGCAATTTGCACTGTAGAAACTTCCATTTTATGTATGATAGAAGGCATTCTTAATGAGGACACATTCACATGACACAAGCATGGAGTTGGTATACATGTACAACATTTTGTATATCATTGTCAGGGGTTGGTCAAGGGGGGTTGACGACCAACCCATTATGGGAAAAAGTCCGACTCAGTGGAATTTTTGAAAAAAGGTTCGGAACTTTTGAAAATCGACCCCCCCAAGATAACGTCCTTTTATAAATGGTTTGCAATCCGAGATGTGTTGAATAAATCAACAACATGCAGTTTAGTGCAGTATTTGATGATTGGGTCATCTCACGTGGACGATGGTCAACTCGATCGCCTGATATAACACCTCTAGATTTCTTTTTATGGTCCTACCCCAAAGAATGCGTATATCAAAGCAAACTGAAGACTGTCAACACATTAAAGGACAATGTCTTTAGTATACTGCCTGTCGTCAAGTAGAGTTATACTTAGCACAAACTGATTCTCAATTTCAATGTTTGTGGGAAATCAGATGTAATGCTTACAAGAAAAGAGATACAGCACTGATTTTTATTGATAATTTTTCTTTGTTCAAGAAACTTGGGTTGTAGGACTTTTGAATCACCCTGTATGATATCTGGATTTCACACTTTGCTAATAGCATATAAACGAACTTAATTGTGAAGGTAAATGTTTTATACTTACTAAAGAATGGAAAAAGATTTGCAAGGATGTTGAAATGGTTAATGCCTTCCAAGAAAATGTTTTTTTTCTGAAAGGAGTCTTGTCTGTTTGGATCCTCAAAGTTCAGGATATTTTCCGAACCAATATGGCTTGGGACTTAAGGACGGGTAGCTATACATAAAAGCTGTGCAGAAAAACTCAGTTACTTTACCAGAGATATTTCCATTGTGTCCATGCAGAAATTCCGTTCAATTGAGTAGAGGTCAGGGTAAGGAGGATTCCCGATTTGTGGATCAGGATCTGCTCTGCCAGTTGATATTGTAACAGCTTACCAGTTTATTGTTTGTGGTAGCTCGGTTGGTTAGAGCAGCGCCAGCAGAAGGGTGGTCCCTGGTTTGAGTCCAGTTGTTGAATTTTTCCTTCCCTTTTCTACTTTGTGCATGTAATTAAGTTATCATGGATGCTTGGGATCAGTTTCCTTTTTTGGCGTTCAAACGTTAACTGATTCAATATCGCAAAGTATTTTTGAAGTCATTGATTATTAATTAACAGAGTAATTAAATTCAATTATATATCATTTCAAAACGATAATTTAATCAAATTAAGTTAATTTAGATAGACAGGTAACCACTAATGCATTTTCTTTCAATCTCGCAAAACTTGTTAGTATAATTGTCCGGATAGCTAATGCACGTTTCCTCAATTATATTTCACTTAGGGTTACTATACGATAAGCAATATTTTATTACTGTGAGAGATGCCCATGAATATATTTTTGGGACATGCAAAAAGCGAGATTGTCGATAAAAATGATTGGAAATCGCCGAAATTGCAGTAGCATTGATTAAAATATAAAATGTTTACAAGATATCCTAAATTTTCTTAAATAGAGTAAAAGCACGGAGAAGATTACCGGTAATTTCTTCGTGGCTAAAAGTTAGAGTAATGTTCCCCAACTTTCCTGGAGAACTGTTACCCAACCTGGTCGTATTCATGAATTGAATTCGTTATTGTATCTTCTCTTCTTGATACATTTACCTTTATTTTAGATAATGAAAATGATTTGGCGCCTGGTTAAGAGCAAGTATTAGTTTATATGATATCAGAAAAGGAAGGATGGAAGGAAAAATTTCACAACCAGGAATCATAAGTATCACGCTTGTTGCCATCGTGAACACGATACAGCAAGGCTGTCACCAGGGGTTCTTAAAGATAATCAGAGAGTCAAGATGGAGACCCAATGATAGGACGAGGAATGATGGAGACCCAATGATAGGACGAGGCATCCAGCTCGCAGATTGGGAATTCCTCCTATCCAAACCATCACAAAAGTTGATGTGCCAAAAGAAATTATAAATGGAAACTGGAGATGATACTCCAATCATAACAGATGTATTATCAGAAAAAAAGGAAGGAAAAATTCCATGACCTGGATTTGAACCAGGAACCATGAATATCATGCTCGTTCCCTGTACCAATTGGGCCATCGTGAATTTGGTTTGGATAAGAGGAATTCCCAATTCCCGTCCTATCGTTGGGCCTCCATCTTGACTACTTGGTAATCTTTAAGAACACCTGGTGATAGCCTTACTGTACTGTGTTCACGATGGTCCAATTGGTAGAGGCAACTAGCGTGATGTTTGTGGTTTTTTGGTTCGGATCCAGGTCGTGGAATTTTTCCTTCCATTTCTTTTTGATAATGTCATTTCCTTATAATTTGAATATCATCTTCAGTTTCCATTTATAATTTCTTATCAGTTTAAGCAGGGTGTCCAAAAAAGTCTGGTAACATGGCAGATATCTCGGAAACTAAGCATTGTACGAAAAAATGTCCGAAATCAAAAGTGAATTATTTCGCGGGGGAGATTTGTTGGCCAAAAAATTACCCCCCCCCCCTTGTAAGGGGGACTGGGGGGGGGGGGACTTTGAAATCTTAAATAGGAACCCCTATTTTTAAAGTTATATTTAGATTGTACACAATATTCGAGAAATGTTTTATTCTTGGTGTTTTTTCAATTGATCCAACCGTTTAGGAGATAGAGGCCCTCAAAGTGTGGAACTTTTAAAGTTTTGAACCCAATTTTATCGATGACGACAAAGATATAGAGGGTGGGTCTTGCAGACATTCCTATTCTACTTTTTGATGGTCTTTAAGAATTCGAAGTCAGAATTTCAAAAATTTAAATTTTTTTTAGTGCACAAGCAAAGCCTTGGGGGCAGTAGTCCTATGGAGGCAGAGTCTGTGAGTGTGTATTGAAAAATATTGGATATTTGAAATTCTGACTTGGGATTCTTAAAGACCATTAAAAAGTAGAATAGGAATGTCTTTAAGATCCACCCTCTATCTCTTTGGCTTCATTGATAAAATTGGGTTCAAAATTTTAAAAGTTCCACACTTTCAGGGCCTCTGTCTCCTAAACGGTTGGATCAATTGAAAAAACACCAAGAATAAAACATTTCTCGAATATTGTGTACAATCTGAATGTACCATTAAAAATAGAGGTTCCTATTTAAGATTTCAAAGTTATCCCCCCCCCCCTCCCCCAGATAATTCACAAGAGGGGGGTAATTTTTTGTCTAATGAATTTCTCCCACGAAATAATTCACTTTTGATTTTGGACATTTTTTCGTACAATGCTTAGTTTCCGAGATATCTGCCATGCTACCAGACTTTTTGGACATCCTGTACAAATTCTGGTAGACCTTTAAGAAATTCACATGGAAAAAGAAAATGTCAGGAAAGCCCTATGCTCGCAAACATTCATGACATGCCAACATCAGCTTTCGTGAGTTTTTACTGTGTGAATTTAATAAGTACGAGTGTGTTCAAGTTCTAAGGTCTCCCAATTTTTTTTTGAAAAACTTTTGACCCTAGAAGGCGGAAACTCCCGTGATTTGTCCACATAGTCAATCTTTACCTGTAGACGTTTTTTCACAATGCTGACGCCATGATTGGTAGGCCGCTGCAAATGCTTCTTTAGGAACCAGTTTTGTTTACTGGAAAATCGCTTATGCAAGAACGGAATAAAGCTTCTGTTCATCGAGCGGCTTTTCATTAGGCAAAACAGACCACTACAGAAGCATTTGCAGCGGCGATGCAATCGTGGCATCAGCATTGTGAAAAATGTGTACGGCTAGAGGTTGACTATGTGGACAAATGACGGGAGTTTCAGCTTTCTAGTTTTTCAAAAATAAATTAGGAGACCTATGGAAAATCATTTACTTATTAAGTTGAGATGATAAAGTAATAAATTCAGATCATGAACACGATAGAGCTGGGAATATTTATTTTTTTTGGATGGAACAGAAGATGATCTGGACATATTGTTAATAGTCTGAAAGATTCATCAGAGGAATCGGAATGCAAATTTATAAAAGAATCAAAGTGAAACTGTAGTTACAAATTTGGAGTGGATAATTAAACTGAATATGTTTTCATAATATTTGTGGAGTTCTTTTATTATTGTTTGTATATTTTTTTTTAATTTCTAAATTTGGTTTTGACATACAAATTTTTTCCCCCTCTAAAACACCATTCAAAATGGTTGGCTTAGATTCAGGGTCAGCTGAGATCCGAGCCAATATGATATTAGTTTATATTTCATAAATTTAGTATGTCCACATAAAAATCGTGACAAAATCATTTCTGAATAACTTTAAAGTTTATTGAAATATTAAAATGCAATGATACAGACCAGTACTTTTCATTACATATAAACATGGCTGCCATTTCTTGTGACACAGATTGTAAATGGCACGCATGGTCTGTGTATCATCGCCAAGGAACACTAAAGAGAAAAGAATAGGTCTAGTAAAGGCAATACTGGGGATCATTTGGTCGTAAATCAAAGTGGGGAGACCATTGGGAAAATGGTTATGTTTTGCGACCCTGAAGGTGGTAGCCACCGTGTCCCTCCTGTTTCCTTCCTTCTTGGAGTTGAGATATCATTTAATTCTCAAGCATGTTCTTGTACATTTCGAATGAATTGTGTTCAACAAACCAAATTGGATCAATTTATGCAATGCTTCGTAATGATATGTATCTTGTATCGTAATTTTCAGAATATGATATGCGTATTATGCAAAATAAAAGTTAAAACCCATCGCTGGGTATTATAAAAAATTGTGTATGGTAATCTGATTTTGTTGTGACAATTCTTGCGTGGCGACTGGGGGGGGGGTGCTGACTTTAAAAAATACTAGTGTATATGTGTATACTGATTTATTACAGCACACTACACCGTCTATACAATACTTTAATTCACTTTTTTCTCAATTTTTCCGCCACCAAATACTGTTACAGTACATTAAACGGTCTATATTGCTTTGTTTACAATGTACCGGATGGGTATAATAAATGGTTGCGTATTATACACTGGAATTTTTTCAAAATTAGACGCGTATCATATTCTGAAAATTACGGTATTAACTTTTGGAGAAGCCTGCTTGTGTTTGTAGAAACAGTGAGGATTTTCATTACTCCAGATGACATTGTGTGTGTGTAGTGAATCTCCGTTATTCTGAAATGTGGCCTTGTTTGTACATAATTATCGTTTCCAAAACATAAGCTTTTTTCTTACATGAAGGGTGTCACACAATCCGTTTCACATAAAGCTCTTACTCAGTGCATTATGGATTCATTCGTAGGTGCTTTCTTAAATCTTCTGACATGTTGAATGAGGCAGGTTTGTTTCTCACTGATTTACCCTCCTGGTTAAATCCCTGCTGCCGAAACTAACTTGTTCTCAAATCAAGCATTTCTCCACTTCTTGCATTCTATCCAAGAGCACCAGTTGCCTTGAGTTAGTATGCAATTTCAACATTGCATTTCTTGTTGGTGCTTTCTTAGTATTGTAGATTCTCTTACATTTCTACTTTCAACACACTTTTCAATTTTGTGTACTAGAGAAAAGATTTGGCCTTCTGTTGTGATTAGTGTACACCATTCTGCTCGGTCACTGTAGCATCAAATAAATCAACACATGTCACTTCTGCTTATGTATTATGTAAATAAAACATGATAATAAATAATCTGTTGCAGTATCATTGCATCACATTTCATTAAAGTTTATTATTTAGAAATGAATTTTTTCTCAGTTTCTGTGGGCACTCTGTAAATAAAGGAATCTTAGCTATACTTTGCAATTGAAGATTCAGAACTATAGCTAAACTGAAACTAAGACACTTTCTAAAGTGTGTGCGATAACATTTTTTATCCTGGGTGAAATGCTTTATACTTTAAGCTAATTTTATTTTTTTATTTTTTTAATTTTAGTTTTTGTATTTTTTCTTAGCAAGCAGAAATTAACGTTATTTCTTCTGTCCCTGTATTTTTTATTTTATAGCTACGGTGTTCTTTTATGGGAACTTTTAACTGGTGAAACTCCATATAAGGGTATTGATGCATTGGCTGTAGCTTATGGAGTGGCTGTTAATAAGCTCACACTGCCCATTCCCTCAACATGTCCAGCTCCTTTTTCTAAATTAATGGAAGGTAAGTTTTGAATAAAGGAAATATTTACTTTACCTATAGTCTGTAGATTGGATCTTGAGTCCCCGTTTCAACTCGTTTCTGACTACAACGTCGTGACTGATCATCAATTATGTAACAACCACAGACTTGAACTAGGGGGGGCTTGTGAACAATGCATATATTCATAAAAAACATAAGAATACATGAATGCATTTTATTTTATTCAATACAAATACACTATAGCATATACAATATGTACAATATGTAGCATGTACAATATGTACAAGGGGCGATTGATAAATAAGGTCTCCATGGCTGTAACTTTTTTATTTGTTAACCGATTTTCAAAATTCTTTTTGTATCTTATACTCACATTTGTCCTCTATGTAATGCACTATTCACTTTTCGACATAGTCCCCATCCCTTTCCACGCATTGCGCCAACGCGTGACTAGTTGGGTGAACCCGTCGGAGAGGAATTCCGGAGTTGTTTATCCAATTATGATAAACAAAGCCCTAAGACAAATGGGGACTGCTAATCATGTTAATTGGTCTTCAGATGATCTTTCTAACGAAGATCTTGTGACGAGGAAGTTTTAGGAAAAGATGTCTGCTGAGAAAGATGAGGGAGTGTCAGTCAAAGCATTGATACGAGCAATGCTTTTAACCACTTGAAGCTGCTAGGGCTATTTTTCAAGAGAATGATGTGGACTCTGAACGCAGTTCTCATGTAAATAGAGGAATGAGAAATTTGTATCATCGAAAAAAGTCAAGCTTCTGTTAAAATATCTCGTAACTAGTTTTTTAAATAAAGAATACAAAATAAGCTCCTTGGATATATTTTTTTTCCTTATACAGACGTGAAAATTTGCATTATTATACATGCGCTTCTCTATTTTTGCTTTCGCTCAGATGAATATTCAAGTACAATATTTTATGAACACCTGTATTGTTATAAGAAATGATCAAAGAAAGAAAGAAAGAAAGAAAGAAAGGAGGAAGGAGAGGAAATGATGTTTTAGGTCAGTGTATTTTATTTGTTTAATACTAGGAAATGATGTTTGGATTTGCATCACGCTTTCTGAGAACCACAATTAGTGACGTAAGTTGGGGTCTTACTGTATCCGAATGACCATATGATCAGGCTTTTCACTGCCCATCCATATTTGCTGGTAAAAGAATGGTTATACGGACTTCGGCTATTTTCATTCCATGAACGTCATTTCCTATGAATGTAAAAGTTTTATGCGGAGTGGCAGTCCAATAGAATGCTGTTTCATCTGCATTTGAAAATGTCACATGGACTACCCTTGATGATAACTGGCAGCGCTTCTGCGATCCACTTGTCAGCTCCAAATGCATCAGCGTCTTGTTTCTCACCTTGTGATGTTGTTACGAGCCTTCCATCTTTCAAACCATTCATTAGATGCCTTGGAGTCTTGGCAGAAACAATCTGCAATTTTAGGCAGCATTGCCCATTGGCTTAGAGGGAGATGATAAAGTGGCTAATACACTTTATATACATGGAGTGTACTGTGACATCACAGTGCGTTTAGAGTTATTTTATCCGTTTAACAGGAGTTTACACAAATTTTAGCATGGAAATTTATCCATATAAGCAGATTATCCTTTTATCCAGTATCCTCTTAAGTGGAGTTAAAATGCATTGAAAGCAACTAAAGAAAAATGGGACTGTACACTCTGTATCCTTATAAGAGGATTATCCTTTTGTTAGGTATTCTTATATCAGAGTTCGACTGTATATATGAAAATAAAAACAAAAGAAGAGAAAGTATTCGAGAACAGTAAGCAGTAAAACGAGAAATTGAAATGAAACATTGTATATTATTTGCTAATATACAGGGACCTGTGTCTTTGGAATTGAGGACGCTGTCAGAAAAGGAGAGCATAATTACAGGGGGGGGGGGGGGGAGTTAGAGAGAGCAGTGTTTGCAATTCTTTCAAGGGTTCAATCATATTATTGGTATGCATGTAAGTATGTACATTTATAAGTCAGTGGTTTGCGCAACTCAAATCTTAGTAAAACAGGTTTGCGAGTCAAAAGAGATCGTGAAAGGGGTTTGCGAGTTGAAAAGGTTTGGGAACCAATGAGTTAGAGTATGAAAGAGCAAAGGTTTAAGTTCAGGATGAAAGAGTAATGGGTTGGGAATGTGGAAACATACCGGTGAGGAGGCATAAGTGGATAGAATAAAAAAGTTAATATTATTGAGGAACTTAATTCAATAAGTTTAACGAACGCATTTTTCATTATTAACAATGCTTAGTTTAATAAAATGTTCCTAGTGGCAGTAAATAAATGCTCACACTCAAATATCCGATTTAATCGAGTCTGGGATATTTTATCCTTCACAAACAGTCAAGTCACATTAATGTGGCTACTTGTTAATATCCGGAATAACCACCATGTATATTGTCTGTGATAGTTCCTAATTGATGTCTATTTTCAATTTCTGTTATTCCTGATCATGGCTGCTGCCTGAAACATTTGGAATAACTAACTTTCTACCAAGTATTACTTATAAGTCCATTATTTATAAAAACATGTTAGAGCTTTATCTCCAGTATTGACTTATTACTTTATGAATTTGCTTTTGTATTAACAAGTATGATGTTGATTGTTATCTTATTTTTGTTACAGCTTGCTGGAATCCAGAGCCCCACGGCCGACCTTCTTTTGTAGATATACTTAGAGAGTTGGAAGAGATAGCTCACTCATCGTTCATGAATACACCTCAAGATTCATTCCACACATTACAAGAAGATTGGAAAGTGGAAATTGAAGAAATGTTCCACGAATTGCGTTGCAAAGAAAAGGTTTCATAATTTATTATTTTAAAATAAAAGATGTTTTAAATTATGATTATAGCTCCCGCAGCAAAAGAAGGGGCCAGTCATATTGCACATGTTTAGCAGTTACTCCACCACTTGGGAGATAGGACCTAAAAAAGAAGAAGAAGAAGAAGCAGTTAACGAACAATTTGGTGGACGAATCCAGCAATGAAGAAAGCATTCTAGGCGTTCACTCACTGGCTACAGTCTCCTAAGCTTGATCTTTTTTTTTTTCAAAGGCATAAAATCAAGCCGAAAGAGACATAAATCGGATGTCAACAGGCTAGTCTTGACAACCCCTTCCAGTTTACTGGAAGCCAGAAAACCCTAACTAATCAGCTTGTGCTTGAATCTGATTGGTCAGCGCTACTTCCGTTCCCATCTTTGGCTGCGATAGCTATAAATATTGGAGATAATTTCCAGCATTTGATAATTATATTAAGACTGAAAAACGAAAGGTAAATTATTATCTTTTGTTTTTCAGTTTTAATGAAAATACATTTTACTTTTTTATTTGTAACTAGCTGTTGCCCGCAACATCATCTGCATGGATGTTTAAAAATTAGCACCATCTGTTGTTTGTTTTGTGAGCTAAAGTATGCCTTGACTGCATGTCAGCTTAAGGGGAGTCGCACTTTAAAATTTGAATTATATATTGGAACCTTCAAACCTTCTACTTTCAATCTGTGCAAGTAATTTTCTCAAATTTGTATGTTTTTAACCCCCAAAACAGTTTTTATTAGACACTTGTATAATGGCATAAACCTAATCTCCATAGGATAATAATAATAAGAAATGTGTGTGTACGATACCGGCAAACTTTGAGTTCATTTTTCTCGCATTCAATTTTTTCACCAAATGCGATTCTGTATTTTAAAATATCTCGACTTCTAGTGAATGGATTTTCATAAATTTGGGCATTTTTGAAAGGTCTCATCCTCCTGCAGAGGGCAGATTGATTACTTTTTCAATATAATAATTAGATAAAAAGTTATGATCTTCAATCCTCTAGGGTGCAATCGTAACTTTATACACCTATACCTCGTTATACGTACTGATTGGTTCCAAAAACTTGGTACGTAACTCGAATATCCGTATAACGAATACGTACTTTTCAGGGTCAGTAGAATCGAGGCAATGAAAAAATGTGAGACGTTTTATTATGTAACTCTCATCAGAGGTTACTACTGTACTTTTTTAAAAATAAATTTCCTTGATGACGCTTTGACAATACCCAACAATAATTTTGATACAAACATATAACAAATTAAATTGAATCTGTTTCACTTTTTTTTATGAAATAATACAGCACAGTAGTGTATATTTTTTTTATAGTCTTTAGTTTATTATTTTTATTTCTTCATAAACATAATAATATATAACGAAAATGGAGTCTAATTCCTAGGCGCTAACTATGCTTACAGTCAGCAATTAATTTCAACAAACAAAACAAGAACTTACACTGACTCACTACAAACACAGTATCGCATGCGGCGCAAGCGTCGTGTGCAACGAGATTAATTTATTAGAGTGGAAATAACGACGCCATGTTTGAAGCTAATTGATAGTTGAGTTCATAGTGGTGGCCATTAGCCTAATAATACGAAGTCTGTACACTCCGGGGTTTTCTTTGATTCCTGATTTCCATCTGCGCATGCCCAACCACCTAACGGATGGCCCCACAATCACGTTTGAATTATATCGCGTGTATTTTTCAAGAAACTTCGCTTTAACTTTCCATTCACAATATATTATGGCTTCTTCTTTTTCTTTCTTATATATAAGCAAGCTATAAACTAATTCTTTTTCAGAAGTTTAAATATTTTGCCGTTAAACGAAACATTATCGCAGTTAAAATAAATATCTCGGATCGCTTACGACCACTCGAAGCGAACCATAGCCAACTGACAAAGCGTTTTCCCATTGGTTGGAGAATTTTGACGTCATAACGATGCGTGTGTTAGCAGTAAGTTCTGGGGCCATCCGTTAGGTTCGCTGCTTGTACGAGGAGCAGAGAAGAGCACGTTTTTTACTATGGGATTCGATGGGTGTGTACAGACTTGGTATTATTAGGCTATGGTGGTGGCACTGATGATCAGTGTATTTCCATTCTACTCTTTATTTAATATCATTGGTTGTATGACGAAATATTGGATACGTAAAACGAATTTGAAAAATACGTAAAATCGAAAAGTACGTATAATGAGGTATGGGTGTAATTTAAAAAAAAACATTTTTGGACAAAAAAAAAAAAAAGTAATTAATCTGCCCTCATGAAAAATGTCTGGTCTTTTCAATGGTGTATACAAAATCTTTCTAGCTTCATTACTTAAATTTAAAAATTAATTTAAAGCCAAAAATTGCACTTCTTTGTAACTTACTAACTACTGCAGATATAAGGATACACTTGGTGTCTTTTTGAAGATAATTTGTAGATCTTTCAGTGTTCAAAATTTTATTTAGTTCTATGTATAAATAGAAAAGTTATTATAATTAAAAAAAAAATCCGCCCGCACAGGAGCAACTCCCCTTTAAACGTATTGAACTGGCGCAAGCCATTTATAGCATCTATGAGAATTATCGTGTGTTCTGCACAGCTTGAAATTTAAAAACTTTTGACATTTTATGCCAATTTTTTTTTTTTTTTTTAAATATAATACAAAAACCTTCTTTAAATTAACTGTTATCAAATTAGGCACATGCAACCATTAGAAGTTGAATAAAATAATATTTAAAGCATGGTGCTCTCATAATTCGAAATACGCTCCTTAGTTTTTTTATGCGAGTCTCCTGGCTGTACTATGATTTGCCATCACTTTACCCGACGACTGCGGAATTATTATATTGAGACTCAATGTTTATGACCTATACATTTATTCGACCTTCTGGTTTACCTCACGGCATGGTTTGTGTAGCTAGCGGGGAAGTTGGATGTCTTCTGGTCATTTTATCTTAGTTACTCCTAGTTGAGTGCTTTATCTAATCTTTCTTTTAAGTTATTTATTTATTTTATTTATTATTTATTAAATTAATTAGATCCAATACGTCCATCCAGGGCCTGTATGGCCAGAGGCCGACGAGTTGGGTCCCTGGATGGACCTGGATTCACGACTGCTGTATGATGGTCGCAGCAGCCGGGGGGGGTGAAGATTGGTAATCACGGATGGTCGCCCATCCAGTGACGAGCCGTGCCTGATGAAGCTTAACTTCGTAGAAGTTGTTCAATGAAAGCCCATCAGGCCACGGCCTCCCCTAATAATAATAATAATAATAATAATAATAATAATAATAATAATAATAATGAAAAATGTTGCAACTTGATGAAATAGAAATGTATATCTGATTATATAAATAATTATCTTATGCAACTAGGTATCTCAAACTGCTTGTATATTTCAACCCATAGATTTATGTTCGGGGTGTAAATAGAAAATGATATTTAGACTTACTCAGAACACTGATGAAAAAACCCACACATTTTCATATTTCGCAGGCACTGGCAGCTCCATTACACAATACCGCAGTCCAGAACGGGAAAAACCAATTGAAACCAAAGGAGAAGATAGTCCTGCTTTTGATGTCTCAATTATTTTTAAAGGGAATTAGAAGTTATTATAAATAGTTCAATAAAAAATCGAGCCCTTGCATGACATCATTACCCTCATTACAGAGAACAAAGGAAAATTGAACTTCGCGCCATCACCCGTAATAGGGGGAGCTAGTCACGTGGGTTGCGCACGTGAGTAGTATCAAATGACGTGGTTTCGTTAGCGAGCTCAAATTACAGTTTGACATAAATTCAAATGAAAATTCATAGAAAAATAATTTATAAATGTATTTAATAAATTGCTTTGCCATTCTGTCATGAATAAAACTGCCTAAAATACAACTTCTGTCCATAAAGCTCGGTGAACGATGTCATATTGCTGACGGTCGTAAGAGTGTTTATGCTATCACTTTGAAGTGTGATTATGAGTGGTTTAGTTCCGAGGAGGCCGGAACACCTTGGAAGACGCCCCCTCGAAGTGGCCGGACATCCAACTTAATGTTACGACCCAACTGAAGGCTATCCCTAAAAACGACTAAGCCAGGAGTTTCCAGGACTTGTACAGCTGTTCCCAGAAGTGCATTACCATCGACGGGGATTACTTTGGAGGATAGTAACTGCTGTTTCATGTAAGGTTAGGTTAGGTCAAATCCACTCGCAATATGACATCATTTTCCCGAACTTTATGGACAGAGGTTGTATGACTATTTTTATTTTTCGTTTAACTTCATTTATAAGTTCTGAAAAACTATTTAATGGGTTTTATTAATTTTTCAAAAAAGTATTGAAATATATAATATGGAAATGAAATAAATGCTATAAACGAACACGCATCTCCGATTTATTACAAAAATTTTCAGATCAAAAGGGTCATTTATTAATTCACAAAAAAAAGTTTCCCCGAGTTATAACAGAAATCACTTTTTCCTTCAAGAGTAGCGTTGGTAAAATGGTTAAGAGAGTTTAGCCTAGAACTCTGCTTCTAGATGACATGTCATGATAAATCATACACCTTTTTTTTAAGTTAGGCCTAAAATAAGGCAATTGCGAAAACTGCATTAATTAGCATGTAGTAGTTTTTGCTTGATGACGTAACAAACAAACAAGATGCAGACGGACAGACAAAAATTGTAAAAATGATTGGTTTGGCTTCAGTTAGTGTTAGTAAGACTTGTCACATAAGATTTTCTTAAATATTTTCTATGTATCGACACCAGGTCGGTTACAGTTTTATTATCAGTATAGATAATATGCAGCAATACCAGAACATGTGAATACCATTAATTAAAGAAATAACACTTATAAAGTAAAACAGATTCTTGAAGCTTACAGGAATGAAAATTTAATCATTTTTTATTTGTGCTTGTTAATTTCAAGGAACTGCGATGTCGAGAAGAGGAACTAACAAAAGCACTTCTTCAGCAAAAGATCCAAGAAGAATTCCTAAAAAAGAGAGAACAAGAGCTAGCGGAACGAGAAATTGATCTATTGGAACGAGAATTAAACATAATGATATTACAACAACAGCAAGGTCGGCCTACTCCTAAGAAGCGTAAAGGGAAATTCAAGAAGAGTAGATTAAAACTGTTAAAAGGCGGAGGTCAGCGCATTAGTATGCCTTCAGGTAAGTGATGCTGAAAGTTTATGTAATATTTTGAAATCGTTTAAAGAGAGAGCGAGAGAGAAAGAGAGAAAGAGAAATACACGACATACATTTCCACGCACTCATATATTCATGCACATTCACATATGCAACAATTGTTAATGTTGAGTCTAACATCGTTCATGTCCTTTTGCACCACAGGCTTTAGTGACAAGGGGGAAAAAAACAACACTTTAAAATTACATAAGAATTGGTTGGTTTGATTTCCCTCCCAGCTTGCATGATTTATGGTTTTATATCCTTTTTTTTAAATTAAATTATTTAACAGATTTCCGTCATAATATAACAGTACAACAAACTCCATCTATTCTTGAAATTAAGAACGTACGGTTGCCCTCTAGTCCTGATAGCCCACCAGCCTCGCCTAGCATTCCTAGGCTGAGAGCCTATGCATGTATGTTAATTACGTTTTTTCAGTACAAACTGATTTCATATGGGTCTGAAAAATCTGGTAAATAATTCTACAAGTACACTATTGTTATGCTGAATGTTTTGTTTAGTGCCAGCAGATGGTGTGAAAGGCAAAACGTGGGGTCCGAGTACAGTACACCAGCGTGAACGAGGGCATTCGAGGTCTCGGATTATCGATGGTAATAAAAGGTGGTCGAAAAGTGCTCCCAATTTGGAAAAAACTCTTCGTACGTATCCAGGTGGAGGTGTTGCAAATATTGGTGCCCTACACGAATTAGGTAAATTTTTGTTTATAATTTATTTATTTATTTATTTATTTTTGTTAATATCTTTTGGTCGTTTGATGAAAATCGACTTAATACAGGAAAGCCATGGAATTAATTAAATGTTATGTTTTGTGCTTAGATTATAGGGAAGAAGATTGGCAAGATCCTTCCTTGGGTTTTCATTATAGCTCGACTATTTTGAATGGCACAGCTAGCCCCGAGCCGTCGTTAATGAAAAGGGGGAGTCAGCCTGTTAGATCTATTGAGCTATTGTTGTATAATATTGCCCCTGTGATGGCAGTCGTTGCTGCAGGTTTTGATATACGAATGGCAAATCACACAAGCATCCATCCAAAGTTAAGTGCAACAAGGTAAGAAAAGTTTTGCGTTTTGAAAATAGAATGGCTGAAGTTAATGTATATAAATCTATTACGGTATTTTTTTCTTATTTCCACTAAATTATGACATATTCATAAATTAATTGTCCTTATCAAAACTGCTCTTAATAATATTTACACAAAATCATATTTTCTTATGAGCATTATTTTTTTTTAGCAATTTAAATACACTTGACTTCTAATCCAGAATTTCTGGAATCTAGAACTTTCCACTTTATAGGATTTTCCACCTTATGAATTGTAATGACTAATGTTAAATGTCAGCATCAACTTCCCATCTCTTTTATGATATTAAAATGCACACTAAATCTGTAGCTTTTTTAACACAATATAGCATACAGGGTGTTTTTGAACTGAGTACAGATTTTTTTGGGAGATGATAGAAGAGGTCCTTAGAAGTATTTTTTGTCATATGAACATGGGGTCCCCGCAGCTCCGTTTACTTACAATACTGCATTGAACAATCAAATGACACCGGGATGCAGTGTGCGTTGGTAGGCCTAGATTAATTCAATAAATCATCTAAGATCAAGAGGGCCTGCTCACAAATTTTGTGAATTATTTTTTTCGTCTGTGACAAAATTTGCAACAAAAAGATCCTATGATATTTTGATGTAAGATGAATGGGGAGGGGAGGGGGGGTGCTATGTCATCTCGGAACTGCGCCACGCAATCATATGGTAACTCCTGATCCATCGATTTAATAAAATACTTAATAAATAATAATAATAATAATAATAATAATAATAATAATACCTGTCGTTGTTGTAATTCTTTGTATAATGATAATTTAATTCACTTTTTATTGAAATGTAAACGTTATTTGGCTTCAAGAACTCAATTTTAGAATAAATATTAAATGATTGTGATGAGACTGAGCCTGATGAATGTAAAGTTGCCAAGTTATTGGATATTATCTCTCTTCAGTAGATAAACAATATTTACTTAAAACACTTTTCGGGAGTTGGAAAAAATTATTACAACCACCAGAAAAATTGAAAAGGGAAAGAAATGTGGATAAAAGTAATGAAATAAAATAAATAAAAGACTCTTTGACCACAACAAAATTACAAAAGGAAAAATACGACCTTATCCTGTAAGAGCTTTGCCATCTCTCCGCCGTCGCCAAGCACTCACTGGACACAGGACACGCCATTTCCTTCGAACATGTTAACCTTTTAAAATCAATAAATAAGAACCGATTCCTGGATGCCTTTGAGAGCATGGCGATTCAATCTACCAACAGCAATAAGTTACTTAATTCTGATAAAGGGCCAATCAGCGACTCTCAGCTAATTCAATGGTAGGTCAACCTAACCAATCATTGAATCTTGTTGAAGTGCGTCTGTTTCCTTGTTTATTATTGGCCGCTTTTCTCTATAAATACCCGCTCTGTTTATGTTAAATTCAGTATCTTCGGGTTTTTCTCCTGGTTACTCCCTGTTTTTACCTGCTGAATGATGAGAGCTTCGCCCTCGAAAAGCGCTTACAGGATAAGGTCGTATTTTTCCTTTTGTAATTTTGTTGTGGTCGAAGAGTCTTTTATTTATTTTATTTCATTTTTATTTCAATATTTACTTGTTTGTTGCAAATAGCTGAAAACTTACAATTTAATACAACTTCTTACATCTCTTTCTTTTGTTTAAATCAAATTTCAGATCATTTGTAATTTTTATATTTTTCTTTGTATACCGCAACTCTTTAGAATAAGCAACAACATTTAAATGATTTAAATAATAAATAAATCAAATAAATTTATAAATACATTAACTCTGGAGTTGTCGTGACCTTGCCTATTCATCAGTCCCTCGTCTTTCAATCCTCTTGGGGAACCCCCCTTGAGTTAATTTTTCCATATTTTTTCTTATTTTTTTTTTTTTTTTAACTTTTCATTAGTAGTTAAAGTTTATTTTTTCCAATGTATGATGTATCAATCATAAATTCAGTTTTGTTTTTGTCATATGTTCGTAATTTTAAGAGACAAAACTTTTCAGTTTCCCCGAAAAACCCGAAAATTTTCTTGGTTTTTATCGTAAATTTCAAAATTTCAACCTTTAATTTTAACTGAAAAGTGCCTCCACTTTTTTCGTCCTCTTCTGTCTTATTTAGGAGGAGGTAGGGGGTTGGGGACTTCTAGATGCTGGAAAAAAAAAGAAGAAGAATAAGGGGGGGGTCTTGAAAAAAGGTTGAGACGGGAGAGCAAATGCAAACGATGCGAGTGTTTAGTGGAATTGCATAACTTAGTGCATGTTGCCCCGGGGCTAGCACCCAGCCCTCCCCATTCATCCTACGTCAAAATGTCATAGGACCTTTTTTGTTGCAAATTTTGTATATTTCTGAATTTCTAGTTATATTTCCCCAAAACAATAAAAAACTGAATTTTTTTAACCAAAATTTTTTTTTTGGGGGGGGGGGTGCAGGGGAGTTTTTGGTGGGAAGTTAAAAATTCGAATCAGTGACCCAAAAAAACATAAAGTAAGCCTTTTTCCTGGTAGGGTCTCTATTGCATGGACTAATATACAAAAATATGATGTAAAAAGTAGTTCAATATGAGATGGAACCGTGATACTTGTTGGTGTGATGATCTCAAACAGTTTTATAGTTTTTACCAAACAAATCCAAAAATATGTGCATTTACTTAATTTGTGTTTCAGGAAAAAGTGAGCATTATATTAATAGTTCCACTCATTTTGTTTGTCTTTTCTCAAGATTGGAAGAGGAAGAAGATGAGAGAAGATGGGCGCAGCGTGATCCATCATATCTGGGACCTGATTATGAATTTTCTTCTTCTTCAGGATATCCTCACAATACTTACCATGGGCAGACTCGCCATTATAGACCTAGCATCAGTTTTGATGGCAAACCCTTAAGGTTTACGGATTCTCCTCAGCACTTGCCCTACGGTGTAGCTCAATCACCTCGGCGGAAATCGAGTAATGCGAGCACAGATAGCGATCATCATCCTCCGTGTGTTGGCATCGAATACAGTAGGCAAGACAGTTACCATCCTTACGCAGAATATATCCCTGGCCGACCTCACGAAGTCTATCATTATTATTCACCTCAACACGACTATAGCAGGCAAGATAATGCAAATTACTTTGTAGATCGAGTGTATGCAGATTATGGACGTTCAGAAATGTATCCCGAACGTATCTACCCCGACTATGTACGGCATCAAGACGGTTATCATGCCTATGAAAATCCAACCAGTAGCATTAGTAGTAGTGGGCCTCAGTGGGGAACGCCGACTCGGCTCATATCTGCAGGAACTAACACTACGATGTACGGACACAAAAGAACCCCATCCAATGTGTCAAACACTTCAAATGCTTCCAGCAGTGTTAACCCTTCATTCCATTACGACGATGACGAAGACCTTCAAGGAACACCAACTCATCGCATCACCGATCACGTGGTAACTTTGAACGTAAGTTATCCAGGCTCTCCAGCACCTCCGCAACCTCCTCCTCGATCTTCTCGTCAGAACAGTCAGGAATCTGGAGAACGACCTACGACTTTAGATTTGCCTCCGAAATCACGAAAGCTCAAGTATCCAACCACGGGACAAGTAGGTCGCAATTCCCCGAAAGGCTGGGCCTCTACGTCTTCTACGCCGACAAATCCAACACCTCCTGAGAGCATGACGAGCGAGGACTCTTCCTATGTTTCTGCACGGGTAAGGTTTTCTCCCACTACTCCAGCTACGATCGACGATAAAACTTTGTTGGATTTGCCAGCAGAGGGACAAAGTCAAGATAATACTGTGCCATTAACAGCATTAAGAAACTTGTCGTTGAGCGATCAAAAGCAGACTCGGAAGTTATCGATTACAGAATTTGAACGTGAATTCTTATAGCATTAGCATTAAAAAGATTGTAGCTGCATTT
Organism: Rhysida immarginata; assembly: GCA_023313115.1. Classification (NCBI taxonomy): domain Eukaryota; kingdom Metazoa; phylum Arthropoda; class Chilopoda; order Scolopendromorpha; family Scolopendridae; genus Rhysida; species Rhysida immarginata. Next base: position 956,040 of record JAHWFO010012650.1, read on the forward strand.
TCACTAAGTCAAAAAAAATTAAAAAAAAAAAACAAAAAACAAAAGCAAAAAAAATATTAAAAAAAATATGAATATATATTAAAAAAAAGTTAACATAATTTTTTAATATAAAAAAAAAAAATACAAACATCTTTCTTCTTCTTGAAAAGATGTCTAATTTCTACTCATAAAAATTCGTAGCTTTCTTATATTCACATTGAATTCCCCCCTCCCCCCTAAGAAAAACAAAGAGATATCATTGCTACTATTTGGTTGTGTGCAATAGAAAACTTTTCCTCTTTTTGTGACGAAAAAGAGAGGGAAAAAAAGGAAAAATTATTTAAATACTAAGTAAAGATCAACTTAATTCTTTGTTAAAATGCAGCTATTATTTTTCAGTAACTTTTACCTTAACAAGGCATATAATTAAATAGATATGATGATAATATATGTATATTATGCATATGGATAAATTATTGTAAGAATTAAACGAGGAAAGGAAAACAAATACTGGTATTTGCTAATCCATTTGAATTTAACAAGAAAATACAAAAAAATAATAATAATAATAATATTAATTAAGTAAGTAAGAGAGGTAAAAAATTTATCAAAAAACCATCATGAAGTAAAAAAAGAAATAATAATAATAATAACAACAACAAGAAGAACCCCTCCCCATTTGTAATTGTGATTTGTATGTAATTGTTATTTCTTTATTATGTGTAAAATGCTGTGTAAATCTGCTGTTGATAATAATTCTATGGTATTTAAAGATCAAATTTTTATTATTATTATTATTATTATTATTATTATTATTATTATTAAGTTAAAATAATAATGCGGGAGGGGGAGGATTTAAAAAAATTCTGAAGATAAGAAGCTGAGGAAGAAAATAACTTTCATCTACCTTCCATTTTTAACCATTCCAAATGTTTTCAATGTATTTTAGTGTTTTTATTTATTTATTATATTATTATTATTTTTTTAAGTTATCTTTAATGATCAAATTTTTCTTGATGTAAATATCTCTGGAACATTTTGATCCAAATACATGATTTTTTTTTTAAAAATGTTTTTTTTTTTATATTTTTTCCCCCACGGAGTTCATTTCGATTTTGATCGTCTTAGTAGAAATTTATTGGTTAACAACAACAACCTGTGTGGATGTCTGAAAAATGAAGAAAATAATAAAATTTTAAAAAAAAATAAAATAAATAAAATCAAAAAATAATATTAATAATATTAACAACAAAAAAAAAGACTGAAAATGATCCCCTTTCCTTTTTTTTTTTTTTTTTTTTTTTTTTAACATCTTTTATGCTTATTAATCAAATCATTTCTATTCGATGCATTAAAAATGCAAAAATATTCTTTTTATTATAGAGTCCAACTCCCATCATTCATGATGTAACTATTACAGAGTTAATTATAATAATAATAATCCTGCGACTGTACTGGCCAGCACCCTTCTAGTCTTTCTTTACTATTAATTTTCAAGGTTTTTATTAATTATTAATCATTTGTTACAGTTCCCCTCCCCAAGAGTTTTTTTTTTTTTTTTTTTTTTTTAAACCCCCTTTTCACCCGGGGGGG
>JAHWFO010012650.1:957711-1038876 GCA_023313115.1 Rhysida immarginata
CGGGCCCCAAGTGTTTTATTTTCCCTCCCCTCTCCTCTCAATGTGATTTTTCCATTTTGAAAATTTTGTGATGTACTTATTATCAATTCTCATTCCTATAAAGATGCTCTCATTAATGTATTGGTGATGAAGATGGTTGTTATTTTGAAATGATGACTTTGTTGTAATATATTTTGCTCATTATTGCCACAGGTGATGACACGATAACCTCTCCTCTCTTTTCTTGCCCCATTCCCAATTTAGCTTGCTTATTATTATTATTATTATTACAGTATAATCTGCTTAAGTCGAACTGTCAGGGATCCAGGTAATCAACATTCCCAAAAACGAGGCTAGATTAAGGCTCGGTTGATAATTGATAATATGTATCTACTACAGTATTTAAATAAAACTGGAAACTAATCTTATGTAACTTTATTTATGACGTGGATGGTTTATTTGCTGGATAAATTTTTGTCTGTTTAAGTTTTTAAATGCAGTAATCCCTTATTATCCGCAAGGGTTTGGTTCCTGAAACCTCCCGCATATACTGAATTCGCGGTTAACTGGACCAAAGTCTTATGAGAAAACGGGGGTTAGGGGATGTTAAGTCACCAGTCAAATCAAAGTTAAAGACTGTCGTTATTTATTTTTATCGTGATGGCCTCTTTGTTTTTCTTTATTGTGCGAAACAGTTCATTTGTTTACACTCCAAATATTTGGCCGACATCAGTATTGCTCTTCCTCTCGGTCAACATGTCTAAAGCTTTCGATTTATTTTTAAGCAACAAAACCTTTGTCACTGTTTTTCATTTTCGAAGCCACGATAAGCTCTACAGATGATGCGTTATTTGCAAACAGAAGATTCATAAAATGCCACTGAAGCTGTTTATTTGCATTAAATACATTTTCCCAAGTGCACAGAGGGGAATTCCTTAAAAAGAAGCTAAAAAGGGATTAGGACAAACCATGGATTACGCAAATTTCCTATCGCATATGAAGGGATTACTGCACATTAAAATCTATACAGTGCTGTCTAATGAAAGTATCATTTTAAAAATGTATTTTCAAAACAAAATAATCTTTCAGGATTTCTAAATATAGTCTCATTTGTAAAACCAGTGGCTTCACGTTAATCTGATTCATGTATTAGAATCTGATTGGATTCAGCAAAGAATTCCATTAATTTTTTTTTTTATTTTTTTCCCCGTTGGGTTTTCCCTAATTTTCTTGACTAAAATGTATAACACTTTTAATCGATGAAATTTGTATTACAAATTCATATAGCGGAGGGGATTTCGACTTTGACTTGCGCGGATTACACTGCATTATTATTATTATTATTATTAGAATTTATCAACCAGTGAACAAACATTAAACGAAAGAGCTAGATATTTCTTTGGCATGTTAATTTTTGTTTTATTTATTACATTTCCCTTGTTTTAAACATTTTCATATGAAGATCTTAGGCTGTATTGTATGTATGGGTGTATGTGAATTTGCAGGTGTGAACATTTTTATTTGATAACACTTCAATCTGTGATTGAACTTAGAAGCCGACCTGATGTCGTCGTCTTCTTCTGTCTCGAACCTTTCTTCATCTTCACTCACTTTCTTTCACATCTCTCTCCTCTACTCTTCTGAGCTTTTTGTTTTCTTTATTACGGTCCACTGCTGCTATGATTTTTCTTTTCTTTTTTTTTTTTTTTTTTTTTTGTAACTTTGTATAGTTTTTTAGTTGCTTACCTTCACAAGGTCACAAATCTCTTCTGAGCTCAGTTTTGAAAACTTTACTACTAACTTTCTTTTGGCATTTGCTTTGCATTCCTGTTCCAATAAAAGTGCCTTGAACATTCCATGCATATGTATAAATCCAGATTAGTAGCAGTCATTTGTTTATGTATAACTTAATGTGATGGTGATTTTTACTGGTATACTTTTTTGTCAAATTATTCTTCTGGTGCAAGGAAGTTGGAAAAAATTTCATGGGTTATAATATGAAAATAATATGTACTTAAGTATTTATTCCTCCTACTCTCTCACCCCCGTATCCCATATTCCTGCATCTATAAAGTATTCCTGAACGTTATCTTGGAAAGTGGTTTTCCTTTCAGGAGAGAGAGAGAAAAAAAAGCAAAACAAGTACTGCAACGGCGTTACTTCGATTCTTAATTAATTTTCTTAGAACACGTTTTTTAATAATGACTGCTAACTAGTTTGAAAAATTGCTATTGAGAAGCCTTTGCTTTTGCTGTAACAGCTGCTTTCAAGATGTTCAGCAATAAAACTTGATACTTTTAAGAATACAATTCCATTGCTTCATTTAAGACATAAATCAATCAATAAACTTATTCAATTTAAATTTTACTGATCCTCTTTTGCAACTTCATTTTTTTAATAGATGTATATATACATATTGGATTAGCATGTAGTCTTTAATTGAAAGCATTATGGAGGGGGAAGAGACATGTATAGGCTGTGCTCTAAAACTGTTTATGGCTTTGCAGGGAAATTTTCTGCCATTCACTTGTCTAAGTCAAAGACAAAGTTTTCCATGTTTAATGACCTGTGGTCTTTCAAATTTAAACATTTAATGATTCGAATGTGTTGTGGATACATGAAATGGGGAAAAAATATAGTGATCAAATCCTAAGGCTTTTGTTGGGGGTGAAAATAAGTACATTTTGGTTATAATACAATCATACCTCGTTAATACATATTTTGTGGGACTGAGCAAAAAATCGTGTTATCCAGGTACGAAATATGATTCGCTGAAAAGCCCAGAAGTGTAGTGTTATAAAATAAACTTGAGACTATTTTATGTTGCATATAATTTTACACATTTATTTATTTATTTATTTATTTTAGTGAACCAATGCTCAGAACTAATCGGAATTCGCGGTCATATGATAACACGTTCTTTTGTTGGCGTTTATGGAACCAATCAGAATTAATGGACTTATTGCATGGTGTTCTTAGATAACTGCATGACTAATGAAATAAATTACCCCCCCCCCCTCCTCAAATTCACTTTTTTGGAATGAATTTCATAATTTTTGTATCGTATTATTCGGGATTTGAAAGAAAAACATATTGTATTAAATGGTTGTATGGTTTACAGGTGGATCCTCGTTATAATGAACTCCTTGATGTAACGTAGTATTTTTGAAATCTTGATAAATAATAACTGATGTAGCCCCTTTTATGCATGAATTATTAAAAAATCAAGTAGCATATTTTCTTTCTGCATTAATAAACAAAGGAACATGGAAAATGTAAAAAAAATAATTATTCATATTTTTTGGCATACAGTATTAATTTTACAGTACTCTCCACTATTGTGGTCATTATTTATGGCCGGCCAGGTGGCTGAGAGGGCTAGGGCATAGGCTTTCTAGTTCTCGAGTCCGCCTGGTTGTGGGTTTGAATCCTGCCGTGGGAATGGATGTTTGTGTTTGTCCTGGACTACGTACAGTTATAACTTGTGTAAAAGGCGCAAAATGACCTTAGTAGTCGACGCCATAATTTCTAATAAACCATCATTATTTATGCATATGTGGACTTTAATCCAATAGAAGGGAAAAAATTCAGACTAATCTCTTGAATCCTATTTTGTGTGAAGATTCTCAAAACTGAGTTTCTTCTACACAGCAGCATATAATAGCTGTCCACTGTAGTGGCCATTATGCATGAAAGGGTTAATGTAAAAAATCAAAAAAAAAACTCGCAACAAATTTCATTATAACGAACAAATATTTTTGGTCCCTGTAGTAATCGTAACTGTTCATTGTAAAGAATTTTCACAAAATACTGAAAGAGAGAAATCGTTTTTCACGCTGTCTATCAAAAGAAAATGTTCCCGGTTCAATTTTAGGCAACATTGAAGCACAAATTGCAACAACTGCTTGCAAAAGTTGAAAAAAAAAAAGTAAAAAAAGCATACACCTAAAAATATATAAATAATTTTTTAGATCGATTTTATTTATTATTTTTTTTGTTTAATTATTTTGTCCCTAGCTGTTCATTATAACGAGGATCCAACTGTAATCTGCTTAAGTCAAAGTGTCAGTGGACCATGAAAATTGTTTGACTTATCAGGAATTAGAGTTAAGCGGCATTCCCAAAACGAGGCTGGATTAAGGCTTGTTTAGTTTTATTTATTACCGTACATGGATAGTTTGTTTGCTGAAATAAGAATTTTTTGATAATCGTCGATAGTGTTGACGATGGGATATTGATTTCTTTAGTATTTTTTAATCAAAGAAATCCTGTAGACTGTCTACAGTTTGCAATTTCATTTCACTGTTACTGTATTCAACTTAAGTTTTCTCAAATTTTGAGCCATGATTTTCATAAGATTTTGAAGAATATGCTTTACATGTTCTTAAATGCAGTCTCGGTTTTAAACTACTCAATTTTTACCATTGGCTTCACTTTAACATGAATCATGTACTGTAATCTGATCAGCTTCAGTTCATGTAATCTCAGAACTATCAAGTGCATCTCTGATTGGTTATCATGCATTGTTTTTTTTTCAATTTTTTTGGTCCCCTCCTCAATGTTTCTTAGCTAAAATCTATATGACTTATCCAGAATTAAGCAAAAAACACTTCATTTCAACCAAGGAAATTTGCATTATAAATTCATGTAGGGGTTAGGATTTTAAATTTATTTCGACTTAAATGGAATTTCGATTACTGACTTTGGCTTAAGTGGATCATACTGTCTCTACATTGAAATAGTTTTCAAGGGGGATGGGACCAAGGGAAAAGTACGTATTAAGTGGAGTCGTAATAACGAGGTTTGACTGTATATGGATGATGGGCGGTGCTTTTGATTCAGTCTTTGGGTTCATTCTGAAAACATCTTTAGATTGGCATTGACGTTTATTGCAATCATTCAGGTCGTAGATGTTTTTGACCACAGCCATACATGTATATACATTCTTTTGCTTCCTCACGTGTTTGTCTGTACCTGTAATATTTTACTGTATACCAGCTTCAGAACCAGAGTTTTCACATGCAGTACGGGGGAAAACAAAACAAAACAACAAAAAAAAAAAGTTAGCAAGCTTTTATTTCACTTGCCACTCTGCTTCATTTTGTGACCTCCTTTTCCCTCAGAATTAAGTTTAAGAATCTTAGAGTAGAGATTAATTTGAGACCCTCAGGGAAAAAAAAAAATCATGCACTGGTGATAAATGCCATTTGTTCTTTTATTTTATTTTTTATTATTTTTTTTTTTTTGAATGCATATTTGCTTGCTTGGTTTAGTTCTCCTTTTCATATATTGCAACAAAAAAGAAAGTAAATTAGATATAAATTTTTCAATGGGATATACCATTATACAAGTATTTTTTTTTGAATATCGAGTGTAATATTATTATTTTTTTTTATGTTGTATTGGACATTTTCCACTATTGTTGCTGTTTCCATTACTTTTCAGTATATTTTCCTAATGAAGTACAATTAAGTTCATGAATGGAAAGACTACATTTGCTCTGAGCTCAACCTACAATCATGCAAGTGGAAAACAAAAACTGTTGTGGTGCTTCCAATTCTTCCTTCCTTGTATTATAATACAGTACTTAAGAAACATTATAATTTTATTTGTAAATTCTGTTTGATCAGCTTCATTATAAAATTTCAGTCACATTCATCTGTTGTTGTAAATTTATAAATTTGAGCTTTTATTTTTTAATACTAATTTTAAGAAAGAAGGGGGTTGGGTTAAATCTTGTATTCTTTTGCAAATTAATTTATTAATAACCAGTTTCAAAATCACAGTAAAAGAAAAGAATCTCACAAAATAGTACTGGCTCGATAATTTACAAAATTAAAAATGGGAAAATGGTTTGTTTTTTGTTTTGTTTGTTTTTGTTTTTTTTTTTTTAAACTTCCATTTCTCCTGTTTTTAACATTGCAACCTTTCAATATCCCCCCCCCTTTTCTTTTCTAGTCAGATAAGAATCTTTTAATTTCAGGATTTATAGTCTGCAGGTTGGATCTGGAGCCCTCACCCATTTCAGTGCATACCCATCGAGAAGAGAATTGCGTTTTCAGTAGTTTTTCAACTCAATTGCATTCTCGCCTTGGTTTCTATTGTTGCTACTTGTTTATATGCTTTGAGAAATTATCAGTGTGGTCCAAATGGATTATTCAAGTCTATGGTGTTTAATCTCGTCAACATCCAGTGGCATTGCAGCTGGATCTGAACGACGTCAGCACTGGCAACTCTTCCCATTAAGCGATGGGTTAGAACAGTGTTTCTTAAAGTTATTTCTATAAACGCTCCCTCAGCGTATACAGATTTTAGTAATGCCACCCCCCCCCCCCCATCTTAAGGTCTGCAAATATCAAGAGATTATAAAAAAATTCATTTGGGAATCACAGATCATGGGATCGGGGAAGTCCCTGAATCATGTATCGAAAGGGCAGTTGGCATCTTTTGAAGAGCTTGCATTAATAAAGTGCTCTCACCATTTAATTATAGAAGTGAAAGGATTTAAAAATTCTTTTTTGATACTGTCATCGGTGACAATTATTTTCAACCTCCGATGGAGCATAAAATAAAGAGAAATGTGAATAACAAAATGATTTTATTACCAGGAGTCACGTACAATCAAAGTCACTATATAGATCGAGGCATATTTCATACTGGTGGACAAGTTTACCAAAGAAGTTTGCCGCCAGCATGTCGAATAGGTCTCCATCACATCTTGAAGCTCTTCGTTGGTACGTGGCTTACTGTCTTCTTGAAAGAAGAGACATGCCGTCTTCTGGAATTGTTTTGATTCATGAGAACGTGGGACTGCATACTGCAGTGGTAACCCAACAGCTTCTTGAGCAATTTCAATGAGAAGTGTTTCATAATCTGGCATACAGGCCAGACCTGGCACTGAGAGGGTTTCATCTTTTTTGAGAGCTAAAAGGACGGCATAACCACACCAACTAAGAGCTTTGAGACTCAGTGGAGACATATCTCAACATGCTGGTAGCAAACTTCTATGAAGAGGGTATTGGAAAACTTGTCCACCAGTATGAGACAAATGTCTCAATCTCTATAGTGACTATGTCAAAAAGTAATTTTATTATTCACACTTATTTTTATTTTATGCCCCAATGGAGGTTGAAAAAAATAGCCCTCATATAACATAAGCTCACACAAAAGAATCGTAGCCGCACATCATTCACATGTCTCACGACCCCCACCCCCTGCTTGTTATTTAACACACCATACTGCCCACTTGTACTTAATGCCCCTCTAATAAATCCTGCCACTCCCTAGGGGGCGATATCACCCACTTTGAGAAACACTGGATCATGATCAGGGTTGGTGGGGTTTTTTTAAGAGTTTTATATTTGATCATTTATTTTTTACATGTATTAATTTATTACAAGCTGTATATTTATTCTTAATTTTTATATTGAATAATAAAATAACTCTTCCAAGGAGCTTCAAGATCGGCATCCACGATGGTTGATTACCACTTGCAATTCAAGCTCAGCCTTGAACAGATGAATGCCAAGCGTGGGAAGCAGCACAGGCTGGGAGGAAAGAGTAGAAAGTCATGACATTGTGTGCAAAAATGAGTTGAAATAGGGGGCTCAAGATTCAATCTGCTGACTATAGTTGATATAATACGGGGCTCGACAAAACATTTTTTGTAGTTACAGACAACTGGCTACAAGTTTCAATTCTTGTAGCCTAGTGACAAAATTCATTATCCGACATGAATAAAGTATTACATAGTAGTTTTATCTCAAATAGAAACAAATTTTCAATAGCAGTGAGGCCTTTGTGCATGGCATGTGTTGGTTTTGGATCAAAGTCAGTTACAGAACAACAATGATTGCACTTTATGCTTGTTGTAAAAGAGTCCATACGCAAACAGTTCCTTTGGCATGTTTGGTTATCTATTCTTTGGCTGCCATTTTAGCTATGTTCCCAAATAGATAGGCCATGCATTACTGTTATAACGGTCACTTGCTTTTTTAAGCTCTATCCGAATCTGAAGTCAAAATAAAGTAAATTGAAAAAAATTAGCAACAGAACGACCAACTTCGCAATACTGCAATGATGCTTTTAACATTGTTCTGACAATGCATTTCTGCACAGAAAATGTGCTTCAAAGATGCATGATACATTAACATTGGAAATAGCTTCGAGTGTTGTAAGGATTGTTTTAAGTCGGCCAACTTGAAAATTTCTTCGTAAAAAGGCGCACAGCGTTTTTCTGTCAAATGGTTACAATCAAATAAGAGCCACCTTGGGATATTTAGTAGCATTTGTCTACTAGGCTACCAGTTTTGTCGAGTCCCGTATAATACCTTTATCAGTAAGGTTATACCATACCAGTATATAGTCTTAGTGTTAAGAAGGAAATTTTGTTTTCATCACATAAAAACTTAAATTTATTACAGTAAAACTTGTTTTAATGTACTTGAAGGGGACTGGAATTTTGAATGCTATTTTGAAACATGGTCTGTACATACTTTCAGGGATCAAAACAAGCAGAAAATATGCTATGAATATGGGGTTGAAAACTGTTCTTTCTAAAGTTCTGAGAGTTTGAAGGTGTTATGAAAATTCAAAGATCAGATACCATTTTGAGCCTTTGCTTTGTTATAGCATTTGCCTTTGACAACTAGTGTATTGTCTGTTATACCATAGAAACAAGAAATTAACCCTCCCAAGGAAAGTAGCGGAAGCCCCGAGTTCATCTATTTTTACCCCTTCATCTGCATTTTTTAAACCCTCCAATTTTATTTTATTTATTTTTTTTATCAAGCTTAGGATTTAGAAAATATAAAAGAACCCTATCTTCTTTCCTTTCTCATCGTTTTCAACCATACGACATGTCACATGCAATATGTTGCCATAGTTCTAAAGACCAAGGGCTGCCACCCCACAACTCCGACCTCACTGGGATAACTTGACCCAGATTTTATAGAAATGTAGATTTTGCCTAGAGGAATCTGTATATCGAATTTCACTTTTTTACTTACCTAAATACCACAGATCACTTCGTCCCCTCTAACTTCCACCCCAGTGGGCCAATCAAAACCTATAGTACCCGGCAAGAAAGAAAAAAGAAACTGGTGCATGCTTAAATGAGAAAATCTCGTTCAACCAATCAGAAACGAACAAGAACTGTATATTACTTATTCCTGGCATCAGGATTAAGCAATTCCCCGTTTACTTTCCGTGTTTGAGCGGTTGAACGAGTTTTTTTTTCATTTACGGCAAGCACAAGTTTCCTTTTCTTACCGAAGGTGGATACTGCTCATAGCAAGCTATATTCCGAATTTCAACCTTCTACCTCAAAAAATGCAGAAATTATGAAGGGGACAGATGGAAGAACATTGTAAAACCAATAAGTAGCTCTATTCTTCCGCTACTTAAGAAATCACATGGTTTGCAACTTCAATTTGCTTTAATGTTGATTTCATCATCTACAGGACATCTTCAAACAGTTATACCTCTGGAAAAAAGCATTTTTGACCTCATGTTTGTAGGACGTTTTCTGCTTGTTTTGATCCATGAAACATATTCTGAAAGTTTGTACAGCCTATTCAGAAATGCCCTATATACAGTGGTGAGTCAAAAGTCTTCTTACCCCTACACAATTTCAAAATGATTAAGAGATACAACAAATCTGTTGCAGGCAACATATAGGAAGTTAGGTAGGGGCTAAACAATGGTTGTCAAATTTGACCTTTGACCTTGCAACTGTTACATGTAGAGGGGAAAATTTCCAATTGTAAAGCTGTGGAGCTGAAAACGCCAATTTAAAAAAAAAAAAAAGGATTAAAAATAAACCCACTGCAGGCAGCTCAGTAGCTGAGAGCCTTAAGCTGCAGGACCTTTTCCGAGTGTGGTTTGGACTACGGAATGGCATCTTAGTGAACCCGTTTTCTACAATGTTTGCCTTACAGGAGTAAGATACACACAAATGATTTTGTATGGCTTTGTCTCAGACTTTTTAGACAACTTGCCTTTAGTCCAGCACTGTCGCGCATGGTTCCAGCATGATGGGGCACCTCCACATTTTGCAGTCATTGCATGTCAACAACTGGATGACGTGCTTCCACATCGATGGACTGGCCACCACATTTGCCCGATTTGACACCACTTGATTTTTTTTCTATGGGGATACATCAAGGACAAGGTGTATGTATGCCACTATTTATGGTATAGTCGTCCCTCCACAAGTCGGCAACCTTGGTTCCAGGGCCTTGCTGTCTTGTGGATTTTCCCGACTTGCAGAGTTCCATTTGTAATACGTACTCTTCAGTAAATTACCAGCTTTCAAGGAAGAAAATTGCAAGGAAAAAATTAAACAATATTAAATTTAGTAATTAAAGCAACCTTAATCACAAAAATGTGGCCGCTTATGCATGGAGAGGGGACGAGGTGCCTCCATAATTGGTTGCCATTTTGAATTTCATTAAGTTCCATAATTAACTTTCAAGCTCACCAAAACAGGCTGTATGCTTCAGGGAACAATAAAGTTTGTTAATTTTGAATATTTTAATCGTAATAATCACCAGCGCTTCAGTTTTTATTGGCAAAAATCCCTGACCGGAACTCATCCGCCATCTGAACTTTCAGGAAAAAATTGCAGACTTGTGGAATTTTCCGACTCGTGGAGGGAAGACTGTATTGCTTTACTTATTATTTTCCCTTGTGGTGGGTTCGTTTTTAATCTTCATTAAAACAAGCGTTAAAAGTTGCAAGGTGCAAAATTTAAAGTCAGAGGTCAAATTTGACACCAGCAGTGTTTAGCCCCTACCTAACTTTCTATATGTTGCCTGCAACAGATTTGTTTATCACCACTTGTATTGAAATTGGATGGGGGTTAACAGACTCGCCCTGTATGCAGTACACTGTCATTATGGCATTATTAGATTAATCTATGAAAACGTCAGTTTCTTTTATTTGTAAAATTTGTTTATGCGACTACTTTATTTACTAACTGGCTGCCAGTTTCTGATCAATCAGAGCAAGGATTTCGACTTAATGAGGGGATAGCTTACCTAGGGAACGATAACTTAAAAAATTAATCCGAGGTGTGTAAAACTGAAACTTTTTATAAATACCGTAAAGCAGTAGGTTCAGGAATAGCGTGGTAGCAGTTTATTACTGTTCTACACGTTTCGAGATAATCTCATCGTCAGGAACTATGAATACTACAAAGCTAGTACAGGATACAGCACCTGGTTATAAGGGTGAGTCAAAAGTCTGTTAACCCCTTCCTATCTTGGATACCAATGTAGTTATGCAAATTTAAATATCTCAAAAACCATAAGAGATACACAAAAAATTCCAATTGCACATTTGTTCAACAGCAAATTCCAAACAAGACAAAAAAAAGTTCACCAAAATCCGATGAGCGGATCACCCACAATCCTCATTGCAAGCTCTGCAACAGGACAATTGGCTCTTCTACTGTTGCTTCCAAACAGTCATCTGCTACAAAGTACGTCTTTCCATCAATCCAGATAGTGTTCAATGTGATGCCCACTTGCACCATAGCATATTTCCACATGACATTTCAACGATGCCTGTTTGTTGCATGATAATTTTGCCTCGCCTCACCAAAGCAGAGGACCATGTTGATCATTTCCTGGTTAGTGTACTGTGCTATCTTGCTTTGGTCTGATTTTTCTCAGCTTCAACATGCCTTCCACAGCTTGGGATATATATATAGCCTTCAAAATTGTGGAACTTTCCAGAATAGGATGAGGATGGTGCATGAAATAATTTGCATACTTGGCAAATGGTATTCAGAAGAAAAAAAAACACTCATTTGTTTACTTTCGAGACTTGAACCCAGGATCTTTGGACTCTGTTGCTCTTGTTTTCTCCTATGTCCACTCATCCCTTACCTCAATCTTGACAGGAATGAAGGTTTTAATGTTGCAGAGCTTGCAATGAGGATTGTGGGTGATCCGCTCATTGGATTTTGGTGAACTTTTTTTTTTGTTTTGTTTGGAATTTGCTATTGAACAAATGTGCAATCGGAATTTTGTTGTGTATCATCTTACGGTTTTCAAGATAGAATTTGGATGTGTCCAAATTTGCATATTTGAGATGATAGATCACCCTCAAGTTCCTATTCATTTCCTGTATTGGAATTTGCGTAACTACAGTGGTATCCAATATAGGAAGGAGGTAACACGCCTTTGACTCACCCTGTATAGCCTCCTTCCGCCTATCAGTTGAGATTCGTCATTAATAATGACTAACCTATCAGTGATTGGCAGAATAACAACAGAAGTGGCTTCCAGTGAAAGTTGTTTGAAAACATTGAAATAAAAATATTGACAAATTTAAACAATCGTTAACAATCGGAATAACTGGTATGTCCAGAGGACAAATGGATAATTACATTAATCAAATTACACAAGGAATCGGGCGTTATACATATATACTACAGATGTAAATATTAATTCTTAATTTAAGTCATCAACTTTGATCGTTTGTAATTGATATTTAATTTTATATCTGTATAATGCCCGATTCCTTGGGTAATTTGATTAATGTAACTATCTGCTTGTCCTTGGGACGTACCAGTTATTTCGATTCTTAACAATTGTTTAAATTTTCAATATTTTATTTTGACATTTTCAATATGTATTATGTAATGTTTTCAAACAACTTTCACTGGAAGCCACTTCTATTGTAATTCCGCCAATCATTGATAGGTTAGTCGTTATTATGGTGCCCGGCACAAAAGGAAACTGGTGCATATGTAAATGAATAAAACTCGTTCAACCAATCAGAAACTGACTGGAAACGAGGTATTACTTATATATGGCATCAGTAGTAAGTAATGATTTGATTCCTCTCAGTTTCTGATTGGTTGAACGAGTTTTATTCATTTACACATGCGCCAGTTTCCTTTTTCTTTCGTGCCGGGCACTATAATGACATATCTCCACTGATAGGCGGAAGAAGGCTATATAACCAGGTGCTGTATCCCATACTAGCTTTGTAGTATCCATAGTTCCTGACGACGAGGTTATCTCGAAACGCGTAGAACAGTAATAAACTGCTACCATATCGTTATTCCTGAACCTATTGATTTATTTAATTATACAGCGATATAGACCATCATGCAACTTTTTGAAACGTTTTTAACATTAAAAGAATAAGATTTCTATTGGGGATTTTAAATTAGAACATTAAAGCAAGATATGTTGTAATGGGGTTTTACTGTATCATTATGTGAAACGGTCAATGTAATGCTGTGGCTGTTCTTCCAAACAAAATGTTATTCCTCAATTTTACTGAGCAAGGAGAGCTTTTTGTATTTCATCCCATTTTCTTTCCCCCCTCGTCATCTCTTTTGAGTTTGTGTATACAGGGTGTAAATGGATGACGTTTCACAATTTTAAGGATATGTAGAGGATGATGTGCTGAACATTTTTTATTAATAAACCCATAGTCCCAAACGAAAAGCGACGGAGCCACAGCTTGTTTGATGTCCTGGTTTGTCAAGCATTGAACTAGGTACGTTTACTACGATGTCCCCTGTCATTGCATCTTGTAGGCCTTATGCAGACTGTCAGCTCGCAGGCTATTTTCAAATGGTACCGTACGGATGCACAGCACATTCTCCAATCACATAATCTTGCATATCAGGTTGGTACGAAATTCCCGTTGTTAGTTTAAAACATTCCGTAAGGGTGAAGGTTTTTTTGTGGTCTACGTTTTGTAAATTGTTGTTGTTTATTGTAATTTATTGTTCCTTTTCCTTTATTGCTTTTTCGAAAGCTTTAAAAATTAAAAAAAAAAAAAAAAAAAAAAGAAAAAAAAATGTAATGCGGCCAATTTACATGATTGGCAAACTTACCTGCCTTTACTCTATCTTTCAGTAAAAGTGCTGTACCTGACCAATCATACAACGGTCGCTGGACGGTTCCATTGGAAACACGTTCGCGCGTTAGGTTTCATGCTCAAAATTCCAATGCAGTGACAACACAGTAATTCAGACAGTCATTCCACGGCTTGACGCAAAACAGAGCATCAAGCATGCTGTGGCTCCGTCGCTTTTCGTTTGGGACTATGGGTTTATTAATAAAAAATGCTCACCACATCATCCTCTACATATCCTTAAATTTGTGAAACGTCGTCCAATTTTACACCCATGAGAAAATTTGATGTATTTGCAGGAAATGTGTACGGAAGGAGTTAACATTGAAAAAAAAAAAATAATAATAATAATTTAACAAATAAAGGTGAAGGAGTTTCGAGAGATAAAGACCGTTTTTCATTCAGAAAACTTTTTATTTTCTAGTTTGATTCAAAATACAATTTTCTTTTCATATTTGTAAGTTTTAAAAAAATACCTGGAGAAAAGAAAAACAAAACGAAAGAAAAAAGTTGAATACATCGAATCAATAGAGGATAACTTCCTCTCCTTCATTTTTTAAGGCAGTGATGTCTGAATCCTCTGCTGCTAATCATTGCTATCGATCGTCCTTTTCATTGCAGAGGAGTAAGGAAAAATAAAACAGAATCGGCTCTCTTAAGAATTAAATGTATTTTTCCCCTTCTTCTTTACAACATGATTTTTTTAAAAATTAATACTAACCATAAAAGGTCTTTCAGAAATTTTCATTTTTTTTTTTTTCTTGATGGTCAAAATAAAATATATTTTAAAATTTATATATATATAAATCCAAAATAAATCCTCTAATGCTATAATACAGTTATAAATAAATAGATTAAAATGGGTGTGTACATAGAGTGGATGTTTTTTCTTGTTTTTTATTGTGTGGGATAGAAAAAAAGGAAAAAACATCTTTTGAAAAGAAAGAAAGAGAAAGAAAGAAAAGATAGAATGAATGAAAAAAAAAGAAAAATTAACATATCCACACAATCGAGTTTGTCGTTACAGAGGACTCCAAATATAAATGTGACTTTAGCACCAAAATTAAAACAAAACTGGGGGGGAGGAGGGTTACCAAGGTACGTTTCTGTATTGATATCGTTTATGGTTCACCCCTCTTAATTTTTCGTAGCTAAAATATTACGAAAGGCAAACCGCCTTTTCATAAGTTACAAACAAACGACAATTATGTTCAGAACGAGTAATGCTGCCACAAACGAATGCTGCCTCATTATCCATGGAAGAAGAAAACGGGAAGGAAGCACTACAAGGTCACAAAGGTTAAGTGAAAATCTTAATCACGTTCAAGTCTAGTTTTCATCATCACAAAGACAGATGTAAACAACGAAACAGACGTGACCGTTTCATTAATTACATCTCCCTTTACTTTTTTGTGTGCGAGATATCTGTCTTTCCCACCCCCCCTTTTATTTAAAAACAAACAAAAAACAGATTTTTTTTTCTTATTTTTTAAAAAAAGAAACGATGGCAAAGATGCAATGACTTGCTCGCTAAACTATGGTGATAACTAGACTTCATTTTTTTTTTTTTAATCTTCACTGTATCACACGAGCGTGACTTATTTTAATGCATGTTTGTGCACAATGAGACTGTTACAGATCACTTTCACCGTATAATGCTGTCGAGAATGACATGTAATCTAAAGCTCCTGGCATTGCATTTGGACCCTTGTAGGGTGCCATGCGCTGAATGCAATATTCAGCTTGATCAGGTGGAAGTTCTCTGCGTAGTTCTTCTGCCGTGATGTATGGCTGCAATTAAAAATTAAATTTTAGAAACGGAAACAAAATTAGATGGAGGAAAGAAGTTTTTTTTTTTTTTTTTATTAATTTTTGTACCTTATCTCCTGCTAATATTCTGAATGACTCAATGACTTGCTCAGCTGTATCGGTGTCTGTACTCTCACGAGTCATGAAATCCAAGAATGCATCAAAATGCACATAGCTTGTGCTGTTAGGATCAACTATCGCCATGATACGTTGGAAGTCGCTCTCTCCCTGCAAATAAATTTAAAGTAGTTTGCATTAGAAACAAAGTATGCCACGATTTTGCATTGCTATAAATACAGGGTATATAGATATTGGTAATCAACATCGGGGAATAATTTCAGAGATCAAAACAAGAAAGAATGTCCCGACAAACATATGTCTATAAAGCATTGTTACAGAGTTAAATGTGCATGTCGGTTTTTGGATAACACAACTTGCATAACGCACGCGTGGGCAGTTGAAAATCCCCATCGTACAGTCGTCACAAATTATCAACACTGCTTTAGACGCAATATGTTGTTTGGTATTGTCCATGATCAACTGATCGGCTTACACATGCTACCCCATTTACTGAATGGACCAGCATATCTGACCTCCTTGAGGGACACGCTGCATATACCGGAACATATACGAGGCCTGTCCGGATTGAAGCTACAAAAAAATACGGTTCGAACTCACATACGAGGTCTGTTCAAAAAATACGTAAACTGTTTGAATTGCACGGGCCCTGTTGGTCCCAATCAAAATCGCTTGGTGTCGCCATCTTCTGACAGATCTGCTGATTACAAGGCAGTTTTTTGATTGCAAATATCAGTATTGGTTGATTAGCTACGCGGTTATTTGTGAAGTGTGTTTTTTTTCGTTTGGCGGATTTTTAGAATGAGTGACTTGAACGAGCAAAGAGTTGCTGTGAAATTTTGTGTTAAACTCGGAAAAACTGCCACTGGACGAGTGGAAAAGGCCAGAAATGTGGACGAGAGGTGACTGGTTGTTTCATCACGACAACGCTCCAGCCCATTCTGCCCTCAGAACTCGAGAGTTTTTGGCCAAACACTCGATCACTGTTCTTCCTCACCCACCCTACTCACCTGACCTCGCTCCTTGTGACTTCTTCTTGTTTCCCAAACTCAAAAGACCTTTGAAAGGAAGGAGATTTGAGACGATTCCCGACATAAAGGCAAATGCGACGAAGGCGCTGAAGGACATCACAAAAGAAGCGTTCCAGGACTGTTTCCAAAAGTGGAAACACCGTTGGGATAAGTGTGTGCGTCGGGGAGGAGAGTACTTTGAAGGGGACCCAGATGTGTAACTTCTGAATAAAGTATATTTTGTTTTATGACGTCAGTCTACGTATTTTTTGAACAGACCTCGTAAATGTTTAGTCACCTTCAAAATAAGCAAAGTCTGCAGCAACGCATTTAGCCCAGCGTTGCTGCCATTGGTCGAAACAAGTACAGAATGCCTCCTTTGAGATGCCCAAGAGCTCTACCGTCGCATTTTGTGTTGTCACATCCACATCCTCAATTCTCTGTTCTTTGAGTGCTTTCTTGATCTTCGGAAATGTGAAGAAGTCGCACGAGCTAGGTCAGGTGAGGAGGGAGGCTGCCCGACCTGAGCGATGTGGTGTTTTGTCAAGATTTGCTGCACGACGTGCTGTGTGTCCTGGAGCGTTGTCGTGGTGCAGCATTTAAGTTAGGTTATTTTCATTTTTTTAATCTCTGGATTAAAAGATCTCTTTGGCATAGTTAAATCAAATTTACTTTTTACTTGTAGGAATTACCTGTCTATCCTTGCTAATGCTGTAACCAATGCTGACAAGACAAGACTTAAATTCCTCTGGAGTAAGGCGTCCAGTTCGGTTCTTATCAAAGTGATTAAATGATGCTCTAAATTCATTCAATTGTTCCTGAGTGATACCCTTGGAATCACGAGTCAAGATCTGGTTTTCTACTTCATTGATGTTGCGATTGATGGACGTCAAAAGTTGCTCCCATCCAACTCTAAGTGTTTCCATTGTATACTGAGTATACCTAATAGATAAAAGGAAAAGAAATTAAAATATCCCCATCAATAAAGGAAAAAAATAAAAATAAAGAGAGCCTATGTCTAAAATTAGCACTCACCGGTTTTCAAAGATCATAGATTCTTGTACTTCTTGGTGATATTTCTCTAATTCATCCATGTGTGGACGGTATGTAACCACAGCTTGTTGAAAGGTTTTCAACTTGGTCAGCTGATCTTCCAACACTCCTTGCAATCCCATGCCAATGGTAGCAACAGCATCCATCTGTCGCTCGATCCAAGGGCCGACGACATTAGCTTTTTCAGCAAACAAACGCCTAAGGCGTTCGTTATCTGATAACGTTAAGATCAGGAAAAAATAACTGCTGCCATTTCATTACTAACTGATATGTTAACAATAATATTAATAACATTAATACTGTACTCAAAAACCAACAGTAAGTAAAAATGAAACCACAGGTTGCAAATACGAGGGGAACTCTCAAAGTAATGCCTCCTATTTTATTTTGTATGTCTGGGATGTCACTTGCGAATGGGTGCGTTCAGAGAACAGCCACTTTTTCCACTTTGTCATTCGAGAAACCTCCACCAGTGAATTCGCGGTGTTCGGGATTGTATTGGGAATTCAATCTTTCCTCGACTTCTTTCCACTTTTCTCTCTCGCCAAAAGCTAGTGGAAAAAGTGGAAACGACGTGGGATGGCGACAACCAATCAAATTTAGGGTAAAAACATAACCAGATCAAATTATAATAAAATTTGCAAATGACCACAAAATATTTATGTAACAGAATTGTATGGTAGGTGGTCAATTTTGGGTGGGTGGGGGGGGGGGGCTGCAGCTGTATTAAATTTTATTGGCTGTATTTCATGTTTTGTATTCTATTCAGGGACATCATCATTTACAATCATTATCTAAACATAGAGAAACAATTAATTCGAAGGGAAATGTCCTCCACACAAGCCATATACAGACTTCAGGTTGTTAAAGACAAAAACATCCATATTACTGGTGGTTTTGATCACAAGAGCCAGAGGACTTGCAACCTCAATGCTATTGGCCACTGAGGTTGGCTATTCAGAGTTATACAGGGTGATTCAAAATTCAATGTACAAACTTTTAGGAATTTGTGGTGATTCTAAGCAAACAAGTTCATAAGAACATGGGTCCGAATTTGAACGATAACCAAGATATAAACAGAAATAAAAATGCTACCACCAAGATCAACAAGTTAATAACTCAGGTTCTCTAACGTCTAGGATAATGAAATTTGGGGGAAGAATAGGGTACATAAAACTGCGTATACCGTTAAAATTTGATCGAATTCTAACCAGTAGTTTCCGTGTTACGCAGTCAACATTGTAACCCATGCTCACATGCGAGTATGTTACCATCTAGACTGTGTAACGCGGAAACTACTCTTTGGAAGTCGATCAAGTTTTAACGGTATACACAGTTTTATGTACCCTATTATTCCCCCAAATTTCATTATCCTAGGCATTAGAGAACCTGAGTTATTAACTTGTTGATCTTGGTGGTAGCATTTTTATTTCTGTTCAAATTCGGACCCATGTTATATGAACTTTTTGCTTAGAGTCTACCTCCCCTATAAGTTTGTATTTGAATTTTGAATCACCCTGTAGATATTTATAATATATAAATGAGGTACTGGGGGGAGGGGTGAAATTTCAATTCTCCTGATCCAATATACAGAGTATGTCTGATGAAAAGAGAAATTACTGCAAAATCAGGTAGGTGATGTCTGTGAAATTTTTGATCATGAGCTCTTGTTCGTAATAATACAGGGTGCGGCAGGTATTTGAGAAGAAGTGAGTATGATGTAATAGCTTAACCGATGTGGGATAAGGGGGGTAATAGCTTTCCCGACCAAATTCAAGGGGTACCGAAGGTAAGCTGGACTAAGACAAAGATCAGGAATGCCCCCCACATCTCGAAAGGTCAGGCGATTTAAAAAAAAAAAAAAAAAAAAAAATAACACCCTGTTTTTTTTTTTTTTTTTTTGCGTCCCCGCAAATGGGGGTGGGAAGAGAAAAGGGTTTTTTTTCCTCCTTTCTTTTTACTACTCTCTCCTTATTACTCATTGCAGTCAATTAACCTATATAAGTAGGAATTAGTGCTTCAGAATTACCAATAAAACCACCGTCTGCCACACGCTGTCGGAACCGCTGGCAGGCAGCAATAAGGTGGGTCTTCTGGATTTCTGCCAAATTTTGCACTGCTCGATTTAGTGGTACGTGGTTGTGCAAAATTTCGATTTAGCAATATGCGATTGGGAAAAGGTTGAGAACCACTGCTATAAACAAATGAAGTCATAGACCTACATACACAGTAAGAAAACTTTGTACCGTGAGAAGACACTTCTTATTTTCAACTTCTTCTACATGACGCTGATGCAATTGATCAAAGGCAATAGCAAATTTTTATGCATGGTCTTTTAGAAAACGGGTAAGGCCGTGGCTTTCACTGAACACAACTTCTGTAAAGTTAAGCTACATCAGGCACGGCTAGTCCCTGGATGGGCGACCATCAGGCACGGCTAGTCCCTGGATGGGCGACCATCAGTCACAGACAATCTTCACCCCCCCCCCCTCCCCGGCTGCTGCGACTATCATACAGCAGTCGTGATTCTATTGGAAGGACGTATTGGATCCCAATTCATAAATAAAAAAAAAAAAAAATACGAAATCAATAATGCCATGCACAATCGATTGTAAATATATCCTGCGATTTGGTTAGTTGCAGTTAGCTTCAGTTGAGCTCTCTAGACAGTTTTTGACTGTTGAGAGGTATGTTTTAAAAGGATACTCTGCTGACGCATCAATTCTTGTTGTAAGACTTGGTCTCGTTTTGGCACCAATTGACGCACTTCACTCCATTTTGTGCTAATATCCTGAAAAATTCTGAACTTAGCAAAAAGAGTACTATCATTTGAACATAAAGTTGCAAAAAGCTTCTAAGGCTAATCTCCCCTTACCAATTCCAAACTTTCCTTAATTTGGGAATGCAAAGAAAAATGGCATAAATTTTTTTCATTTATAATTTTTGCAATAAGGGATATCATATACCAAGTGGGCATGGGAGAGCAACAATTTTTACTAATTTACAATTGACAGTATAGTCAGATTACTCACAGTGGCCGTAAGAGTGGTGTAAGGATTCTCAACGCCACCAGGAATATTGTATTTTTGAGCAATGGACTGGACCTCTTGCACCAGCGAAACTATTCCCTTGTATTCTTTGTCAGCTTCACCTAAGGTTTGCTTAAACTGCTCATGAGCATCGATTAATCCCTTTGAAGGAGAAAAACAAAGTAAGTGTCACACGTTTTTGCACAATATGAAAAAAAATTTAGAAAAATAACACTTTCTTACTTGAATTTCATCCATTGTGTGCACAATGAACATATCGACAAGATCCTCCCGTGCTCCATCCAACCAATTATTAAATGGCTGTAAAGAAACACCAAAGTTCCATGCCATCAATAACGACTTGCAGCACTTAAATAAAAACTTGGATACAAAGGCAGAACTTGGAAAGCGTTTTCAAAATGGTACTCACAGCTGCTCTTTTGGCAAATTCAAGATGAAGCTGATCGATCTTCTCCAACAATTTTTCAGCCTCCTAAACATCAAATTTTATATTTCAATTAATTTTATTCCCATAACTTATCTTTTAAAGAATCGTTGAATATTATGCAAAAAATATTTACATCAAGAGCACTTCTACGTTTTTGTGTGAGAGTGCCCAAACGATCCCACTGATCGCAAATACGTTGACACCTTGCGTTCACAGATGCAGAATCGTGGTATTCGAGAGCACTGGAAAAATAATTCATTGAAGCATTATAAGGACCAAAAAAGCACTCTCGATCAAGATATATTCATCAACCGTAAGATCTACACTGACTGCTTAATTGAAAGTGGACACTTTGATTTTAGACGTTTTATCGAATAGTAGAAAAATACTTGACGAATTATCCTGAAACTTCTGGGGATGTAAAGGGTATGTTAGCTACAAAGGGAACCAACTACAAATTTAACAAAAAAAATAATGTTTGGGATTACCCTGTAAAAAAATAACACCTGAAATGCGTTGTAGCTGTATGCTTATGAGGCTTCTTTTGATTATTTGTCTTCATCTGTATGAGAATAGCACGCATATTCATTGAGATAAAAGAGTTTATTTTAAAAAAATAAAATAATTGACTTCATATCAGCGTAAGAGGAAGTTGATATTGGAGTCAGGTCCAAAAATAAAAATTTGGAGAAAACCCCTTATTATTTTGTTTATTTTTGAGAGCAAGTGAAATTCAACCTTTTCTATCTGCAATATCTTTCTGAATTTTCACAAGGTGATCCCAAGTACAGTAGAACCTCGTTTTTACGAACTCGCATTTTACGAAATTCCGGATTTTACGAAGTAATTCTAAATTCCCGACCCCCTCCTGTTAATTTCCATATAATAAACTTTAAGTTTTACTTAGTGTTTTTAGGACGAAATTCGGATTTTACGAAGTTAGAAGTTGTAATTGGTAGTAAAAAATTTTACTAAAAAAGTGAAAATTTTTTGCATGAGCGGCCTGGTTGCGTTTTTTCGTCTGGTTGCATTTTGTTTGTTTGGCCTACGTTATCGCTGTCATGATCGATGATTAACCGGACTAGTTTCTGCCGTCGCCAACAGAGGACGCCATAAGTAATGCAAACGAAAGTGAAACTGAACTTGCAGTCCCACTCGAAGATGATGATAGCGAATTTCAAAGATTTGAAGAGTGGGAAATCCTGAAAAGTAAGCTGAATTTTCAATCTAAATTCTCAGAGTTTGTTAATATTGATGCGGATGTTTTAACTTCTCCCGACGTTAAACGATAATGAAATTTGCGATCTTATCAAAGATGGCGGCGAAAAAGAACATGAAGATGACAATGACGAGAAATTGGAAAATACAACATTCAAAGCAACATCCTCACAAATTAAAAGCTCGTTATAAACTCTATTAAACCATCTGTATGCAACTAAAAAAAATACTAGATGATATTTTTGACTTCTAATATGCATCAGACAACAATTCTTAAATATTTTCAAAACTCGAATACTTAATCAGTGTAGAAGCCTATTTGTATTAAAAATATTGCCTATTAAAAATTCAGTGCCTATTTACTTTTTTTTTTTATTTTGGGGTTGTTTTTTACGAAGTTCGGATTTTACGAATAAATATTATTGGTTCTCTGAAATTCGTAAAAACGAGGTTCTACTGTATAATTTTTTTTCGTTCAATTTGTTGCTGACCCCCTATTTACCTTCGGGACAAAACTTTTGCTGAAATATGAGGTGTAACATGCTCTTTACATCCCTGATATTTCACAATAATTTGTCAATTGTTTTTCTAGATTTCGACAAAACATCTAAAATCAAAGGTGTTCATATTATTTTGTCCAACCCCTGTATGTTTTATGCATAACAATTGATTCATTGTTTTCTAAGCAAGAGCTAATCAAATAAACAGAATTATATAGATACGAGGGTGAATCAAAAAGTAAATTACACTCTGAGCAGATGTAAGTTAAGGTCCCGTACACACATTCTGAGGAAACGTGCACTATTTATTTAACTTTTCTACATAATCGCCCAATTGTAAACACTTGTCTGAACGTGAAATTAACTTTTCCATGCCGCTGTGGTAAAAATCTGCTCCAATGCTTCATACCATGTCAGCACTGTGTCTTTGACGTCGTCATCAGTATGGAATTGTTTTCCTCCCAGGTCATATTTCATTTTCCCAAACAAATAATAGTCACTTGGGACTAAGTCGGGGTTGTATGGAGGATGTTGCCACACCTCCCACTTAAACGTTGACAGCAGTTCCTGAGTAACACGAGCTGTGTGCGGTGTGGCATTGTCGTGCAGGAGAATGATCCCCTTACTCAATTTTCCCCGTCGTTTTTCCTTTATCGCTTTTCTCCGATTTCGGAGCGTCTGGCAGTATGAGATTGCGTTGATTGTCGTTCCTTTTTCCATAAATTCCGTGTACACGACAACTTTGCAGTCAAAAAAAACAGTCCCCATGACTTTCCTCACAGATAGGACAACCCTGATCTTCTTTGTGGGTAGGGAATTCCCATGCTTCCATTCCATAGACGACCACTTGGTTTCAGGGATGAAGTGGTGAAACCAGGATTCGTCCCCCGTGATGAGTCGGTTCAAAAACACGACTCCTTCAGTGGAATATCATTGCAAAGATGACAGGAAATGTTGGTTCTTGTGATGGTCAGTGAGGTGTCATGGAATCTAGCTAGCACACAATTTCCTGAATCCAAGCTCGTCGTGAATAACCGAGTGCACACTCCCATAAGAAACGCTAAGCGTTCTGGCAATTTCTTTAATTCTGATTCGTCGATTGTCCAGAATCATCTCATTACCACAGGCAATGTGCTCGGGAGCTGTGGACGTGAATGGTCTTCCTGCGCAGTATTCGTCTGTCAAATCTGAGCTTCCATTTTCGAACTGCTGGTACCCCTTCACAATTGCAGGACGAGAAATCACATTATCCCAGTAAACACTGTAAATTTCCTTACGGATTTCAGTGCAATTTAAGCCTTTCGCCCACAAAAAAAAAACTGTTTGTTCCGCGAATCTCCAACTTGGAGTGTACAACCAGTTGCTGCACCATGACAACAATACTCTTGTGTACGCAGTAAACGCATGAACATGTGGGATCATGCCATATTGCAATTAAAGTCATACAGGCAACATCCTTAAAAACGGCAAATGATGTCGGCGCTCTTCGACCACAGATGGTGCTAAGTATAAC
The DNA here is from genome assembly GCA_023313115.1 of Rhysida immarginata. Lineage (NCBI taxonomy): Eukaryota > Metazoa > Arthropoda > Chilopoda > Scolopendromorpha > Scolopendridae > Rhysida > Rhysida immarginata. Next base: position 982,230 of record JAHWFO010012650.1, read on the forward strand.
TTACTTTTTGATTCACCCTCGTAAATTGAAATATAGCTAAGTTCTAAATCTTAACTAATTGTTTCAAGAGAAAAAAAAAACATCAATGGAATATGATTATAAAGAAAAAAAAATTTATTCTTTAGTATCTTACTTTAATTCTTGGGCAATTGCTGCTATCTGTTCAACCCTATCTTGATGGGCTGACAAATCACTTTCAAATGCTTCGTGCTTCTTTTTCAAAGCCTGTGTGTATTTTTAAATTCAACAGCAGATAATTGCTTCCATTAAATGGTCAACATGTAATAACTTATTTGGTGTAATAGGGAAAAATTTACCTTAAGCTCGTTTAATCTACATTTTCGGAAATCTTGGCTTTGTAGCATTTCTTCTTTGCCCTTGGTCCATTCTTCGTGGATATCAGCTTTGTGTTTGAATTTCTGTGCCAAATGGTCTAAACGTTCTAACCTATAAAAACAGTGCATAAAACACTTTTAATGAAAACTATTTTCTAAATCTTCTCTTGATCAAATTTAAACCACACTCCAATTGCACTCCTGAAATCAAGCACTCCTTTAATTTTCAGTTGCAGATTGCTACTGGTCAGCTAACTGACATGCAGCAACCTGTAACTTGATAATTCTGGGGAAGGGGTTGAATTCTTAATTAAGGACAAAAAAATTTCATCTAAACCCACATCCAAAGAGACCAAATGAACCTACTGTCTATCTAACTTGTACTTTTAATGTTTTTCATGCAAAAAGTACTCTTTGTAGCTTTCTTTTGTTAATCCTTCGGGTTGATGCACCTTTCTGCACCTGTTCAAAGACCTCAGGAAGAAAAATGAATTCAACTCAAAACCAAGTTTTGCAAGCTCTGTGTCAAAAAGGCACAAATAACAGACCTCACGGCAGAAATATTATTTGAAAAGGTGGCAGGGAACATGCTATGCTAAAATATTCTAAGAACCTCACTGTGATGGTTGAGATGAACGTAGAGATGCAAACCGAAAAATTAGGAACAAAATAAACATCAGTTTTCAGTTATGGTTCAGATTCAAGAAAATTTATATTTCAACTGAAGTGTAGGTTTCAATTTGGCAAAACAGAAAAACCACCCATAGGCTTGGGCAAGCGGGAGTGTTGCCTGGCCTCTCAAAAATTCAATTTAGGAGAAAGTCCCTATTTCAGCTTTGACCTGGGTCCCATGAAAGCTAGGGGCAGACTAGGGATGCCTTGCAGTAAAATTATCAATTTCTTTTCATATTTTCAATTTAGGTTTAGGGTGGTATCATGGTTTCTCCTCCTCGAGGAAAAAACAAGGTCTCCTCACGTCAGGAATGAGGCGCAAGGTCTCCTCGAAAAAATTCGATTCCGTTCAAGCTTGCATTTTCTTACCCTCCTCATCAGTCCTTCAACCTCTCCTCGAGAAAACTAGTTATTGGTTTGAGAGTATTTTTAACAGAAATGACCAAAGTTTGACATGGGAAGCGTCACGTTGCTAAGTAACCTATGCCCGCGGGGTACTTGAATCTATTTTTAAGTTAGAAATCACAACCAGATGCAAGATTTTGGTTAGTAATCCTTTTGTGAGATGTTCCTTTATCAGATGAATGTTTCTCCTGACTGATAACTAGTGATGTGCGATACCAATGAACAGGGTTCGCGCTAAGACAATATATACGAGTCAATTTGACTCCCAAGTCAGAAAAATGTGAGTCAAAATTTAGATTCTTTTTAACTTCCATATTTTTACATGCATCCACAATCTCTATAGTTACTGTTATAGTTAATTAGACATTTAAACAAGACCGCATATGACAAAATGAATTGAGGTTAAAATGTGGTGAGAAAGATATGGGCCGATGCTATTCAAAATTTAACAAGTCAATTTTGACTTGCTGGTCAAAAAATCACAAGTCAATTTTTAGCAAAAATGCCCATTTGACGTGTAAATTGTGAGTAAGCGCGAACCCTGAATGAAGCATCGATACTTCCGGTATCGAGTACTTTAATAAAATACTCGATACCAATATCGAGTACTCAATGAGAAAGTATCGATAGTATCGAGTAAAAATGAATATTTATTTAAATGGTAAAATGCATTTTTGAGAGGACGTCGAACCGATACTGGAGCACATGGAGGCTAACATCACTCATTACTATTAGACAATTACTATTACTAGGAAGCTATCATCACGTGTCCGAATCATTAGCTTTTTTTTTTTATTTCCCGTGCGCCCATAGAGCGAGGCGTGAGCTCGACAGCTCGACCTCGTTAGGAGAAATAAAAATAAACTCTTCGAAAGATACCCAATCAGTAAGCAGCCACTGGAATAAAAGCGTTGATATATTCAACAGATTCTGAATTAACGCTGAAAATCGCACATCTTCATTAGGTGCCTCATAGGTTTTTTCAGTATCTAGTATCGACATGCAAAGTATCGATTGCAATATACCATACTTGAGTACTCGATACCGGAAAGTATCGATACTTTTTGGTATTGGTATCGGTATCGGCACAACACTACTGATAACTACAACTGATAACTTCTAATGGCCGAAAAAAAAAAAAATTTTCACCGGTCAAACAATTGTTGATAGATTATACAGGGTGTTTTTGAATTGAGTACAGATTTTTTGGGAGATGATAGAAGAGGTGCTTAGAAGTATTTTTTGTCATATGAACATGGGGTCCCCACAGCTCCGTTTACTTACAATCCTGCATTGAACAATCAAATGACACCGGGACGCAGTGTGCGTTGGTAGGCCTACATTATTTTATTTTTAACAATTAACACAAGCAATCTACTGTAATAACTTTTAAAGTAATTGTTTGCAAAGAAATTTCATGGTGCACGTGCTTGTTTGTTGAAAAGTCTTAGGACAAACTTCGTCAAGGAGATTCCATTGTATCCAACCCCTTTGTAAAATACGATTATTGTGCGAATTGTGCTATGAAGCAAATGGCGGTCATTTCGAACAATTACTGTAAAAGTCATACAGTAGATTGCTTGTGTTAAATGTTAAAAATAAAATAATCTAGGCCTACCAACGCATACAGCGTCCCGGTGTCATTTGATTGTTCAATGCAGTATTGTAAGTAAACGGAGCTGCGGGGACCCCATGTTCATATGACAAAAAATACTTCTAACGACCTCTTCTATCATCTCCCAAAAAATCTGTACTCAATTCAAAAACACCCTGTATAATAATCAAATTATATTAATAAATTTATTATAATAAAATAATCAAGATAGTTTATATTATTTTCTTTCCTATTTTTCATCAATAATTTGAACAGCTGAGGTTGGCGAACAATAAAACTCTCACTGAACATCTTATGATTTATTCTTTAGTTTATATTGTCTGTTGTGACATTATCACGTGTTATGTAGAGATTTTTTGGGGGGAAAAACTTGGTTAGTGGAATAATAGCAGGTATTATTCAGTTTTATGGTGGGAATGTGAATAAATATTGATTTTGGTGATAGGTCTTTGCTATGTTGATAGAATTGATTATTTTAGTGTTAGACACTGATAATACTACACGATAGTGAGAATAGTGAAGGGGAGGTGTTCTAACAGGATGAACTTATTCTTTTTGGAATTTATGTGATTTAAGCAGAAATTGGTCTGTGAATTAATTAGTGGGAAGAATTATTGGGTTGATTTAGGGATCATTTGTGTCATGGAATGAATATAGAGTTATTGCTATCATGCTAAATTGTGTTTTTTTTTGGGGTTGATCTTTGAGAAATGAGAGGGGGAGAAAGGATGCCGGATGCATGGCTCCTATAAAAGAAATCGTGGGAAATCGAAAGTCACGAGTTCTGCCGAGTCAGTGGACAGGGGGAGGCTGAGGGCTCTCCGCCCTGGACGATTGAGGGGGGAATGTCAGCCGAGATGCGCGAGGCGGCTGCGAAACTCCCGCAGCCCGTCGAAGCGATCTGGTGGCCTCACCTCCCGAAATTAGGGCTCGTGCAGGCTCATCAAGAATATACTAATAGAGGGACTAATTTAGTAGTCAAAATGAGTTCTGCTAAGGTGGTGGCTAGAGGAAGGCTGCGTGCTCTCTCCTCTTGTATGGAAATGTTTTTTAAGGCTCAATGGAAATTGGAAGGTGGGGTGCATTGACGAAAAGGGCTTCTGTGCTGAATTCACAGTTTGCTAAGTAATCAGATAGCTTCTCCTTTCAATTTTGGGAATGCAGAGACTCAGAAACATATATATCTGGGTAAACCCCTTGTTAGACTGCTCTCTAAGTGTTTGTGAATGGAACCTGGAAGTAATCAGCATATCGTAGAGTCATCATTGGAAATTGGAAATAAGAAACTGGAAATTGGAACCCCGACATTCTTCAGAGCAAATTGGAGCAAGTAACAGAATTTTCTTCAAGTGATTGGCATGGTTAAGAACCCAACATTGAGAGAGGAAGACAACTACATATTTGAAATCTTCTGTTGAACTTAGTGGGAACACTTTGAGACCTCCAGTGGACTCACTCACTAATCGATCCGGATTATCTTCAAGTGTGTTTTTTGTGCTTCAGTGTGATAAATGAAATATTTTATGGCCTATTTAAAATAAAAAGTGTTTTGTGCCCAAGTTTGGATTAATAATGATCACAAGTCTGCAGGTGTCTGAAACTACATTATTGTAAGTAGAAAGGAAACTTTTGATGTATAGAATTTCTTAGATTGTCATGACAAAGGTATGATAAAGAACAACTTGAGAGAACTTTATTACAATTGAGTTTTAAGTAATGCTATCTCTATCCTCAGAGCGATTGAAGAGCTTGAGATTTGCTCATTGAATATTTATCTCATTTACGTTTATTGAATTTTTGCATATTTATCATAGTTGTAAGCAGGGCTGTGGAACGTAACTGAAACGTAACGAAATAACGATATTAATAGCGGTATTATAATGCTTAACGTAACGAAATTTTTTAAAGCAGGATAATAACGGAAACATAACAAAATCTGGGCTGCGGAGTGTAATGGAAACGTAACGAAATAACGATATCAGGGCTGTGGAACGTAACTGAAACGTAACGAAATAACGATATTAATAGCGGTATCATGTATGGCGTAACGAAATTTCTTAAAGCGGGATAATAATGGAAACATAACAAAATCTAGGCTGCGAGAAACAAGCGTAGGAAATATATATATATAATCAGGAGTGTTGGGGTTCTGGAGGAGTCCATTGATAACAGGGAGGCGACTGTCATTCAAGCATGAACTCCTCCTCATACAAAAAAATAAAATATTATTATTAAAACATTATGATAACGTTATTTTCTAAGATCACGATATCAAGTAACAAAAAGCATAACGTAACGAAACCTAATAAGAAAATGCGCAACGTAATGTTATAACATTACATAAATCAATTCGTTCCATAGCCTGCTTTAAAACGTTATAATAACGTTATTTTCTAAGATAACGATATTCAGTAACGTAACACCTACCATAACGAAATCAAGTAACAAAAAACATAACCTAATAACAAAGTGCGTAACGTTATAACATAACGTAAATCAATTCGTTCCACAGCCCTGGTTGTAAGTAATTGGGGATTTAGATTAACTTTCTTCTTTAACGCTAAGAACTATCAACTTTCTTTTCTTTAGATTTAAGGCTTACATTTAATTTTTGTATCTCATTGGTATTCTTTTACCTTGAATAAAAGATTTTTATTTAATTCTAATCCTTGCCTATCTTATTGGAATAAATAAGTCACAACCTGCCACTTTTTAAAGAACCCAACCTTTGTCCTTGATTGAATGTTTTTCTTGTTTTAAAAGAGTTGATATTGAGCTAGCTGATTTTTTTTGAATTCATTGCATTGGATTCTGGTGACGATTTGATTAAGAGGGGGGGGGGGGGGATCCAATCAAAGAGATATTGGATACATTGGCACCAGTCATGTAAGGTGGTACAATCAAGGGTGGAGGTTACACTGTAATAATATACAGAAATCTTTTAATAGATTGTGATACGGCCACGATCTCACGATTCAATTTTTTAATTAAAATTATCTCAAAAGCATCAAATGTAGAAATTTAATAATATCTGAGATCCAATAAGATTGAAAATAAAATTGATTATAAGAAAAAAAAAAACTGTCTGAAATGCTATAACTTCGGTTTACGTGTCGAGCGCATAAGGTTTGCATGTGGCGTTTATGTACTTGACAAAAAATGGACAAAAAATGGACAAAATGTAAATGCTTTCAACTGGAAAATTAACAAAGTGAGCATTTTATTGCAGATGCTTTGCTTTATTAGCCGCTTCTTCCAAAAATACATTTAGTTCTGTCTTATAATAATTTTTTATTATTTCATTCTAAGAACATAATATCTTGTAACCTCCCACCCTCATGCCAACCACTACGTCTTGCCGGGGAAACCTTATAAGAGCCGGCCGGCCATCGCTTCCCTAACGTCGTTGCTACTCGCTTGATAACGTTGCTTATCGTCGACTGTGGGAAATCATGTAGGCCCTTATCGCCATTTACGATTTGGAAGCAACCTTAAACCTAAAATTTATGTATTTGAAAGAGAGTAACTTACTATTTTTTTCTCAAATCTAACAGAGATTTATTTAATCTATTTATTACACAAAAATTGTTTATTTACTGTTGCGAAGAAACGCAAGGTGATAGGAAGCTGAAAAATGCAGAGTCCCCCCCCCCCACCCTTTGTCCCGCGTTCCACTAATGCTGTTGCCGATTTCCCTGATAACTGATACAACAATTTCTTTTGCCAGCCGATATTTCTTCTTGAATTGTTCTTGGTCTAAATGCTCCATAAATTAATGAGATCTCACAATCGCATTTCTCTGATGAGATCTAAACGATGTCGACGACAGCAACGTCTTTCGAAGCGAGCGAGGTCGTCCATTTTGAATTTACTCGCTCTGAGGAGAAAGCCACCCTTAAGATAGCTGAATAGCTACCTTAAAATGATGAGGAGAAATCTCTCCTCACACATCGAAATTTTGCCGTAGTGAAGACAGTAAGGAGAGTTTGGACCTTGAAATTGGATATTCGAGGAACAAACCTTCCTTACCTCAACCTTAAACCCGAAGCGTGATACCACCCTTAGTTCTGATTCAATCCTTGACTTAGTACATTTACCGTGGCTTTCTCAAAGACCAAGATAGAAATAAGATGAATCTGGTAATAGAACAATTTTCATAGTTTTAAAAACTTTAAATGCCATACCTCATCATTTCTGAAAGCAGCCATTCTTCAAATCCTTTCTCCGCCAACTCAAGGCCTTTCCAGGCATTAGAGATATCCTGTAGGTGATCAATTCTTAAATGCATGCTCTCATTTTACATCATTTTGTTGTAATACGAGTAATTATTTACCGAAACCATTTTGCCTTCGGTAGGCAAATATGCAGGTCTGTTGCTGAGGCGCAACTTGGTCTGCAGAGTGTTGAAATTTGTTTCCAGCTTAGCTTTTTGTTCAACACGTGGTGGCTTGTGTTTTCTGCGGTAGGTGCGAAATTCCTCTAATTTCTTCTGAACTGCAATCAACGAATTATCCACAGTGCGATTCTCCAGCCAAGGAGTTGTTCGGCGAATCCATTCTAAGAGCTAAATATTAAAAATAAGACAACATGTTAATCATTAAATGCAGTTATATGTCAAGTTTAAAATTTAATAAAAATAAAAACCCTTGTTTAGTGAGATTTCATTATTTGATATAACAGTTTACTCTACATAGCCTGATAATCACATGGTGAATTAAAAACCATTGGGAAAAAAGACGTTCAATACTTTTACACGTACTAAATGAATTATGAGGATGGTTCAATAGAAACATGTTTGAACTGCATCAGCCACAAAGATATCGCCTAGACAATCGAAAGCAGTTGTTCATATGCATGTGTCACACATATTACGTAGCTGTTTGCTTCTTTCCCCTAAGTCTGTATCTAAAAAGTCCGACCGGTCGCAACCAGTCGAAGCCCGTCGCGAACAGCTTGTCCATAAAGTAACGATCGGTCGCGATGAAAGTTTTCATAACTCGACCAGACACACTAATTGCGACCGGAGTCCAACGCCGGTCGGCTGCCTCGATGAGTAGAATCAAAATGGCAGACGAAAGCAGAAAATTCAAGTGTTCGAATGCCCAATACGTAATAAATATATTTTGGAGAAAGGAGATAGAGAAATACATCATTGGACAGCATCAAGAAACAAGAAATGAATACGAAAAAGAAAAGACGGTGAAGAAAATTTATGTATGTACACAATATTAATTCGTAGTAACTTAAATGATGAGGAAACTTGCTGCCACGCAATTTTGAAGCAGAATGCTCACAACCGCGCTGTCCATGAACGAACAAACGGAAGCAAACGGCTGCCGACCGATCGCCGATCGTACCATGTGACCTGCTGGCGACCGGTCGGACTTTTTAGATACGCCCTAAGTTTGGATGAAGTTGGAAGATGGCATCCATGGTAGACAATCGTCCAAATATAATCTCGATGATGTGATTCAATTTTTGGTCGCTGAAGGGCATCAGCCAATGGAAATCTATATACAGCGACCATAGTTATTAAGTAGCGGAAGAGTGGAGCATTTATTGGTTTCATAATGTCCGTCTGTCATACTTTCTGCATTTTTTTAAGATAGGTTGAAATTCGGAATGTAGCTTATTAATGCCCACCTTCACTATTTAGTCTGGTTTTGATTGTCCCACTGGGATCAGAGTTTGGGGGTGGGAGTTAGAGGGGACCAAAAGGTATATGTGTATTCAGATATGTAAAGGAGTGAAATTTGATATGCAGATTCCTCTGGGCAAGATCTACATTACTATAAAGTTTGGGCTAATGGGATCGGAGTTGTCGAGGTGGAATTATGATAAATTATGAGAAACGAAACAAGATAGAGCTCTTTTTCATTTTCTGTATACTAAATTCAAGAAAATCAAATTTTCAATTAAAAAAAAAAAGGGGGGGGGGTAAAAAGTGCAGACAAAAGGGCAAAAATCGTTGATCTCAGGGCTTTCGCTACTTTCCTATACCTTCCTCGGGAGGATTAATTTTCTTGTTTTCTTGTGGCAGTGGTTGAATGGTGCAAGAAATTTCAACAAGAAAGAAAAATCCACAAAAGATTTGGCCGAGCAGGATTGCTCGTGTTGTAGCATCAAATGAAAATTTCAGACACGTTGGAACATTAGAACACCCACCTTACATTCCTGACTTATCACTGTGTGATTTTCATGGCTTTGGCCCTCTAAGACAATCACTCAAAGAACAGCGGTACAATTCCAACGTATGCGTAAGAGTTTTCCATTACACAACAACTGGAGGAATTTTACCGATAGGAATCTATAGATTAGGGCTCCACTGGGAATCGTGCCTTAATGTTCAAGGACTTTTCTTTTAACTTCTATCAATAAAAATTGCTTTCCAGCCTCTATAAACGTGTTACTATTGAACAATTCTCGTAATATAATTGAGACAATGAATACTGTAATGCATTAATTCACTTTCTTAATACAAGAAATTGAATAAATTCACATATTGATAGCCAAAAAAACTGCACCAAGAAGTTCATTTCAAATTGAATTTGTATATATTCATGTATAAGTAGAGTTTTACTTTCCAAAAAAATAACCCCTAAAAATCACATTCGTCTTATGCATGAGTCAGAGTTGATGAAAGTTCTTAAAAGCGGAGGGCTCTTATAAGCAGAGTTTACAAAGAGTTATATAATAATTTATTAATCTGTAGTATTCATTTATTCACTGCAAAATTAAATTCCTGATAAGATAAAATTATCCACAATCCGCAGCTCCACAAGAAGGCTTTTAAAGGCTGTGTGCTTAATCCGATTTGAAATCTGAAAATCATCCATTATAGCTAATACAATTATAATGAATATTTATTATTATTATTACGTACTGTAAATAATTAATGATTGTGGATGATTTCAAAAATGAGACTGAAGATGATGTGGGTAATGAATATGAGACTGACAATGAAGTCCACAAGACTTTCCTTCAAGTCTTTGGAGAGTCAGATGATGAAGAATCTCAGTTTGATGGTTTTTCCACAACATACAACTTTGTGCCATAAAAATGGAATAATGGAAGTTGTTATCATAAAAATGACACAAACACAAGACGTGTTAAACTAAAATGCAACTACCTGGCGAATTTAATTCACAAAATTCAAGGCTATTTAGCTATATCACACACAATAAATTAATTAAAAATGGAAAATTAATAAAGATAATCTATCTTCAAAAATGACAAAAAAATGGAATACTTCCTTTCTACCGATAAAAAAAAAATGGAATAATTAACAAACTTACGCAAATAAACAATTCAAACTAGGTGAAATTTGTTTACAACTACGTTTCTGCTTAATATTTCGTTGGCCATCCTTTTCAAAGAATGACAGCGTGAATTCGTTGCGGCATTGATGATATGAGCTTGTCACATTCCTCCTGAGTAACTTCAGCCCAAATTGACTTCAATTTCACTTTCAAATCCACTATGCTTGCTGGTTTCTCGAGGTATAGACGTTGTTTCACATTTCTCCAAAGGTTCTCGATGGGGTTGAAATCGGGGAGTTCGACGGCCATGAGAGAACTGGAATATGATAGTCTTCCAGCCACTTGCTGGTTGATTTGGCAGCATGAGGAGGTGCAAGATCATGCTGGAAAATTATGTCTTCATCATCCACTGGTAGGTCTTCAAGTGCAGGTATCAGGAAAGCATCTAGAATATCTTGGTAAACAGTTGCATTGATGGATCTGTTGATGAACCCCGAGCGTCCAGTGCCATATGTTGACATGCACCCCCACACCATAACAGAGGGTGGGAATTTAACACTTTTCTTCATGTGGCCGTTCATGTGCCTCATTCTTAAGGCGCCAAACTCGACAACCTTTATCACCAAAAACTAATTCAAATCGCGACTCTTCGCTGAACACTACTCTTCGCCACTCATCAACAGTCCAGTCAACGTGCTGTTTGCACCATTGCAACCTCTTATTTCTCTGCTTCGGAGTTAAGAGGGGCTTGGTTTTTGGAATACGGCATGAAAACTTCAGATCATGTAGACGTCGAACTGTCGTCCAGTGAGATACATTCACGTACCGCAGCCACTGTCGATTAAAGTGCTTGGAAGACTGAAATGGGGCTTTCCTAACAATCTTCTGCAAAAACCTTTCATCTCTGGGGGTGGTTTTCCTTTTTCTTCCGCGGTTTGCACGTTGTGTGTTCACTCCATATCCTTGAGCATGTCTTGCCAATATCTTAGAAACTGCTGACTGCGAGCACTTGGCTGTAATTGCTATTTGTTTCTGGGTAAGGCCATGTTCTCGTAATATCAGAATTTGTTTGCGAACAGATGGTGACAAATCTCTAGAACCTCCCATGTTGAGAAGCACAAACGGAATAACATAAATTGAAAATTATACTAGCCTGGTCAATTTGCATAAAAAGTGTTTCTACAGGAATATTCCATTTTTTTGTTGGTAGAAAGGGAGTATTCCATTTTTTTGTCATTTTTGAAGATAGATTATCTTTATTAATTTTCCATTTTTAATTAATTTGTTTGTGTAACATATAGCTAAATAGCCTTGAATTTTGTAAATTAAATTCGTCAGGTGCTGTACCGTAGTTGCATTTTGGTTTAACACGTCTTGTGTTTGTTAGTCTTGTGTGATGCTACAAAAACGGTTTGTAATAGTTGTGTTGTATAATAATTTTTTTTCCTCTCAAATATTTATACCTCGACTTATTTCCAAGTCATAATGTTTTTCCACTTTTTTGCAACCAAAAATTGGTGGTCGACTTATACATGAGTATATACGTAACAATCTTTAAAAAGAGTGCAACTAGAACTTCTTGTGCATCTATCTATAGTTACTTATATCTGCTTACCAATATGTCAATGAATGAATGCAATGAAAACTCATCTGACACCAAAGCTACTTATTTATATAATAAAAAAGCAGTTTTACTCACATCGCTAGCAAGCCTTTCATACTCCTCCATTAAGCGTTCGTTTTCCTGGTTCACCTTCAACACCTTACAGATCCTATTAGCCGCAGTTTCAGCCTAAAATTAAAGATTGAATAAAAAGACAGATGAACCTAACATTATCAACGAGATTATTACCATCAAAGATTGAAAAGATAATAAAAGTACGTTTAAAAGGCCAACTTTTCATTTATTATATAAAGATAAAGCCAGGAAGGTATTAAATAATTACAAGTTAACCCTTTCACTGCATAGTTAAATTTCATTTTCATTCCTGAGAAGATAGAATTATCCACTTTTAGCAGCATAACAAGAAGTTTTTTTAAGCCCATTGGGATGAATCAGAATTCTGCAGGTAAAAGTAATGAAATTTTGTGTGGAAACATCAGCTTTACGCACCAAAAGGGCTACACATTACTGCAGTTTGTGACGTAGCATAAACTTTTTTGGTTTGCCTTGTAAAATTAAATGATCTCTCTGTGGAAAAGAGAACACGATTGTTTCTTTGCTTTACCTTACTATAGAAATTTATCCATGGAGTTGATATAACGTTGTAGTTTGGGATATCATCTTTATGAACTAAAACATTTTGACTCTTATCCGGTTGTTTATGGCAGTTTGCTCCTCTGTGTAATACCCAAACAGTTCTGATCAACTGATCCATCACCTTTACAAGAAAATCATGTTTATTAGGAGAAAATCATGTAAGACTCCTATCATGAGGTAATATGATGGCGAATTGGCCCAGTTTTTCCATTATGAATGCTGGATTGGATTAAGAGCTAGGAAATTAGAGGCTACAGCATCCTTTTTAAGTCTTCATCATGTTCTTATTATCATTCTGTGACATTCCAGTTCATTCTCAGAAAGAATATGCTTTTGAAAAATATTATGATTATACCTACTCCATATCAATTTATAATAATAGGCAACAGCCATCAGCACAGAATCCACAGAGATGGCTGGATGGAGGTTTCCTACTAGAACATCACACCCTTCTCTCTCTCCATGGCTGATTTTTCTCCTTAGTGAATTCTGAGCATATCAGAGCATATACAGGGTGAGTAGGAAAAATATTCAAATTGCACTGTAATTTCATAAAAAATGAAATAGTCTATCCTGAGACTGACTGCAATTCAAAATCTGATGCAAATATTTTTGGAGTTTGTTTGAAAAGCAGTTCAATAAGACTAGGGCAATAATAAACAGCCCTAGTACAGTTGTAGTAGGGAAGGATTATTCATGAGGATCTAGCCTTGAATCATACAATCAACGAAAATGGCACCTATTCCCTGAGTAACAGCCTTGGCATGAACTTCCCCCTAAGCTGTTTCCTTTCCAAAATTTTCCTCCCATATCTCGAGCAGACCATCAATACGTCGATGATATCCTAATTCTCTTTGACCCCACTACCATCTCCCCCTCTGCCATCGCCACACTGCACAATTCACATTTGAGACCAAGTCCAATAATTCCATCCCCTTCCTCAACGCGATTGTCTCCCATATCCCACCCACTCTTCGACAGTCTTTCCTTCAATGTCTACCCTACCTCCAATCTGATTCACACTTCCTCCACCCATCCATTTGCTCAAAAACTGCCTCCTTCAGTTTCCTCAAGAGAGTAATTATATAATAAATTATAATAAAAACATCACTGACCTTGCTGATCTGTGGATACCTTGAAGCAAAGGAGGAGACGTTGGATACCACTTTTCCACAATGAGTTGTGGAAATAGTGGTATCCAACGTCTCCTCCTTTGCTTCAGTTTCCTTGTCACACATGCCCATAAACTTCCCCCAAACCCTTCCATTAGATCCAAGGAGTTCCGCCAACATCCATTTCCTCGCCTCCATTAACGGTTATACCTGCTCCAACTTAATATGTTCCCGAAAGCATCCCTTCCACCTTCCCCTCCCAGCTCCTAACTCCGACAAGTGGGTGCTATCCCTTTCCTCGGTTCTTATTGCACCGCCTTTCTAAATTCCTCACTTCTGTGACTAACTTTACTGTGACAACAATCTAATATTTTGCAGGGACCTTCAGATACTTTTGATCACATGTATAGAAATTACCTTAATTGTTTAAAGTGGACATGTATAGAAATCAATTATTTATTATATTTTTAAATCAGTGCTTCTTAAACTTTTTGAAGTCATGACCCCATTTTGGATGAGACTTGCGCTCACAAGTACTACCAAATTGTATGGTCACTTATAATTTTATTTAAATCGCAAGATTAGCGCATTAACAACATCATGGCTCATTTAAAAATTTTTAATTCGACCTCTAAAATGTGTGAAAAAACAAAAATTCCGAACACAATTTCCAATAGCAGGAGTCCATCTCGGTCAAGTCAAAGGAGGCATAAACTTTGCTTTACAGCGTAAATTAATACATCACCTGAGAGATTAATCGTCATCAATACATAAAAAATTAATTAATTTTATTTTATTTATGTATGTATTGACGATGTTTAATCTCGCTTGCGATGTATTAATTTACACTGTGAAGCAAACCAAGCCTCAGTTAATGTCACCAAGATGGAAATCCCACTATTGGAATTGCGTTCGGAATTTTCGTTTTTTCACACATTTAGGGTAGAGTTAAAAAATTTTAAATAAGCCATGATGCTATTAACACGCTAATCTTTTGATTTAAATAAAGTGGTATTGAACTTTGAATTGTCCTTTAAACAAAATATAGATATTATAAAATGGAATTTCCAGGAAAGTTCTCTGTACAATGAAGCTGATGGAGACCATGCGATACATAGCAGGAAAGAAATCACACACAATGTATGCCACCATATAAGAAGTCAGAATATACCATCCACCTTCTGGACAATGGAAATAACCCTCCAACCGAAACGACGTTATGTCCATCGTCCACCAATCCAATGACCCTTTCAAGACTACTGTAATCTTCAAGACCAAACGTGAATCACCCATACGTGTAATAAAAGATTTACAATGAGGAAAAAAAAAATTTATCAAAGATGGGATTTGAATTCGTATCTGCGAAACAGAATTCTAGCGTTTTACCACTAGACCATCTGAACACGATAAAAGTAGATGCTACAATTCGGGCATTTATAACATCTCAATCTTGAATTAACTTCTCATAATATCTTGAGAAGTGCATCGAATGGCTTTGCATGGGTGTTTAATTTGGTGAAAACCACATGTAGAATTTTTTTTATCAAAAATCCGAGAGTTCGAGTACATGTATATGGAGTCTTCTTGTTAGTATTTTTATTTTACGGGAGTTTTCATCCTTTTGCTATTAAGTTTATTTTTCTGATTCGCTCATCACATTCTACAAATCATGATTGTGTTCCAACCAATCACAACTATTTGACCACCATACTCTATAGCAGTGGTTCTCAACCTTTACGACAGATCCACCAACACTTTTGGAAATGTTGGCACCAAGCTAGGCCAGCTATTGCAACGTAGCAAGTGGACAAACAAAGGCACCAGACATCAAAAGTGGCGAACTCGTTCTTATTCGTGAGGAAAATTTGCCACCTCACCCCCCCTCCCGTTTCTTAAATTTAAATAACTCGTGACTTCCCACCTCACATTTGAATTTAAAAAAACAATTTAACAGGGTAGTACATGGCATAATAAAAAACTTCGAAATATCCCATAAAAATTAATGCAAATAAAAATAAGCTCCACGACCCCCCAGAAAAGGTTTTACGACTCCTAGGTTGGGAACCGGAGATATATAGTATTGGCAACTTATTTTTATTTTGTATCCAACCAATCCAATACTATTTATACCAATGTAATCTGGTGTATAAGGCATTCTTAGATGCCTCTTCATTTGTATCCTTAATAAAGGTGAAACCAGTCGGAATCCTGTGCGATTTTCTTCTCGCTATGTTCTACAAGGCCTCCATCAACTTCATCAAAATGTAGACAAATTATACTGACGAGCAGCTTAAAATACAAGTTTGTTCCTTATTCCAGAGGCATTCTCCTAAATTAATTTTTGTCCATCAATTTGAATGTATGAGATGCAATAACGTAAAAGAAGCAATAGCCTATTCCCGAAGGAGGCAATTTCAAAATTTCAATGTCAATTCAGTTGTTGAAGTAATAAAATAATTCTACCTACTTACTTTTTGATAACAATTAAACACGGCAGCTTTATTTATAGAATCAAAGTAAAAATTCTTGTCGTTCAGATCATCTATCCCAAATTACCTTCTGTGCTCCAGCAAATGCATGATAATATGATGAAACGTATGTCATGACAGCTCTTTCATCTGGCATAGCTGTATTACACATATCTATAACAGTTAAAATTTGAAAGGAAAAAAAAATGCAAATTGGGTATGCCTGAACCTGGGTGCCATAATGAAATAAGTGCATTTATTTTTATGTACGTGAAAAATAAATAATACATAATATCACTGCTATTTTCACTGCAAAGTGAGAAATAGTCATCTAATAAATCTAAAATAAATGGAAATAAAGAATGTTAAAATCAAAATGTAGTTCGTGTCAACAACGTTTTTTAATGGCACAACTTTCAGGCTGACCACTTCTTGCACTGTTCTCACACAATCTTTTACCTGCTGTGCCCCCTGGAAGGCATGATAGTAACATGACACGTATGTCATAATAGCTCTTTCGTCAGGCTTTGGAGTATTGATGAGATCTAAAGAAGAAAAAGTTGGGTTTTTTTTTAACATTTAACTGTAAGGTTGTTAGCTGTGGCTCAGCCATGTTAGTTTTCAACACTTGTCAGTTGGGACATGAGGATGCAGTAACAAAATTTCGTAGCACCTAAACATAAAATTTAAAAAATAATTCTTTCAATTTCACACACATTTTTTAAAATCAAACCAATGACCACCTCTTTGTATCGGGTCCTTCAACATCAGCATGCAAACAATAAGGATGTCGTTAATCTGTTAATCCAAACAAATATTAAAGATAAATTTATTTTATAAACAAAAAAAATGCAATAAAAAATTTTTTTTTTAAATCATGCTGAACAAATTTATATAATCCATGCTGTTATATATGTATAGTATAAATCGTATATTTCATGCTCTTTAATTTAACTTTTATTTTAAATGAAACAAACAATAAGTAATGACTTATTAAATAATTATGCATTTTAAAGTTATTTTATTTCAAAAACAAAATATCAAATGGATAAAACCATCATTTACCTTCAGGATCTAACATTCGAGGAATATCTAAATATTTTTCAGCTACATCAAAGGCAGTGTTCAAATTTTCTAAAGGATTGTCCTGTAAAGTAAACGTAACTAAACTTAATTGCATGTGTACAGGGTGATTCAGTCAATTTCTGACCATTTCAGTACTATGATTTATTGACCCCATTAATGTTTACAAACTTAGCATTTCAGTATGATATTTTAGGCAGTTCGGAGTTTTTATTCCCGTGGAAAAGTCTTGATTATATGCTCAATGTGGCCACCACGAACGTTTTGACTGCTCGCAGCCAAATGGTGAAGTTGTTCATAACTC
Source organism: Rhysida immarginata (assembly GCA_023313115.1). Taxonomy (NCBI): domain Eukaryota; kingdom Metazoa; phylum Arthropoda; class Chilopoda; order Scolopendromorpha; family Scolopendridae; genus Rhysida; species Rhysida immarginata. The sequence goes on from JAHWFO010012650.1 coordinate 999,743, forward strand.
TATCCAGGATTTCTGCATCCACAAGGGTGCAGCAGCCGACGATGCTTTGTCGCAGCTGGTCTAGGGTTCTTGGTGCTGTAGTGAACTCACTGTCTTTAAGGAACCCCCAGAGATAAAAATCACCTGGGTTTAGGTCAGGACTCATAGGGGGCCAAAGAAAGCCACCCCCGAATCGATCTGGAAACCTGTTTGAAATTACACGATTTCCAAATTTCTGATTCAGAAAGTCTAGTACTTCATTAGTGGGGTGAGGCCTAGCCCCATCCTGTTGAAACCATTGATGTCGAAGCAGTATACGCCTCTTTCGCAGCTCGGGGATGAAGAAGGTTTCCAACATGTTAAGGTTCTCAACCATTTGAATAAATGTTTTTCAACATAGCATTACAATAATTTGATCTATCATTTCATTAAATCTGAAATGAGTATCAAACACTATACCTAAAACCTTAATAGACTGTCTATTTGCTTCGGTTTTTGAATTCACAATGGTGATCATTTTTGACCTTTTCAAACATAATCCTCAGCTATGGTACCACTTATGTGATTAATTTATATCCTGCTCGAGTCTAGACGTATCATCATCATGATTCAGGGGTCATAGTCCGTGTAAAATTGTTGTCGTCGACATAACTTATAATTCTTAAATTAAAATTATGGTTAAAGAAAGATGCGGTAGAAACAGCAAACCGCAATGGACTCTTTCCCGACCCCTGTATGACTCTGCATGTGGAAGAGTAAGTAATGCTAGGCAATTTTTTCACCACATTTAATTCATGAGTTGGGGATAACCCCAAAGGCATGAAGGTCATGGAATAACTGATCCTTTGACATAGTATCAAAGGCCTCTGAGATTTCAGTCTGGGCTATTAAGCAATTTCTTCCCAGATCCTAAGCTATGATGGCAGTGAATCTTCTCACTGGGATCCAGTGAACTCTAATCAGTGGCCTACATTCCATTTGTTGGGGCAATATTTTTTACCATAATTTTTGCAAGTGGTGACAACACCATTTTAGATCTGTAGTTGGCTACAATTATTAATTCTATACAGGGTTTCATGTTTATGGTGACAAAAATACACTTACCTTTAGGTCTACTGGAACCCATTTGTGATCCAAAAGTCACGCACATCCAAATCTGATTGTCTATAACTAGTGTAATAGTCGAACAGGTTTCATCGGGTACTTTGAAAACTTTCACATTTTGAGCATATGTTGTACAAATATACATGTGTTGTGTAAATACTATATCAAATAGTATTACGACTTAATGACATCTGTTTTTTATTATTATTTTGATGTGCACAACTTTTGGATCACTCTGTATTATGCTCTATGTGATGGCCTTTCTTCCAGCAATCACTGGGCATCTTAAGTTTCTAGTGTTAGAGGCTTTTACAGAGAAAAGTGAGGTCAATTCTGTTGCATTCCTCTTGACTGGCTTTCCATAATCCAGAAAGTGTTCTCAAATGTCTTTTATGAAGAGCTCTTTAAGGAGACCGAATCCACAAAAATCCATGGGAGAGGCATCACTTGACAGGGGAGAATGGGATAACCTTAATCCATGTTGCTTGTTCCAGTCAAGCACAGTACTAGGCAGTCGACTCAGTAGCTCGGCTGAATGCTTTGTCATAGTGGATGTACACTCTTTCGCCCTAGATCCACATAACATTGGGATATCATTACAACATATGTGTTCTGAAACATTTTCCTGATACACTCTAGTAGGCAGCATTTATCTTTGCTTTAGATCCCACCAATTTGATGGTCAGATGTCCATTATAGCTGTACTCAGCAACCACCATGAATCCTTTCGGAAAACTCTCCTTGCATTGACACACCCACTCAGAGCAATGTATCACCCTCTTGTTGATAAAAAATTGCCCATGGCTTCCCATCTCTCGATAAATAGACCCAAGCCTCATCCAAGTTCTTCCATTTGTCATCTGGTAAATAATAGTTATTAATTAAAAAATAAAAAATAAAAATAAATAATAATTAAAATCAAAATAAAAAGCTGACGTTTCGGATAGAGATTATCCTTTATTTTGATAAGCAAAAAGGATAGCTTATTTAATATTTCAGTCAAAAAATATTTAATATACTTTAATTTCCAGTTTTGCTTCATCCATACATTTTTGTATTATGGATAACTACTCTAGTGCCGAATTAGCAGACATCACCTCGTTTATGGACGTACTTTAGGGAATAGTAGAACTGCTCAGCATCTGTACCAAGATAGATTTCCGGAAGTGACGTCACGAAACTTGAAAGCGCTATAACTTTTTAACGGAGCCTCAGATTGAAAAACGCAACTAGACTTTTTTGCTCAGAATTTCACCCTCTACCTGCCTTTTCATTTTGGCACGACCTTTTAGAATCACCCTGTATATCCGTTTATTTGTCATCTGGCATTCATACAGTTTTCTGGAATTAGTTCACCTCTCTGCAATATGTCTTATGACATTCTAATTTCAAATCTTAACAAATTATACAATTTACCGAAGCAACAGAGGTTCCAATCTTGCTTGAAATGGCCTATAGTGTTGGCAGATTTTCCGTAAGGACTAACGTATTCACCGTTCAAATGTTCGCCTTAGTACAGAAGAGCGGGGATGAGCTTTTCGTTCTGCAGTTGATTGTTTGGATCTATTTGTCTTCTGCATTTGATAATTTTTGTTATACCATCCTAAGACTAAGTGTTAACTGGTGAAATAAGAGTAGCCAGTATTGAAAGGGCTATGACATATAGATTTTTACCGAACTCACTTGTGAAATTTCATGAGCCTCGTGCATTTCAAAGCTGTGCTACAATGTTTTCACAATCGTCACCATAAACGTGAAACAATCCTCAGTACTATCTTGTAAAAAATCAATAACCTATAAAGCAGTTTTCCATATTACATATCTCGAACAAAAAAAACAATGTAAGTTTTACCTTTGAGAGCCTTGAATAATCAATGAGATCTGGGCGATGCCGATGAATAAGAGCACAGAATGCCAAACCATCTTTGAAACTGCAAAATAAAGCCAATTAGCCAATTTAAAAACTGTCAAAGCTAATTTAAATAACTAGAATGAAAATAAGAGTTGGTTAATATAAATTTATCATCTGGTGATCAAAATAATAGTTAATGATGAGTAAATTTTATTGTTAATCATATTTCTACCAATAATAAGCCCGAAATTGTCACTATCGTAGGTGATGTAACAATGTACGATTTTTCCGTGAGCAGGCTTTCTCTCTAGGCGGTATGTCTCTTCTCTGTATGTTTGGTAAGTCGTCCCTCCACAAGTCGGCAACCTTAGTTTCACGGCCTTGAAGTCTTGTGAATTGGTGCGCTTGCTTTGGCAACCTTGGTTTTACGGCTTTTGATTATCATGGAAAAATTAGAATGGACCTTCCCCAAACCGTTGCCAGATAAGAATAACATGGAATTGTCAAAAAAGTCTAGATAGATCTTAGCCTTAATTTCCAATATGTAAACCAAGAGGCCAAACTAATAAAATCTGTTCCGACAATCATGCAACAGACTCAACTCATGTACTCATTGTGAGAGTACAGGACATCAACTGACCTACTGCTTATAATTCATTGGTCAGATAAGTCCACATCATGAGGGCAAGCCAATGGTAAACTAAAGGCTGTCCAGATACTTTCAGCTAATTTAAAATAGGGGACAAACTACAGGGTTGTGCATAACCTTTTGCTAGGGGTCTGGAAAATAAACAAAACTAAGTGGAATGTTCTGCGGTTGATAATCAAAAAGTACGTTTATTTCTGCTTTTATCACATCAATATTTAGTGTGGCCACCACCTGCTTCTCGAACAGCACGCATCCGTTTAGGGGTGGGAACGGAGGAGTGTCTCAAACATAGCAGTATCGTACTCCATGTCCTTCAGCACAGACGTCAGGTGTCCCATTAGAAGGTCTCGAGAATACCGATTTTCACCTGCCCTTTATCGAGTGGGTAAAGTGAAAGGTATGGCTAGCTAATGTAGACATAAACAGAAAAACTCATTAGAAACCTTTCACTTGACCCACTCGATAAAGGGCAGGGGATGAGATTTTTTTCACCAGGTTTTTTGCTAAACCCACATTTTACATGATGCTCTACAACTTTCTAAATAACACATGGGGTCTAACCCCTACCCCTACAAAATTAAAATTTTCAAAATTTACCCCTTCACCTCCAGGGACGCAAAATGTTTTTATTCTGAATTAGGGGACATTAAACCCAAATAATCAATATTCATTTTCCCCCAATCTGTTCCCCTTGAGATGGGACACCAATTTTGAAACACCCTGTATACTTTAGTTTCACCCTTTATAGTATATTCTTACACTAACAGTAAAGTTAAAGATAAAATTACCTGAGATGGAAGTTTTGAACGTTAACATTTTTGTAAGGTGCAGTCTTCCTCTGGCACCACAGTAAGAGACCTTCTTTAGCAGTCATCTCTGCAATAAATTAGATGACAAGAAATCAAGAAAATTAATAAAATTATTTCAAAAACAGGAGCAAATTAATAAATATGAAAGCACAAACAAGATTAAAGCTTTAAATTACAAATTTAATTTACATTACCTTCTACAGATATATCCTGAATAGCAAAGCGCAAAATAATGGTCCATATCATCCCCAAAGTCATTTTCACATTCCCGTCGACAATTTCTAGAAAATGCATCCAATCAGTGTTAAAAAACTTAATTGTTTAAAGTTATGAGAACAGTTTTTTCAAATAAATTTATAAAAAATATATATATATTCTATTTGTAGAAAGACCGAAGAAAGAAAATTTTATAATGTCATGAATTTTTGTTTTTCCGACAAGACTTCAAAAATGCAAAAATCCCGTGAAACAATGTTTAGGTGTTTTGTGAAAGCAAGATGATAAACAACTATAGTGATACTTGGTTAGCAACGGCCTTAGCTAACGACATGCTTGGTTAATGACAAATGACTGTTAAGAAAAAAATATTTTGAATCTGAGCTTAATTTGGTTTATGTTTTCATCAGTTGACACAAAAATATTTTTTGTCCTGCATGACGGCAAACCTCCGTCAATCTTCAACTGTTCCAAGTGCGGGAGGACGTTTTTGAATAGAAAACAGCCACACAGCATAGCGGTAAAGCTCAGACATGTTTGACCCATCAGAATCAGTTGTTTATGTTTTTCGATGAAGTATTTTTCCTTCTAGTGTACCTTGCTTTATTTTATGTACCTCTCGATAAGGATACCTGATAAAAGGATAATCCGCTTATAAGAATACAGAGTGTACAGTCCCATTTTTCTTTAGTTGATTTCAGTGCATTTTAACTCTGCTTAAATGGATAAATTTCTATGCTAAAATTTGTGTCAACTTCTGTTAAATGGATAAAATAACTGTAAACGCACTGTGATGTCATTGGCAGACACATTCTCTCTACTATTTCAGGCGATTGGCAGGCCCAATCTGAGTAATTTGTACATTTTGCTTATAACAGCCACTTTTTCATTTCCATCTAACCCAATAGTCACTGTTGCCTAAAATTGCTGATTGGTCAGTAATAGCACAGCCATGACCTTCTTTATTACTCCAGACACATTTTAACGACCCATTACTAATGCACTTACTCGGTCAGAGCACGATAAGCACAACATAGGTAGGGAGGTTAGGCAGTGCCCTGGTGACAGATTTCAGAAACACACTTGTCCCCGATTCCCACAATGTTAAAACAGTTTCAACAGCTCTCATAACAGCTCTCGAGATGTTCAGTGTAATTTTTTTCTGATTATTTTCCAAAGTCGTAAAAATGTAATTTCTTTCTCTTCATTTTGATTCTTAACTACATTCATGTATTGTCAATGTATGGTTCTTATATATCCCAATTTTATACTAAACTAGCTAACAACCCACCATTGCCCGGGACTTTATTTATGCCTCGTTCAATGGTATAAAAAATGATGTGTTGCAATGACATCCATAAGGAGTTAAAGTAAAATGGATAGAATAAAAACCTTCTCCATGAAAAAACGCGTGCCAACTTTCATGGTGATTGATCAAACGATGTTGGAGTTTATCAATCTCATATATACCAACATCCATTTTTATATACTGTCTCTCTCAAAAGCCGCGTGCCAAATGGATTAATTGGTTGCTTTGATTTTGTAGGTGAAATAGTGAAGTAGAGGAATAACACTGACACCATAACATGTAGAGCTGATACTTCTTTGTGGAGACCACAAAATATCTCGAGAAGCTGCAGATGAATTTCATTGCCGGCACCCTGATATTCCCAAGCCCACCAGCTACACTTTTACGCGTGACCGAAGAAAATTTGGATCATGTGAGATATTGTCTTCCAGTGCATGGTGCACATTTTGAACATGAACGATAAGCTTATGAAAACTGTGTGAACATAAAGCCAACATTCATAAACTTTTCATATGGTATGCGACTTTTGAGAACCACGGTATCTAGATTTAAACGAAAATTCCAACACTGGATAAAAGGATACTCTGCTTAAATGATATTTTCTTCTGGTCCCGAGAATATCCTTATAGCGAGGTTTGACTGTAGTTATAAATGCATTTTATGATCAAAAGGAGTATTTAAACATTTTTTTTTTATGAATAAATGATATGTACCATATTTTTATGACATTTTAAACAAGTTTTATCTTCAAATATTTATCACTATGGGTGCTGGGGAGAAACCAGAATGAATTATTTGATTTTCCATTATATCTTATGGGAAATTGCTCCTTGGATGATGACAGTTTTGATTAATGACATCAATTCTGGAATGGATTACAGTTATTAACCAAGGTAACGCTGTAGCATGAATTTAAAAGCAACCGATCCAAATGATTTACAATTACTGAAAAGTGATATAAAAGGTAAAGCAGCTCATTGGAGAGGAAGGATATTTGTATGCTATATTAATCTATCTTAAATTTATAAAAAAAGAAAACAAAAAAAAAAAAAACTACTTACCTTCAGCACCAATGGAGACTAATTTAACTCCTTTACTGGCGATGAAGTCGAGTGCTTTATTAACATTCGCAATTTTATGGAATCGCATTTTGCCTCGGTCGGGTTTGGGCAGAGTCTCGCCCGAAATAACTTCAAGGAGCAGCATAAGTTTCAACCCATTTCGGAAATCTTCTTCTATGTTCTCAATCTGTGTTCCAGCTTTGCGAAGATGGGAATTGCACCATGCTGTAAATGTCTATAGAAATCATATGAAAAACTTCTATAAGTATACCTATTATTTCTTCAAAAATAAAGATTTTTATAGTTCTTAACCCTTTTTTATTATTGTTTTAACCCTTTTATCCCACATGTAAAAGTATTTCTTGTGCATTTAACGATTTCATCATGTTTCCATGGAAATTAAAGAGCCAATCAGCAAGCCAGAACGATGACATCAGCACTTGCAGCATTTTCTGAAGATAATGAAAATTCCTACCATCGTTTTATTATTTATCCCTTTGCCATACAATAGAATAGAATCTAAACATTGTGGTTGACCGCATACTCCAATACCACTCTGTGGAAGGAGATGCACATTTCTAGAGATGTTAAATTAGAAAAATAAATTGGTCATAGTTAAAAGTTTTTTGTCTTTGTGAGACTGACGACTGCATTAGTGCTTAGGCAATAGAATAGTTTAATTCTTACATGATGTCGAAAGATTCTTAAAAGGATTGGTTTTGGTAGCAGGGTCTTGGAATAAGTAGTTATTGGCAGTGCATGCCAATTAGTGTGATAAACAGAAGTTTTCAATATCCCAGGAATAAATCCCATTGCTAGCGGAAAAATGTCATCAAAAAGAGATGGTTAATCAGTGAGTCAGTGTGTGCGTGTTTGTGTCTGTATGGGGGGAAACGGGAGAATAGTGTACAAAAGATAATTTTTTAAGTGAAAAATGCAAAATCTCTCCACAAAGAATATGATTACCCCACCAAAAAAAAACAACTAAGCCTCTATTTTTTTTTCTCTATCCACTCAAAATAACCACCACTTTTAGAATCTTCTCTATAGAGATCGTATAGTAAACACAACTGATGCGGCCTCTTTTGTCATTAAAGCTAAGCTAATCAAAGAAAACATTTTCCAATTTACATTACGAACAATATGGATAAGAGCACATTATGTACATATCATTGAAGATGTCAATGGGGAAGGAACTAAATCAAGTAAACTTGCATATAAATACTTGATCTTGCTGAAAATAAGAAATATACGACAGCAAATTTGGTATACGGTTAGCTTTGGAGTATTCATATTGGCTTTATTCAGCAAAGATGGAGGTAATATTTGTTGCACTATTCCACAATTTTCACACATTTGCCCCCCCCCCCTCCCCCAAAAAATTCTAGTTATTCCTATAGGCATGGATTAAAGAAACTGGATGGATGAATCCTATAGGTCGAGTGAGAGTTTTTTCAGTGGTGCCCTCTGGATTCTTGCACGAACAACACTGAAATCATGCTTATTATATGGATCCATGATGCCCTCTGCATCCATGAATGGGAACATTATCAAAAAATAATGTATAATCATTTTTAAAAATTTACTATTGCTAAATTACTGTGAAGATGATATGTTTTAATGACATTACAAAAAATTTACTTTTTTTATAGAAAAAATCTTTTTTGAAAACATAATGCCCTTTTTTGAAAATTAAGTGCCCTTTTTGGGGGCAAAGTGCCCTTTTTTGATACTGCCATGCCCTTTTTAACCCTTAGCATCCTGCCCTTTTTAAATCTAGAATGAACCCTGCATTAATTAAGGCAGAAAATTAACTTACTAATGTACATTCAAGTTATTTAAGTTATTTGTGGACAAGAGGTATTTTTTCTAATTACACCTTAACCACAATTACAACATATTTTTTAAACATACCAATTTCACTGAAGATAAATACGGATCAGTTTTGTGAATTTTAATCTATACAAAGGATTAAACATATTTACTGATATCAATTATAATAAAGTTTATGTTTATTCATTTTTATTGTTTTTATTCCTCCTGCCCCTCTTCACAGTCAATTTTAATCTCTCTTATCAAATAAAAAAATATATATTGTCTGCAAGATTCTGTTTACACCTGAAAAAATTATTTTTAAACTTGCAAATTAATTTCATTTATTAGTCAAAAATATGTTATTTGCAAAATCCAAAATTAATTTTATATACTGGAGCCTTATTGGGATGTGAAATTTTGTTTTTTTTTTAAATTTTAAATTCTTAATAAAAAAAAAACTTTTAATAAACCCCTTAATTTTTGCATTAAAAAATTATGCTGAAGAGAAATATTTCTGATTATTGAAAACAATTACATGATTGAAAAAACTCTTTAACCACAACAGTATAAAAAGGCGTTAGTACCTGTATACATATTTTGAAAGCTGTATCCTGATTGCTTTCATTATTCAGCAGGGAATGAGAGGTAATGGGAATCGTTGCTTTTTTGCCATCAAATGATCCCCCCCCCCTCAAATAATTTTTTAATTCTCTTGCCTTTATAATTGTATTTTAATTCTACTTATTGTAATCGCTAACTGTAAACTTAGAAAAAAACATCAAAATCCAAGGTAGGGTTTATTTGTTCAGGCCAGCCATATCCTTGTTCCACTAAGGGCAACATGGTACAGTATATTTCAACAATTGTACATTTCAAACATTCTGGTAGTAGTTTGCTGAAGGGACTTATAAATATCAGAGCGAGCTGACTTTATCAAAGGAGTTGGGACACCCCTGTGAACACCTACCGTAATTGTGGGACTGAACTGGGCCCGCTCATCAAGGTGGACGGAAAGTTCAATGCTGATGGCTACAGTTACATTCTGGATAACGGGGCATTTCCAGCGCTGTGAGAATACTTCGGTGACGGGCCGTTCCTCTTCCAGCACGACAATGCGCCTTGCCACAAAGCAAGATCCATATCTGACTGGTTTGACGAGACGCGGGTTGAAGAACTGGATTGGCCCGCCCAGAGTCCTGATCTCAACCCCATCGAACATCTTTGGGACGAATTGGAACGACGTGTGAGACCCAGGATGGTTCGCCATACATCTGTCCAGGAACTGACCACGACACTCCTCGAGGAATGGAGGTCAATACCTGAGGACACATACCGGAAACTTGTGGATAGTATGCCATATAGGATGGAGGCAGTGATAGCAGCTCGGGGTGATCCTACACACTACCAATTGAAGCTTTCTGCGGCTTTACGGTAGAGCAACAGGTGTCCCAACTCCTTTAATCATGTAGTGTATACCACTGATATGGATAATAGATGTTTGTGTTACACCCAGGGCTGGTGTTAGCCAAATTTTTAGTACCTGAAACAAGGTCAATTGGCACCATTTAGCATATTTTCCAGCAATCAACAAACATGCTAATTAGGGCCACTATATTTTTAATGAAAAGGGAGAGAGAAAGGGAGAAATTAAGAAATATGAACAAAAATAGAGTCTTTTTTCTTTACCCCAAGCAAATTTTAATTTTAGGTCATCGATTTTCAAACTATTGGTGATTAGACTGATTCATCGGTGCATTAAAAATATTTCATCTTCTGCATCATATTATCAAAATATATTAAGAATTGTGTAATTTCTATGTGATATAAAGTTTATTTATTTTTTTTTTTTTTTGTATATTTAATTGTATTTAATTTTGTAGTTGGGATTAAAACTTCACATTCTAATTATCCACAAGCTTTTGTTGTACTACCCAATATTTTGAAAATAAATATAAGGAGGTGCAATTTCTATTATCGCCACTACACAGCCAGCAGTCAGATCAGTCTAATAACAAACGAGGATGCAAGACCCTTACTTCAGGATATTGCCATTCATCTAGGCACAACTTGGTTTAAACATCGTGTTAGCCTAACCAATGATTTCTACCTTTTACCAATGATAGCCAAATTGTGCAGATGTCATAAACCTTTTACTTAGTTGTTGAGATGGACGCATTTTAGTTATGGATCAATTTTTTCTATGTTTTTCTAGCATCAGACATCATGAATTCCACTTCTTCATTGGTGGTGGTGAGTGCATTTTAATTGCAACTCGTGGAAATAACTTAGTAAGTTTCTAGATCGAATTCTTTTCAGACGGTAAAAGAACTATGGGACATAAAGCATTTGAACGTGCATTTGCTGATTTTAATTGTAATTTAAAATTGTGCATATTAATATTTAGCGTTCTGAAGCATGGAGCATAGCAGAAACTCAATGTTTTAATGTTTTCTTTATTTGGTCCGACTTTTAAATTCTTTTAAATATCTTTTCAAGACATTTTGTTATCTTTTCTACTCTTCTATTAGATTAATGTCAAATTTAAAATTAGTCTTTTTGCCTTGTTGCAGGCAGTTTTGTAATTTTGTTTTTGCTTTCAAGATAGAACATCTAAAATTAACGTCTCTGCTGTAAAGTTCATTATCTGGCTAGCTATTTCAAAATCTCTAAAAACTTCCTATAGTTGCTTTATGCACATTGTAAAATTCAGAAAAGTTAATTTGAACCTTCATGTAGGTGCTTTATGCACAACGTATGACACAGGAAAATTGATTTATCTATTCCTATTGTTACTTTATGCACAATACGAGATAGAGGAAAGCTAGTTTATTTCCAGTTGTGGGAAAAGAGGTCAATTTTAAATTGTTTCATTAATATATTCACAAATTCTATTAACAGTTAAACTCTTTGATTAACTCTATAGAATTTGTTACCGCTTAGAATTGTAGTCTGGTAAATTTCATTACAAAGGCTTGTTTCTTTGAAAAAGGACATTATCTTCTAAACAGTTTTTTTTAATCAATTGTCCATTAATTGTAATTAATGTAATAATACAAGTTGTACACTTTAACTTGAATACTAAGGTCACCACATCTGGTGTTGAAGTGATCAAGAATTAGAAGCATATTGATATCTTGTTCACACTACAACTCTTGATCATGATCAGTTTACACACATTCAAGCTTTATTGACAAATCTGTGTGTTCACACTGCATAATCTTAATCACGATCAGGGTTACAATTTTTGCCGCTATATGGTAATAGTGCAGTTTTTAGCGATAGTCATTTTATCACCAATCCAATCATCTCTGATTATAAAAATAACTTGATTTCTTTCTCATTTCGGATCATAACCGATGTTCTTGAACAAATAAGAGTTCCTTCTATGTTAATTATTCCTGGCACGACGGTGCAATTAGTTCACATAACTCCTGAATATATAGCGAAGCAGCAAGTTTCTGCCATTATGAAAAACCTTGGTGAGCAAATTGGATTCTGGGAGTTGATCGGCTTTCTGTTACCTTGTTCACACTATAACTCTTAATCATAATCATTTTACACATGTTCAAGGTCAATCATGTTCAAGCTTTATCAACAATTAGTACATTCACAGTGCAAAATCTTAATCACGATCAGAGTTACAATTTTTGCCACTAGATGGCATCAGTAAAGTTTTTAGCGATAGTCAATTTACCGCCGACTTAATCTTCTCTGATTATAAAAATTACTTGGTTTCTTTCTTGTTTCGATACATAACCGATGTTCTGAAACAAACAGAACTATGTTCTACCTTATATTCATGACACGACGGTGCAATTAGTTGGTATAACTCTTAAATACGAGGGTTGGAGCATAAGTCATGGCAACTATTTTTTTTCTTGTAGATATGTGAACGGATCACAACGTATATGTGTCGTGTGGAAGTTCTGCAGGCATAGTGTGTATGCAGAACAACAGATGGCTCTGTGATAGCTGGTAGTAGCGCAGCGAGGGCTGTGAAATCGGTCAATTGGTGAGTGCCGTGCGAGATGGAAGTAACCAGTGTTGAGCAGCACGCTTACATCAAAATAGCCGTTCTCCGAGGGAGAAATGCGATGGAATGTCACAGTGAATTAGTGGAAGCCCTTGGGAATAATGCCCTACCATACCGTACAGTAGCACGGTGGATAGGAAAGTTTCAGCAAGGACGTGTGTCAACCAGTGATGAGCAACGTTCGGGCTGATGGTATTCAGCGCCTCCCACATCATTGGCAGTATGTGGTGATAGTAGCAGGGGACTACTTTGAGGGTCTTTAGGCCCAGGTTTGTCATATCAACTATGCGTGCTGTGTTGTCATTCTTTTGCACCGTGAAGGCCATATTGCCCTGTATACTACTGTAATAAATTAGTGTGTTACGATATTTCAGTGCTATTCATTGTTACCCTAATGTCATGTAGTTAACACCTTGTCCTTTCGTCTGTATATGGCACATTTTCCAACCGGACTGGTATCTTCAAGAAAAAAAATAGTTGCCATGACTTTTGCCCTAACCCTCGTATATAGCGAAGCAGTATTTTTCCACCATTATGAAAAACCTTGTCGAGCGCATTGGATTCTGGGAGTTGATCAGCTTTGAACGTGTGTGAAATTACACACATTTCGAACATGATCAGGTTTCGCTTATTCACGTTCCGTTCACACTACATTTCTTATCATGATAAGGAAATTGTTCATGATCAAGATCTGTAGTGTGAACAGGGTATAAGGGTCACCACAAACCACTTATTCCATCTCGATTCATCGCTCATCTTAAATAATGTTAATAAGTTTTAGTGGAAAAGCTGGTCTCTCTACAGAAGCAACTGTTAATGGTAAGTGAGAAGAATTCTTAAAGCAACAGAAACATTTGGATAAATTTCTTGTAATTGTTTCTATGAACATAGGAAATAAATAGTCAGATAATGAGTTTTAGTTCAAAAAATATCTCACTGCCACTTCTTTTCAAATTTTGACAGCCCATCTTTAAACAGTCATCTAATGTTGAAACATGTTTGTTGATGATGCAAACCAAGAAATAGAATGGCTTAACTACTTTCTGGAACACATCGAAACAGTCCTTTAATGCTTTAAACATGATACCGAAAAATTGTATTCCTAGCCTGATATTCAGATTTTTCCATATCTTTATCCATTAAAAAACAAATGCAGTAGTATCAACAAATTGAGAGGTTAAACTAAAAAAATTTTCAACTTCATAATATATTATTCGAATTAATGTTTAATTTAATTAATAAAGACTAATAACAGGAATGTTGGTTTCAAAGTGGATGAAGTAACACCTACTTGCAAGATAGTTCCATGTGCGTCTTTAAAACTATACGCTCTCCAAAGAAAGAAAGAAACCGGGTGTCAAATCAAATATCCAATTTTAAATATTTGTACATAGTTTAATTTTTATTGCAGCAAGGTCAACAACTGACAATGGAAATTTAATGGGATATGCCCAGTTTTTCTTTCATTAGGCTCTTTTGAAGGGCAATATTTCATAATGTGATTTATTTTTTTTCACTAATAGAAATATTTCAAAGATTTTCACTTTCACTTCTCAAACCGTTATAATTTCCGCAATCACAGCAAACTGGCCTAACGGTGATTATACTTATAGCCATTACGTGATACCAGGAATAGATGAAGAGCACCAATATTGATTAAGTCTCATCTATTTCTGGTGATACTGATAACAACAATGGTCCTAATCCAGATAATCATAGAAAGAACATGTCTTAGTGAATCATCACTGGTAATATTCTTCAAAAGCTCTGGCAATACATCCTCAAGGAAAATGTGGAAATCATGACTGGTTAGGCACGATTAAATTTGCAGAAAACCAAAGAATCAGGATGCAAAGTGAATTCAACTCAGAACCAAGTCTTTTAATGTTTCTCTTGCAAAATCTATTCTACATAGGTGTCTTTCATTGATTCTTCATTGTGTTGATATGCTATTTTGCAGCAAGCCTACGAGTCAATCGGTTGTTTATGCACAATTCCAGCTTAGATGTTAACTCTGTAGCGCTGTTGATGTGCACAATCAAATTTGCATGCAGGTTGTTCGTACTCACACATGCCAATTGCGTGAATTAAAGAAAAAGAAGCCTTCTCATGTAAACAGGGCTTCATCAGTGAACATAAAACTTGTTAAGAATGTGGCATCAGCTTGACTTTAATGCAAATACCATTATTTAAATTCTTCCCAAAGAAGGTAGTCAGCAATTTTCAGTACATAGACCTTTTGCTGACAGAAAGGATGTATCAAGCTTTCTTCATTGCACAACTCTCCAAGCATGATTGCAGTGCAAACCAAGGGAGTGTGTAACAGCCCAGATGCTTATTGCTGGATTGTTTGCAACCTGTTGCAGTATCTCATCTTCCGCAGTTGACAGGTGCAGAGCATGTTGCCTTGTGTTCATGGGTTCACAGAGAAAAAGATCACGTTTCACAAAGATAGGTGGCACACGCCTGTTGGCATTTCTTTCATGCAACCAGTTTCGCCTTTTATTCATAATCCCGGATGCGCTGATGTATCCTTGGAGAACTGCGTGTTTTTGCAGTCTTCCACAATATGGGCACAAAGACTGGGGGGTTAATGCATGTATCCATGCTTATGGAGGACTTTTTTAACATGTTAAAAAAAGTTGCATATGGTTTGCTGGCACGTTCTGTTCCTGTGTATTTCCCATGAGTAATGTAATTAACAAAGTTATAGAAAACGAGTTTTAAAATGGAAATCCCCCTCATTATTGGCCATCTCAAGACATCCACAGTGATACAAGATATTATCATTCAACAGCGATACAAGTTATCAACTTTTCTTTATTACTCTACAAATCAGATCTGAGGTTTATGGATGTTTTTGTTCATGTCTTATTTGAGGGTCCCTTTGAATGTGCTACATGCCATGTGGATTGCCAGACTTAAAAGCCCTGTCACAAGTATAAAAACCAGCTACAGCAATCCTTGACAACATGAAATCTAATAAGCACTCTTCCTTCCTAGCCGGAGAAGCCCACAAAAACAAAATAAAACAATTTTAGGAGACTTCTGAAATTAGAGTAAATTTTATCATGGGATGACTCTCTCCATGATCAATTACAAAGTCCATGACAAATTTGAGATTCTGACAGAAATAAGAAAAAAATGAAACAAAAACAGAAATAAAGACAGACAAACAAGAGCCAGCTCTTAGGCTCATCTTGGACTACAAAGTAAAATTTATAAATTGTATTGAAAAAATGCATATAAGCACTACTAACCCTCCCCTCCCCCCCCCTCAAGTACGGAACTTTTGTTGGTCGTCTACAGACGAATTGTTGAAAACAAAATTTTACAAAACAATACGACTGATAGCAAATTAATGCTAGACCTAATGTTGTCAACAGCTAATTGCTATCAATAGCAAATAATCATAATGCCTAATATTAACAAGAGCCAGTATGCACATATCGCCAGTTATATTGCTATTTCTTAGCATTAAACATTTCTAAGGGGTATGATAATGGTACTATTAAAACATGTTCTATTGCACACATTTCCACTATGTCCATGCTCAGTGTGCCAAATTGATGTATACACTCTTTGAAACATTATAGCTCAGCAACAAAATGAGATAGAAATATAAGATTTGTTGTGTATGATCCAGACTGCGCTGGAAAAGCATAGCAACACGTTCATTGTTGTTCATTTGTTTATAAACCAAAATGGCTGTGAGACTTTCATTCGATGAACGTAAGTGGATACTGAAGTGTATTGGAAAGTGGAGAATGTTGTTGAGGTTCAACGACGTTGGAGGATTGAATTTGGTACACCACTGCCAACAAGATAGTGAGAACTTTCCTTGATCACAGATGGATAGGATGAAGAGGAAGTGCTACAGAGTTCCCACCTCGATCTCCCGATTTAACCCATCTCGACTTCTACCTTTGGGAAACTTTAAAGAACACGGTGTACACCACAAACCCACAAATACTGACGGAATTAAGAGATCAGATTGAACATTCCATCAACGATATTCCATTAGCTACAATCCAGTCGGTATGTCACTCTATTCGACGTCTGTGTTGGGAGTGTACTGTGGCAGAAGGTGGACATTTTGAACATGTACGGGCTTAAAGAAGTTTCAGGAATAAAATACAACAAACCTTATATTTCTTTCATTTCATTGCTGAGTTATAATGTTTCAAAGAGTGTATACATCAATTTGGACACACTGTATATTCGATTCGATTGTTGAAAACAGAATTTGAAAAAGTTAACGTTCTGGGTGAAAAGAACCAAGTAGAATTCACAGGTATGGAAGAACTCGTGTCTCCTTGTTCGTTTAGAATGGAAAAACCAATTAGAATTCACAGGTATGGAAGAACAAGTGTCTCTCTGTTCATATAAACTAAGGATAAATGAGAATTATTTGTAACAATAAAGATTTTTTTTTTTAAATAAGGATCTTGTTTTACTATGAAGTTTCTTATTTTATTTGTATTATCTGGAATTAGATTAAAAAAACAAAACAAAACTGAATTAAACGATTAATTTTAATTGAAATTGAAGTCATGGGGTCTGGACCGGAACAAAAACCATATTAAGCGATAATTTATATTAACCAGTTTCGCATGTATGAGATTTATTGAGACTATTACACAATTAGAAATGTTGGAAAACACAGTGAACCTGAACAGTGAGTTATTCTCCAAGTGAACAAAGATCAGATCCAAAAAAAGATTCAGGAAATGAAGCCAGTGGAGGGAAAAAAAAAAAAATCACAAGGACAGCCAATAAAAGGTAGTCAAATGTAGTAAAAATAAAGGTATTACTTGGATGAAGGGCAAAACTCAATTGCAAGGAACCATGAACACTGCTGACAAAAGAATTTAACCCTGAACAATATAGATAAAGGTGAAGAATATTCTTCCTAAGTGTATGCACAGCCTTCTGACAGATAGTTTCTTATGCATATTATTAATGCAAATGATGGAACTTTTTCTTTCTTTTTTTAATTTCTCTCTTTGAAGTTAGAATCTAAACTCTGATATCTTCTGCAAAATAACCTTTCTTCCAAAGAAGTAAAATTTTGGAATTATGAACCCTTGTAAACATGATGTACAGATGAATTTACAAATCATTCTATTTCAAGGATACTGCTAAGCTCATGTGAAGACAAAATAATCTGTTGTGGGCACCACAGGACTCCCTTGTACGAAACTTTATTGAATGCTTTTTTTGGGACATAATACTCAGTATTATTCTTGAGACATGAATTTCCGTCTCACTCTTTGTTGTCTAAAAACTACAAATGTGGAAACAAATTTTGACTTCAAATATAGTTCTTCAAACTCTGACGTCAAACAGCACAAACTGCTCCACACAATCAAAACTCCATAGACATGAAAGGAAATCTGTTGTGGAAACCACAAATACACGTTTGGCCCAACCGATTGCAACCAAAATGGGAGGTGCACAACTACATGTTACAACATCCTAAAAACAAAATTTCAACATTCTAGGGCTAACCGTTTTTGAGAAATGCGAGGTACACACGTACGTACATACAGACGTCACACCGAAACACTTCAAAACGGATTCAGGGATGGTCAAAATGTATATTTCCGTTAAAATCTGAAAACCGAAATTTTTCGCGATTACAATACTTCCTTTACTTCGTACAAGAATGTAAAAAAAAACTTTATAATCCAAATCAGAACAATACTTTTGTTATTTCTTCCAAAAAAAATTATCTACTTCATCAAATACTTCTATTTGTTTTCCTCTGTGATATTAATGATAATTTGCATATTGCTATTTGAAATATGCATTTTTTTACATATTTACTGACTATGTGTAAAGTGCATCATTAAAGAATGCAAGAAAGATTCTGAAGTTTGTCTTTATTTTCAATGTGCAAAATATTTCCTAGTTCAAATATTTATGGATAGTGGCCCCCTCGCTTGCCAGATTTATTCCCCCGATTTCTTTCTACGGGGTTATCTGAAAAATATGGTTTATGTGAATAGTCCACATACAATTGTTGAGCTGAAAACGAACTTCACAGCCATTTCTAATATCAATATTGCCATGCTTCGCCAGTGTCTCACGAAATCTGGTAAAACGAACACGCTTTTGTATTCACGAAAGAGGACGTCATTTCGAATCTTTATTGTAACACCTAAAATTTGTCTGATAAAAATAAAAGCCAACATTTCAACTAATATCTGTGATACTTTACTTTCATTTAAATTCTCAATTTTATGGGCAGCTAAACTTTGATGTGCGTGACTTTAAACTCGCCCTGTATAAAATGAAAACCATTTAACATATCGACGCCAACTTTGCAGTGGACATTCTTTAATCAATGCGACGCTGATTGAGCCTATAGTAAATGTTCAAAGTGGCCCCCATTCTCCTGCTTGCACAAACGAACGTGACAGCACATATGCTTGGAAACACATTGCACCACTGTTAATGTGGAATGTTACGGCAATACATCTGAAGAATTTGCGGAGCAGTTAAATGAAAATGAATGCAGACAAGGTTATTATCAACAGGACGGAGCTCAGCTCACACAGCCCAGATCTCAGTGGAACGAATGAAATCCATGCCATTCCAGAGGACATGCTGCAAGGCATTTCCAAGAATATGTGCCATCACGTTTGTTTGTGAAAGCAGGAGAATGGGGGCCACTTTGAACATTTACTGTAAGCTCAATCAGTGTTGCATTGATCAAAGAAGATCTACTGCAAATTTAATGTCAGTATGTTTAATGGTTTTCATTTTATGACCACCTAGTTTAATGGTTTCGAGTCACTGAATTATGACCACCTACTACCTAATAACCCGAATAGCCTCCTTTTGGAGCCAAAGCAGCAGCTAGAAGACAGGGCTTGGACTCAACATGGAAGGTGGCAACAGGAATCTGTGTCCTTGCTAACAGCAGAGCATCATGTAACTCATGAAGATTCTGAGGTGGAAGGTCTCGCTGCCTGACGTGTCGATCTAGATGTTCCCACAGATTCTTGCAAGGATTAAGATCTGGGGAGTTTGGAGCCCAAGGTAGTAAGTGGAACTCATTCTCATGCTCCTCGAACCATGCACGGCAAATTTTGGCCACGTGACATTATCCTGTTGAAAGATTCTCTCATAAGCAGGATACACAGTTGACATGTAGGGATGCACCTGATCGGCAACAATGGATAAATATGCACAGTTACTGGCGGAGCCTTCTAGAGGAAGTAATGGACCCAAAACATGCCATAAAAACATGCCCCAGACCATTACACTGCCTCTTCCAGCTTGTTGCCGCCCAACAATGGTTTCGGGTTGTTTGTTTTCGGATGTCTCCCCACAAAAACACCAGCGCCCTTAAATACAATGCAGTAGAAAACATGACTCATTGGAAAATGTAACCTTACTCCACTGATCTAGGGTCCAATGTTTGTACTGCAATGCAAACACACGTCGTTTCTTGTGACGCAAACTTGTCAACATGGGTGTTGGAAACAGATGTATGCTGCGGAGGCCAAGATCCAACAATGTGTGTTGCACAGTTGTTCTCGATAGCTTTCTGGTGATACCTCGTTCATTTTGGCTGTCAATGTATCGACGGTGGCGAGTCGATCACTCTTAACCAGCTGTCGCAATCGCGGCTCACCCTGTTCATTATCGGACCATAGTCCCCTATAGTTTGCACGCCTGGAAAGCACATCTTGTCCATTCTTCCACTCATTGTACATCTTTACTATGGCAGTATGCACTGTTCCCCCCAGAAAATTTTATCAACTGGGTGGAAAGATAAAGTAGCTGGGCGGACAAAAATTATAAAACAAATATTATACAGTGTTGTGCAGTTTTTCATGTATTCAGAGGGTGGTAACTAAAATCAGCTGGACAGCACGCCCATTCAAAAGGGCCTGGGGAGAAGCTTGCTATGCGAACAGTTCACGAAAGCTGCAGTTTCCGATCGCATGTTTTACCCACGATGGCGACTACTGTTGTACAAACCGTTCTTCTGAAACCACCTTTACGGCTTCCAACAGGCAGGTTAATTCCCCCCCCCCCCCCACCGTGTACGTCATAATTCAGTGGCTCAACTCTGTATATATATAAATATATAACTTTGCGTGAACTTACTTTTGGATCACCCTGTAGTATTTTAATTAACCTCAACTACAAAAACAAGAAGCAGCAAAATTAATTGCATTTCTTAAATTAAAACTATTTAAAATTTGATTTTATGAAATGCCAATATAAAATCTCATAGAAATGTCCAAATGATTTTTAAATCTTTTTCTTAATTTTGTGATGTAATCAATTGATCCAAATATCATCCACTAGAAATGTTTTGATTTTTATGTCTTCGATGTCTTTCTACCGTTGAATAGATACATATAAGGTCCTGGAAGAAAGTATAAGGTCGCTTGAAAAAACAATGCTGTGTCTAAACCGTTTATTTGTAAGATCTGTTCTTTCAGAATATTGTTCAATAACACAAAATAAACAAATATGTGTAAAATGAATCCATTCTAAACAAAAATAATAAAATTATAACAGAAAACGTCATATTTCAGGTATTTTGCTTGGAAATAAGTTTAAGGTCGGGATGTATTTTGTTTTAATAGCCAATGAAATCACCCTTTTTTTTCAATAACCTTAATCACTTGTTTAGTCATGGAGTCTGTGAGTTGTTTTAATACTTCAGGAAGCATTTCTCTCCATGCCTTTTTCACTTCTGCAACAAGTGCTTCCTTGGTGTTGTATTGGCGACGATTCTGGTACACGGTACGCACCAAGATACCCCATAAGTTCTCAACTGGGTTCAAATCAGGGCTACGGCTTGGCCAGTCTAATACAGTTACGTGGTTGGCTGAAAACCATTCTTTTGTAGATGCTGAGCTGTGGATCGGTGCGTTGTCTTGTTTAAAAATCCAGTCGCCTGAAGTGATGAGAGGGCATGCGGTAGTAAAATGTCTGCCAGCATGTCCTGGTACTTTATGAACACAATAGGAATTTTCCCACCCCGCGCAAATCCACCCCACACCATCACCGAACCCCCACCAGCTTGGCTCTTGGAAAAAAATTCTTGATTCCCACGAATATCATGCCAATATCGAGTGAAACCATCAGGCCCGTCTAGGTTAAATTTTTTCTCGTCAGAGAAGACGACTTTTCCCATTTTTCCCCAAAGGATACACATTACTTGGCAAAGGCAAGTCTTGCATCTTTGTGAGCTTGTGTCAGTGGTGGTCTTGCCATCATCTTGGATAACGACAGATGAGGATCCGACGAGAGTAAAACGTCTCACAGTTCTACTTGTGCATTTTAAGTTCAACTGTTGTTTTATAACAGCCGAGGAATGATGTTTGGTGCGGGCTATTCCCAAACCCCTCAGTTTCTCTTAGTGAGTCATTGCCAGTGGTCTCCCTGATCTTGTCTTGACGCCATAATTGTCTTGATCTTTTAAGAAATTATTTACAACAGTTTTTGATCTTCCAATTTTTGCAGCTATTTTGGATCCAGTTAGGCCAGACTGCTTGAATGCCACAATTTGACCTTTTTAAAACTCAGAAGGATGATTTCCTTTCGGCATTGTGAAAGTCACAAGATACAAGGAAAATGTGCCAATAATTTTACTTTGTCTAACTCAAGAATACCTATTTAGCATGTATTTGTATAATTATGAGTCAGTGGTCGGCAAGTCTCATTAAATTTAGGGGAAATAGGAAGCGACCTTATACTTTCGTCCAAGCAGAATTGCTGAAATATCACATTTATTACTATAATTTTATTTTTTATCTTTACTTTGGACTCTTTATTGTTTATAAATATTCTTTACGTGTTGTTGAACAATATTCCGAAAGAACAGATCGTAAAAATAAACGGTTTCGACACAGCATTGTTTTTTCAAGCGACCTTATACTTTCTTCCAGGACCTTAGAAGCAGCATTCAGATAGTCCAAAAACACTCATCCAGAGTAAATGCTGCAACTCGTTTGAATAGTTTAAGGATAACTTTATTTAAATCAAAAGATTAACACTTTAATAACTTTTTCGCATATTTAAAAAAAAATTAATTCGA
Organism: Rhysida immarginata; assembly: GCA_023313115.1. Lineage (NCBI taxonomy): Eukaryota > Metazoa > Arthropoda > Chilopoda > Scolopendromorpha > Scolopendridae > Rhysida > Rhysida immarginata. The sequence continues at coordinate 1,022,639 of JAHWFO010012650.1, forward strand.
ACCCTAAACATATGAAAACACTAAAATTCTGAACGCAATTTCCAATAACGGGAGATCCATCTTGGTGACACTGCATGCGAGATTTATCATCATCTTCATCAATATATACATAAATAAAATAAATTAATTTATGCATATATTGAAGATGATTAATCTTGCGTGCAATTTATTAATTTACACTGAAGCAAAGACCATGCTTCCGTTGACGGCACCAAAAAGGTCACCCCACTATTGGAAATTGCGCTCAGAATTTTGGGGTTTTTTTCACTTGTTTAGGGTTCGAATTAAAAATTTTTAAATATGCCATGATGTTATCAATGCGCTAAACTTTCAATTTAAGTTGCATGTGACCGTAGAGTTGTCCTTTAACGCAAATGCAGATCAACGTTTTCAGATACAACTATATCCTTCTATACATTTGAGCTATACTCTATCCAACGAAAGTTGGAGTGAGCGTAGCAAGCTAGACTTACTATTTCAATTGTTAGACATTGTTGCCAAAGTAGAATCAACAATGTCTAACAATTGAAATAGGAAGTTTAACTGGACACACCCACTCCAACTTTTGTTGGAGAGAGTATAGCAAGCTTGTGTCATTTTTGATGAAAAAGGTTTCTTTACTGATGCATTTTTGGGAATTTATTTTCTTTTTTAAGGATTCTTAAAATAGTCCAGTCAGGGCCATGATCCTATGCTACTGAAGGTTTGGCTAGAGGGTTGTTGGAATTTTTTTTAATCTAGCAGGTCTCTCTTGTTCTTCTAAATGACCATCTGAATGTTATTTCTATATCTATACAGTAGAATATCGATAAATTGAAGCTCGATAAATAGAAATCCTCCCTAATTCAAAGTTTTAGTCTATTCCTTTCAATTCCAGAGCTAAAACCTCTGTAATTTGAAATAATAGAACCTCCATAAATCAAATTTGAGGAAAGTTAGCTACTATAAATCAAAGTTAATTCAAATAAATTCACTCACAAATCAAATTTTGTCAATCTGGACCTCTGTAATTCTAATTGATGTCAGTGTAACTCTTCCCTATTAGAAATTTTCGTAAGCAGTTCGGATTGGTTTTACAAGTGTACTCGATGCCAATTGGTCAAGTAATTGTCCTGCCATATAATTTCATAAATTGATTTGAATAATCATTTGCACTAATAACAAAAATAAATGTAACTTTATTTTATTTTTAATTAACCTTGATAAATCTAAAACTTATATAGATCGAAGCATTTTGCTCTTCCCTTGATATTCGATTTATCGAAGTTCTATTTATATTCAATGGTAGAAGAACATCAAAATCAGAACGTTTCTAGCTCATCATAAATAGGACAACTGATTACATCTTCAATGTTATTTTCAATATTAAAAGAACATCATTAGATTTCACTTTGAAGACATCAAAAAAATCCATGTAAAATTAAGAAAAAGATTTAAAAATCATATCAACACCTATGAAACCTTATGGTGACATTTCATAAAAATCAAATTTTAACAACACTGTTCTATAGGAAATAAGTTGCGGGCATGAAACTAGCCAATCTGATGTAATTTTTGGGTGCTAAAAACAATATGACATTTAAAAAGGGTGATTGGCTCTAGTTTCCATGATATAAGCAATCATGTAATGAAGTAAGGCATATAAATATTTGAGTATAAATATATTCTATCATATACAAGAATAAAGCCAAGAGAAGTCGAAGCAACACAAACTGAAGACAAAACTAATTTAGTTTTTCTTGATAAACATATTATTCCATGTATATGATATTGCCAATATCATTTAGCTATATTTTTTTGGAATGACATTGTCTATATATATTATATTATATTTTGCTGCATTATGTACTTATTCCCCATAGTTGAAACATAAACTATACATGAAAATTAGAGCCAACTGACAATTTTCATTGTTAGATTTGAATTCAGGATGTGAAACTCAATAAGAAATGGCACATTTAATTTCTGAAACTAAAAAAAGTTGAAAATTTGTAGAACATTATTATTTAAGAAAAGCAGAAACATGAATTACATCTTAATAACTGTGGAAGGTTACTGAAACTCTGAATTACTAATAAACTGCAACTCCACAAAATTAATTTATTTTTATACTTCTTAAGAAACGCAATTAAATTTTAGTTCTTCTTCTTTTTTTGAGTTGAGGTTAATTAAAATGCTATCTGTCACAAATATTTATAATTTTCAGAGATACTGTATATTATAGGAAGAGGGGGAAAAAAAACCCCCCCTACTCTCCCGGGGGGGGGGGGGAGGTTAGAATTAATAAAAATTAAAAAAAAAAAATTTTAAAGGAAAAATAAAAAACAGAGACACCTACAACCTCATAATTTGCCTCAGCATCTCAATAAGAATTTTAAAACATTACTGCCTTAACAGGTTACAAAGATCAGTAAATCTATTTAAAGTTCTCTGACTAAAGATCTCCGTTGGTTCTATATTTGGTTCATTCAGAAGCAATTTCTTGAAATCTTTTCAGAGTTTTTAAAATATCCACCCACTAAAGTTCTATTTTAAATTGCGTGAACGGGAAGCGAAAGAAAAAAAAAAAAGACCCAAAAAATTTCTTTCCGAATAACAAGTACAGGGCAATGGTACCAATTATGCAATTCACCATAGTGAAAGGAAAACAAAGAAAAGTAAAAACATTTTCCAGGGAAGACGGTGGATCAGAGAAGGGATAGGGAGTGGCTTTACAATATATGCATAGGAAGAAACAAATTGGCAAAAAATATCATTTTTTTTTTAAAAGATATTTCTGGTGTAAAAATTTTTCTTTATCTTCTCCCCACCTCCGAGATAACAAAAAAGGCTTCTTATTAATATTTTAATTTAATTTGCATATTTTATTTTCAAACTTTATTCATGAAATCAGTTATTTTTTGAATATGATTTAACTAAAATGTAATAAATCAAAGTCCACCTCTCTAACCTAACATTCATATCACATACCTGAAGAAACTTTATTGCTTCTTTTTTTTTTTTTTAAATTTCTCATAAAAATTTTTTCTAAGAAGGTACATTAATTATAAATAACGTTTATATTATTATTAAAAAACTATCACTATTAAGTAAACATGCTTTCTTAGGAAGTCCGATTCTAGTTTTCTTTTTAACTGAAATTTGTGAGAAAAGGGTTGATTTAATAATAATTTACTATTAAAATTTAAAAATTTCCATTTAAATTTATTGCAAATGCCTAAAAACACTTTTTAAACTATTTAAGAATTTAATTGGTTTGAAAATTTCTAGGTTTGCTCCAGGAAGTTTATATTTGATCTATCCCCATTTTCATCTTCCTGTTTATTGAATTCTGCCGTTGTTATCATGTTGCTATTAAAGTGAAATGAATAAAAATGCATCAAATGTTAAACGATCTGGAAAAACTAGAGTATTATATACATATTATAACAGTTATTGCAAAAAAAAAATTATATCTATTAAAAAAAAAATAGATCATTGCAAATTATTAGAAAATTTCTTTATTCGATATAATAACGTAACATGTCAGTTACTCAATGACCCCAACCCATCATACAATTTTTTAAAGAGGTGAAATTCATTCAAGCAGGGAAGTATTTGTCCAGTCTTACAAGTTAAAATTTACGATAAGAAGCTCTCATTACCATTTTTGGTAACTATCTCTGTAACCTAATACACAGAGTGGCTCCTAATGAAATCGAATTATCTCCCAATATAGAATAGATCTGATCAAAGAAATGATATTTTAAAAACTGATATGAGGTCTTTCTTTTCCCTTCTCCAACTTTAACATAAGAGTGCTTCAAATGGTAGCACACTTTTATGGTTGCATAATAGATTTCTTCGGTGCAATATCAGACTTCAAGAGTCACAGTAGTTCATTCTTAGTAACATACCACATTGCTGGGTCATGTTAACGAGCCTTCCAAATATAGCACGCCCAAAACCTTCAAACAAAAAAGTTTTTGTACATTCTGCTCATCAGAGAATATATGTAATAATAAAACTAGGCTAATATAATTAATAATGTGAAAAGGTGAGTAAGAAGTCGTTGCTAGTGCTTTTACTGGAATGATGTGCGTTGTTATCTTTTAAGATGCGGCGAAGAGAGGGATCTATGATAAATTCAAAGCATTAATATCGGATGCTTTTTTAAGACCCTCTGAAGTACTGAGATCAGCACACCATTCACCTAAATAGAAAAGCAATACAAACACATTTTCTATTTTTAAAAAATATATGCTCAATTCATTCCTAAACTTTAAATAGGAGGGGCATATAGTTTTTTTTTTTTGTTTTTTTTTTCTATTCCTTCTTTCTTTTTTATTTTCTTTTTGAAAACTTAAGAAGAAAAAAATAGAAGAAGAAATTATGCTTTCAAATAACAAATTGTTGAGAGAGAGAGAGTGGGAATTGATATTCATCTATCAAAGATGGGGAAGGGGGGGATAGGGACAAGATGAAGAGAAAAACAAAAAAGTATCTGTCCTGAGAAAACTACTGTCATGTTGAGAGCATCGAATGACGAAGGGCATGACACGATTTTTTTGGTATTATCTGCTATTTAAAACGGTTTAAAAGTTGATTTAGCTCTCAATGCTATTTGCTACCACTCGAGTTTATCGGTTGGTTCTTTTGTCAGGCTAAGCTATCCTATGACTAATGTTGTGTTATTATAACGGCGTTTTTGTTTTGGAACCAATCATGTGGAGTCTCATTCACGAGTGAATTGCCGACACTGAAAATTTCCTCCTTTGGACGATTATGTTTTTAGCCAATGATCTGAGCACATAGATTACAACAACTAACATATAGATGATTATCGGTTGGCCGATTTATTACTCGCCAACTTATTATTCCTTTCCTCGCACTGAGCGCTAACCCAGAAATATAAATCTACTAAAACTCATACGTAAAGGATACACCTCCTATTACGAATATTTGTTTATTAAAAAAAACTCTCGAGTGAACTTATATATTATCCTCCTCAATTTTTTTTTAGACTATGGTTTCAATGTAAGCAAGACCCATTAGAAACACCCACAAACCAACCTTTCTCTGCTGCTTTTCCCAAGCAGGATCGAGCAGTCCCTCTCTTTCCCACTCTTCTTCGGGTTCCATGTAACCATCGGCATATTGGTTCATGCTGCTCATCTGCGTGTCCGCCATGCCAAAATCGAGCCCAAACCGCTACAATCGTCACGTAATATTCGCTGCTCTAACTTGAACGAGACCCTAGCTAGAAAAATACCGGGATTTAAAAGTCCAAGTTAAGGTAGTTCGTTCATAGGTGACGTTGGGAGACACGGAGCTTTTGCTCAACTTCCGCTACGTCATCACAAGGGTTGGTTACCGTTGCTTCTTCCGCCGGACATGAAACACACATACACACATCGGTTAAGCCTTGCAGGAAGATTATACGCTTTCTATTTTACGAGGAATAGTAATTAACATTATTAAATTTACCGCTTATTCCTCTTTCTATCTTCCTCCGTCTGTTTTTAATTTCCAAGGAGAATGTTGATTTATTTTTATTTTCTTTGCTGCTTCCTTGTCTCCCTGAAGGATGACTCGGAGATGATCCTCCATCATCAACTATCGAATTACTGAAGCAGAAGAAATTCAGCAAAACGACTCCAGTTTAAGCGACACTTCGGAAATTTGCCGCTTCTTTAATGTAATCGACGACTCGGTAATAGATTTATAAAAAAAAAAAAAATAGGGGTTACCATAAAAAAACAAAGAAAAAAATAATTAGTCGCGGTTTGGAATCCCGCCGAGGGGATGGAAGTTTGTATTTGCCTCTTTACTAACAAGTAGGCTGATCTCCTGCTAGGCTAAAGTTACAATAGATCCAAATGGTTATGGAACATTTATCTAGTGCTTTTTGCGCTACTTCTTTCGGTCCACGACCATACCACGTTGAAAACACCAGTTCTCGTCTGATCACTGAAGTTAAGCAACGTAGGGCCTGGTTAGTACTTGGATGGGTGACCGCCTAGGAATCCCGGGTGTTGTGGGCCTTCTTTTTTCGTCATCAATTTTTTTTTTTTTTTTTTTTCTTCTTCGAATTCCAGACCATATTAGGTGTGGCAATTAAATTTCGAGACTGGTGTCAGAAATGAGGTTTATTGCAAACAAAGTTACAACTAACTTTTATCCTCTTCAACATCTCCACGTGCCTTCCATTGTACAAAGCAATATCCATTGTCCACCCTCTTCAACAATTCTGCAGTTTTTGCTTTTTACCTCTTCAGCAGATTAAAAATGTTCCCTTCAATGCACACTTTTCACTTTTGGGAACATAAAAGTCACAGGGAGCCAGATCTGCTGAATAGGAGGATGTTCGAGCACAGGAATGCGCTTGTCTGCTAAAAACTGTTTCACAGATAGGGCACTGTGGGCTGGCACGTTGTCCTGATGCAGAATCCTATGCATCGTTCTTCCACTCCGGTCTTTTCTTCCTTACTCTTTTTCTCAGCTTGATTAGGACTTCTTTGTAATACAGTGGAAGCCGGATAATAAGACCACATCGGGACCAGACCATTTTGGTCCTAATAACTGACTGGACCTATTATCCGGTCGGCCTCGGTGGCTCAGCGGTTGCGTGATCGCCTCTGATGCCCAAGTACATGGGTTCGATCCTGGCAGAGGACTACGAGGATTTTTCAGGGGGAAATCCTGAGATCACGCACTTTCTTCGGAAGGGAAGTAAAGCCATTGGTCCCATGTAGTCGTTTGCCAACTGCACGTTAAAGAACCCTTGCGAGGCAAAATTTGCGGCCCCTATAACGCCATCCTGAAATGACCATGGCAGTTGAAAAGTACGTTAGTACCAAACAAACCAAACCAAACATGTTATCCGAGTTAACAGTTTTCGCTGCTCTTATAAGATATGATGTACAATGTACATACATGTATGAGTATATCCTTAATAAGAAAATATCCTGCGCTGAACTGGTCACTTTCATTCAAAAATTTACATATTCATTTTGCCCTCAGTGTAGGCTCCTGTTGCTGTAATCGGACAGTCGTGGTTCTTGATATTCCAAGCACTTCAGCAAAATACCATTAGCTAGCGTTCGGTGGAAACGTTGCAATTTTATCTAGTAACTATTTTTTTCTTCTGGTGTGATGTCTTTCGCGATATGTTTACATGTAAAATACATGTTGTTACTACTGACTACACTGATTCGAACCGGACCGCCGTCGTTTATTTATACCAAAAGAGGGTGTTCTAGAATATTCGAGAATGTGCGAGAATCTGCACGCATCTCGAGTATATTTGAGAATGTGCAAGCGTCTCAAGAATTTTCGAGAATGTGCGAGAATGTTTGCACGTTTTGTACACAGCAACAGATGGCAACGCTGATGAGTGAATTTCACAGAAGCGGTCCTAAAAACTGGCTTTTTGGTACTAATATCCAAAGAATTTATACATTCTTGGTATAGATCGGGATTGGGACCTGGAGTTTTAGTTCTAATAGGCGGCTGGTCTATTATCCAGTGGGCCTATTATCCGGCTATTTCTGATTAATGGTTTGACCCTCGGGCACCCATTCAATCATGATAACACCCATGATATTAAAAAAAAATGATCAGCATTGCCTTCAGTTTGGGCTTGCTCATTCGTGCTTTTTTCATTCTTGGCGATGTGGGAATCTTCCACTGCATCGATTGATGCTTCATTTCTGTGTCGTACTGGAAGATCCATGTTTCATCCACACGTGATGACACGTGAGCAAGTCCGGTTCTTCCTTGAGTCGTTCCATGACATCAGAGCAATTGTTCTTCCAATTGTCTTTTTGTTCCTGAGAGAGGTTTATGGGAACTATTTTTGCACAACTTTTGTCATATTTAATTCATTCTGCAAAATTTGTCTTACTTCTCTTTGGTAATGTTCACCATGTCTGTGATCATCCGAATGCTCAGGCGTCGATCTTTCTGCAAAATTTCATTAATTTTCTGAACGTTTCCCCTTCAGTTCTTGAACCCACAGATCAACAGAGACAGTTCATCATCTTCAACCTCTTCCTGACCTTCTGAAAACCGTTTGTGCCATTCAAACACTCACGCACGTGACATAGCATTATCACCAAACACATCCTTTAACAAAAGAAAACATTCCGTTGGCGACTTCTATAATTTCACAAGGAATTTAAGGGTAATGAGCTGCTCGATATTTAAGTTCACCACTATTGCGGCACTACTACAGAACAACATCGTCTACAACAGGCGTTCAAATGGAAACTAAAGCAGATAGAGAGACGAAACGAACGGTGGCTGCTCTTGAAGGTTCAAGGTCAACAGCATTCAAATACCAACCTATTCCTATGCGGCTGCATGATAAGAGGTCCGCAGTCTCGTTATATAATTGCCGCACCTCGCACATATCCCTTGTCCGACTGATATATGACTTGAGCACTATGACAAGTGTTTAAATAAACTTGGAAACTATGTAGAATCTGGTAAAGAAAGTTTGAAAATATATATAGTAGTTCTGTTTTTATTACGAGGGTTGTTCCAAAAGTAAGTTTCGTCATTTTTTTTTTACACAGGTGTTGGACTCCGCCAAGGGTGCGTACTATGGCCCCTCTTGTTCATTATTTTTATGGACTGGATAGACAGGGGCAGCCGAGGCGATGAGCATATTTGTGTGGGCGACTGCTTGGTAGAGAGGTTGCTCTTTGCTGATGACCTTGTCCTCTTTGGGTCTTCCTGCACTAACCTTCAGCATGCACTAGACTGGTTTGAAGCCAAATGTGAAGAAGCTGGGATGAATATTAGTGTGGTTAAGACTGAGGTTCTGGTCCTTTCAAGATAGCCTGCTCAGTATGCTCTCCATGTTAGGGGAGCCCCATTGAGACAGGTGGAGAAGTTCAAATATCTCAGGATTGCATTCAAGAGTGATGGGTGGCAGGAATAAAGAATTGGATGCTCGGATTGGTGCGGCAATGGGTCAGACGTGAACTGTGGCGATCCATGGTAACGAAACGCAAGCTGGGAAACAAAGATAGATCCGTCTTCAAATCTATCTTTGTCCCCATTCTCACCTATGGTCATGAGTCTTGGGTAATGACCGTTAGAGTGCGATCGCAGGTACAAGTGGCCGAAATGAGATTTCTGGGAGGTATGGCAGATGTTACCCTACTAGATAGAGTGCACAGCAGCACAATAAGGGAGTCTTTAACTGTTGAGCTGCTATTTCTCCGCCTTGAGAGATCTCAGTTGCGCTGGTATGGCCACGTGATACGGATGCCGCAAACTGGTCTTCCTAGGAAATTGTTATTTTCAAAGCCGGTGGGTAAGAGACCAAGGGGTCGGCCTAGAACCAGATGGATAGACTATATGGAGAATCTGGGTTCGAGTCACTTGGGTCTTACCAGAGGGGACATGCGCCTGATGGCAGAGGATCGCGATTGCTGGAGATCCTCCATAGGGCTGCTGTCCCTGCGACCCTAACGGATAAGCGGGTTTGAAAAGTAAAAGTAAGTAAGTAAACTTTATTGCCAAAAAAAATACACAATGGCATCATGAACTATACACCTTGCACTATTTTTCGACATAGTCACCACTGATATTGAGAAATTTGTCGTAGCGTGCAATCACTTTGAAGAAAGAGTAGCATCAGACAGGCGTGCCCGTGGCTATTCGAGTACAAATCAAGATGGCAGACAGACGTGTATTGACATGGTCACATCCCAGTTCACCAGTGAGGAAAAAATTCAAAGTGTCACCCTCCGCAAGAAAGATTATGACAACAGTGTTCTGGGACCATCAATGCGGCACTCTACTGTGACACCCTCACCAAACTCGGGTCCGCCATTCGACAAAAGAGACCAGGGCTCTTGAGTGAAGGTGTTGAGCTCTTGGACGAGAATGCAAAACCACACGCAGCAAGGCTCACACAAGATCAGATAGCCTTGTGCACACCTGCCTGCTGCTACTTTTTCTTCAAACTGATTGCACTCTACAACGAATGTCTCAAAGTCAGTGGCAAGTATGTCGAAAAATAGTGCAAGTTGTATAGTTCATGATGCCATGGGGTAATTTTTTTTGGCAATGAAGTTTCCATGTGAAAATAAAATGACAAAACTTCTTTCGGAACAACCCTCATATAAAGCAGACCTTACTTTAAAAACAACTGTCATATATTTAATAACAATTCTGTATTCAGCATAACACAGTTTTTAAAGAAAATTTCATGCATCCTCCCTATTTCCCATATCACATGGCACAAACTCCAAATATACCACGAACAGGTTCTGCTTGATTAACAACACAGAGAAATTAAAATGATGGCTAAAATGAGTGTATACTTACTCAATCAATTCTCAAGACTCCAGTTCATGTATTAAATCATCTAAAATCAGGAGAGCTTACTTGCGAATTACCATGTATTTATACATCCACAGGTTATACCAACACAAGAATTATACAAACACCGATGTGTAAAACGTTCTTCATGACAACCTCAAATTTGCTCAAATTAGATTAGCTGAAGGTTCCTGGTTTGAATCCAGGCTGTGGAATTTTTTTTCCTATTTTCATCAATAGGTATATAAAATTCTATCAGGGTAAGAGGGAGGGAGGGGGGCCCCCATTTTCTGATCATAGTTCTTGGATGATTGGAAGAAACTTTCTTTTGCCATAAATATTCGGTCTTCAGAAAGATAAAATATACGCTCAAGCAATTATATTAAGAACACATGGTCACTCCCATTTACTGATTGGCAAGTGAGTCACATGTCTAACAAACAATCATCTTTAACCATAGCCTCTCTTCCTCAGCCTTTGTTCAATTTCTTAAAGTGTTAACATCACCATGTCTCAGAAAGGTTTTGCAGAGCAATGAAAGCAAGTGGCTTGTGTCTTCCTATAATTGCCCGATTATAGTAATGCCGACCTTGGTGGCTGAGAGCTTTGGGATGCAGGTTTCTCTGGCTCTTGTGAGGCTGCGAGTACAAATGTTTAGGTTTGTTCTTCCTAGTCTCAATCTGCAGTTGGCAAGCAAGGAAGTTTATTGGCTAATTTCCCTTCAAATTAACCATGTTTTCTACGTGTGGGGGAAAAATTTGGATGAGACCTTGTCCTGCAGTGGACAGATGATGATTAACGACAATAATGATAGACCATTTATAATGGCTTAACCTTTAACAGTAGACCACTGGCATTTTAAATTGGGATTTAATGTTGCCATCAGATGTGATTTGTTAAATGGCTTTTAGATCTTTTGAGATCTATAACTTGCAGTTCTAATTGTAATTTTCCTTATGGCTTCTCTGACATAGTTCAAAATACAGTATTGGCTATAGTCCAGTGCGAAGTGAACATATGCCACTTCCTCTTATCCAAGCTTTTTTATTTTTATTTTAATCATTGAGAAAAGTTTTGAAAATAATCATTGGAATCAGAATTCTTTTGGGAAGCATGCTGGCTGGACAATGTTACAATGAAAATTAGGCACTGATTAACAATTGACATTAAATTGGACGTGCCCATCCTTTATTAGGTTGGCAGAGTATACGTAACTCTGCTACATCCAAATTATATTGCTACTTCAAAAAAAGCACAATCTCTGTATTCAGCATTGTGGGACCACTGCACTGAAGATTGCCAGATCACTAAGGGGGGTGCTATATTCAGGTGATACATGCAATATGGTATTGTAATTGAAAATGCATAAAATCATGCATGTATTTTTCTTTCCTATCCTCACATTTAATTCATCCAACTTGATCATTAAGCCATATTCTGTACTGCCATTTTACAATGAATCCAGAATTTCCAAGAGCAGAATTACTGAAAGTATTACACACTGGTAAAGGCTGTATTAGCAAGATTGTACCTTATTTTTCAATTTACTTGACTTGTGCTTCTTTTCCTTATAAACAAAAAAAAAAAAAAAAAATCACGTTATGGTACCCACACATTGGCAAGCAACAAAAAGCAGATGCAATTGCAATTTGTCCACTTTAATCAAAGGTCGTTTGATAAGCAAGGTAAATTCTAGGTGTCATTACAAAAATTGTTTTTTTTTTGTTTTTTTCCACATGAAACCAGCTCTTGCCAAATTTCAGCCAGAATCGACGTGCGGTCACATGCTACATTTGGTTGAAACGAGCAATGTAACTGTTACCACAAAAAGAGTTGTTATTCCTTAGGCTTCTAATTAATTTCTCATCCACCCTACTCTCCAGACTTGGCCCCATGTGACTTCTTGTTACCAAACTTATAAATTTAATTCTGTGGGAAATTTTTTTTATCAAATTCTCGTCACAGCCGTTAACAAAAATATTTTGCAGACTTTAGACAGATCTTTTTAAAAGGGATGAAAAAATTAGAAACTTGCTGGACCAAATGTATAGCCCTAAATGTTTAATTTTTCCAAAAACTATGTTTACCATTTTTACCTTATTTATCAAATGACCTTCATAATAATTACAGTAAAACCTATCCAATGTGGAAACCTTTCTGGTAAAAAAAAAATATGGTCCTGACCAGAGGATGTTGTTTCCTTCTCTATTGTGGATATCTATCTCTACTGGAAACATTTTTTGGTCCCATGCAAATCCAGATTAAACAGATTTTATTGTAACAGGCTATAGTTAGAGCAACAAGTAAATTCAAGTTACACATTTAACCTAAAATTAAGCTAAATTATGCTATACTTGTATAAATGCTATTCCAAGTTATGCATTACCAAAAACATGGATGCTATTATTGGTTCTTTTAATGTTTCGTATAATATAACCCATATTATTGGTTCTTTTAAATAAATTAATATAACCCATCAGCAGGCCAACTTAGCACAGCCATATAATATGCAGACATCATGGGATGTAAGATGGGCTAGTACGTACCAGACTGCTCACAAGCACTGGAAATGCAGGGTGTCCCACTCCAAGCCGAACTCGTCACAGTCAACTGATTACCACTCTTGGGGATTTCTAAAGGATAGAGTATTCGCAAACTGACCAAAACCATAGATGCCTTGAAAACACATCACCACAGTGATTCGGTCAATTACAACAGATGTACTGGTAGCTGAAATATGGAGCATATAGTTCAATGTTTGAATGCGGATGGTGGTCATTTCCAGCATTTGTGTCTTCACCTTTTCACACTAAGCAATAAACTCTGTTGTTACAATATCTGCATTATTATTAAAGTTATTAATAAAAACACCAGGTTTGGTTTGGAGTGGGATACTCTGCCTTATATCATTTAATGCTTTTGTTCCTTCAATAATTAATGAATGCTTTAAAAGAGTATTCATCAATAATTTGAACAGCTTAGGTATGGCATAGGAATAAACCCTCACAGAACATTCACGAGTTATTCTTTATATTAATTGCTGAAGTGAAATATTCATTATAATGGCTAATTACATCTCCTATTTTAAAATTAAATTTTTATAATTAAATTCATAAGTTTATCTGAAAGTTAATTTATCAAAGTTTATCACAGTTATCTGAAAGTGCCTCATTTTTTAATTTCCTGTATTAAAATAAATAAATGAAAATGAAATTTTATTAATTGTAGATTTCTATTATCATCATATTAACCCCCCCCCCCCCAATGTAATTCTAATATTTACATTTAAAATGGGAATTTGTTTCATACTGATGGTTTATCAGTATTTCTTAATTCATATTAATGACATTCTCTAATATTTTATGAAATTGGGTTCTTTAATTTTTTTTTTTTTTTTTTTTTTTTTTTTTCTTTTTTTTTAATTTTTATTAAAAATAAATATTTAAGGTCTTACTATAAATATAAAAGACAACATAAACACACACAAATTAGCAATCAAGAACACCAGCAAAATAGCAATCTAGCAAAAATTATAATAAAAGCGGAAGTGTATGAAATTATTATACATTTTTATTTGTATAACTGGGGGGGACTTCATGGTGATTGCACCAAAACAAATAGAAGCCTTTTAAATCCAATAAATATCTCTCACCAAGGCTAAATCTCAATTTAGATCAGTACTCCTTGCTGATAGAGAGAGAGAGAACTTGGAAGAAATGAGTAGGACCTTGGCAGATAATCAAAGATTCCCTCTTTAGAAACAAATGCTTTAAAGCTTTACCTTCATTTGTCTATTACTATAACACCTTAATTGTAAATAATAAAATAAAAAAAAATTGAAAAAACAATCATTAATAAATAGAATTAAATTAAAAATTCCAGTTTTCATTGTTTTCCACAAGCTCTTTGTTTTATTTTCCTTTTTATCAGATATCTATATTGCACAGAGATAATTTATATTGAAACATTTTGAAACTTTAATCAGATCAAATGTAGGCTATGCTTTAATACAATCTCTCTTCACTTAATAATTCTTTATGTTAAAAAAATTATTCTAAACACAAAAAAATATTAAGTAATGGGCATGTTAGGTTAATTACATAAAGTGAATTTTTGGAGGTCAATACTGTAGGTGAAAAAAGGGAAAATTTAATTAAGCATTTAAGGATATTTGCATCCAGTATTTTCAAAAATGGTGAAAACTATAAAGTCTATAATTACACTTTAGTTTGTTTGGAATTCTTGCTTTTTTCCCCCTTATTCAAGAAGATGGTGCTGAAGTTTTGTTAATACCAGGAATACTGAAACCAAAATACTAATTTCAGAATTAATAAATCATTGGATTTCTTAAATTAATAAATATAAAACAATAATATTAAATTTATTAATACTTTTTTTCCTTAATTGCATCATTTTTTCAAAGGTCATTATAATGGACAGAATCAAAGGTGAGAATGAAAACTCTATTTTTTTCTTTAGAGTCCAGCAGCAGCAAATTTTCTTCAATTAAAAGGGCCAATTTGATGAATTCCGAAATTAAAAAAAAAATATATATAAATTATTTTGTATGAACAAATGTAACACTCGAAGAGAAGATAATAATTAAAATAAAGAAACTCTTCAAACATATACCTTTGATTACAAAGTAGAAAAGGGAAGAAAAAAATTCCACGGCCTGGACTTGAACCAAGGACCATGCCTTTCCCTGGCACCACAATTGAGCTACTGCAGACAATAGGATTTTCTCTCCTTTTTCAATTTTGTAATTATGATATGTTTGAAGAGTTTCTTCAGTGTAATTATTATCTTCTCTTTGAGTTGAATTTCATCAATTTATTTGATGGTTCCAAGAGTAAGGAGAATTTGCAAGTCAGCCTGCTCTGCCAGTAGAGCCGAATTGTGGCTTCATGGAAGTCCATATGGATGTATTGTATCAGCATTGCGGTTCATTGTCTTTGGCAGCTCAATTGGTAAAAGCAGTGGCAGCGAAAGACTGTCCCTGGTTCGAGTCCAGGTTGTGGAATTTTTCCCTTCCTTTTCTACTTTATAATTATAAAATGTAACACTGGTGAATCCCAAAAAAGAAGTACAATTTATGTTCTATAGAATACTTACCACACAATAATCTGTTAGGTTAGTACTTTGACTGAAGGGTTCTGAAGGGGATTGTCGTTCACATTATTCCAGACAAACGGGCCTGTTTACATTTGGAGAACACCAGCAGAAGCCTATGCCGTTGACTGTCTCCTTCCTACTGTTAAACATGGTTGGTTGCTTTCTTAGAATTTTTGGCGTCGACTACTAAGGTCATTTTGCACCTTTTACACAAGTTATATCCGTACGCAGCCCTGGACAAATACAAACATCCATGCCCACGGCGGGATTCGAACCCACGACCAAGTGGACTCGAGAACTAGAAAGCCTATGCCCTAGCCCTCTCGGCCACCTTGCCAGCGTTAAAAAATGGAGGTGGATCAGTAATGTCTCCTTCCTACTATTATTATTATAATACCACCATTAAACATTCAAACTAATTTATAGACTGGATCAATGGTGGAAATTTTGTATCCAACGAGTCGTTTGAAAATGAATACAGTATTAGCATCTCTGTGATGTCTGGGGACCAAACCTGTAAATTCAAGGATGTTCAATGCCCAGAGGTGTCCTTTAAAAATAGTTTAATAATTTTAGTAAAAATTTTATAGATAAAATAATAATAATAATAATAATAATAATAATAATAATAATATCAACAAAAAGTCATGGATAGACAACCATGAACCTGGATGCTGCCTTATTTACAGCTGCCTTTATGGTTCTCACTAATGTCCTCCTTTGATAAACACACCAGAGATGGAGAACATTATCAGTATAATCAGAAAGTAACTACAACTGTGAATACTCACTTATAAGAAGAAATT
>JAHWFO010012650.1:1039276-1084363 GCA_023313115.1 Rhysida immarginata
CCCTGCCATAATGAGACAGATCCCGCTGCTTCCATTCTCGGAATGCAGGTGCACAGGACTCCTTGATATCACACAATCATTGTTAAACAAAACTACCTGCAGAAATGGCAGCACACTGAGAGGTATCCGCATTTGAACGGGAGGGGGGGGGGATGTTAGTTGGTGCCTCAATATCATATGTAGCCAACACCCGTCAATTTTCTCACACAACAGTTGCAAGGGTCTATCGAGAGTTCACCCAATGAGGAGTTACAACCCATGTCTCACTGATGCCAGAGGTGTTCGCCGGGTCACCCGGCTTGCAAATGCTGACCGAAGGGCGATAGCAGGTCAAATCACCATGCGGTCCAACCAGGGACGTCCCACAACTGTGTCCGGGACGACAATTCGGCGAACCTTGGCAGCTGCAGGCTTTGGGAGCGGGAGACCATGAAGGGTGCCACTCTTGACAGTTGCACATTGCCGGCAAAGCCTGGCCTGGGCCTACCAACATTGACATTGGACCGCTGAGGACTGGCGAAGGGTTGCCTGGTCCGATGAGTCACGGTTTCAGCTGTATCGGGCCGATGGTCATATCCGTGTCTGGAGCAGGCCACACAAAGTTATAGACCCCGCTTGTCAGGTAGGTACCACTCAGGCAGGTGGAGGCTCCACACTGGTCTGGGGTGTTTTCTCGTTGCATGCAATGGGTCCATTGGTGCATCTGACATCCACTCTGCATATTACTTCCTATGTCGATCTACTTGGGCACCACCTGTACTCCTTCATGAAACTGTTTTTACCCCGTGGGCGATGGCATCTTCCAGCAAGATAATGCACCTCCACACACGGCCCTTGTGACACGGCAGTGGCTGAAGGAATATGCTACAGACTTCACGACAATGATTTGGCCTCTACGTTCCTCAGATTGCAATCCCATTGAAAATTTGTGGGATGTCATCGAAGGATATGTCGGTCATCACCAGCACAAGTGGTAAATGCAGCATTGTTATGGAGAGCGGTTGAGGCGGTATGGCTTGCAGTGCCTGTGGATGTGTTTCGGGGACTGGTAGACTCTCTTCCACGACGGGTCGCCGCCGTTATCCGGGCCAGAGGGAGCCCAACACGTTATTAGGCAAGTGTGCCATGACTTTTGGTGAGGGAGTGTATCGGTTCTTTACCTTACAAACACTAATACAGTAGTTAAATTAAAAACAAAGGGTTGTTTAATATTACTAAGACTGGGCCTATGTAATCACAGTCCATTTCCTTCTAAACATGTGTCAGCATGTCTGCTGTGACTGACTGAATGGCTGCAATAATCTGGTGTCGCAACTCAGGAGGATCAGTTGGTAGTAGTGGCATGTAACATGTCTTTATCCACAAAGGAAATAAATCACATGGGATGAGGTTGGAAGAATTTGGCAGCCATGGTAGGAAATGTCGGACTTACCAATTGGATGTATGCCATGTCATAAGGCAATCGGACATTGAGCATTTGTAATGCATTTTTGCATAAACGTTTGTTCTTATACCCCATCGCTACGAGAAATAATTCAAAACTACGATATTCTTTTGTGTATACCCTGAATAAGAACCAATAGCCTACGGTGAATACCAACAATAGAATATCCTTGTAAACATTTCGCCCATCTCATGGCCCATCAGCAGAAATACTACAAGAGAAAACAAAGTTAATACAAAATTCTTAGGCAATCAGAAAACATTTGATGACATTGTAAACTAAATACAAAAATTCCTTACTGAACGCCTGTGTCCCCAAAATGATTCTAAATTATTCCATCTGTTTAAAAAAAAAAATCTGACACCACTTAAATTTATATACTTTTTTGTATGGTAAGGTTTGAAAATTATTATTCCCCCCTCGCTTTTACATTTTTCTTTTGCTGAATTATTATAAGGCCTATCTGATTGGTTTGTTTGTAGAATATGATGTCATTTTATATCGTTAATGTTTTCCGAGTGACTAAGAAATTTGTATTTAACTTTATCTTTTCTCTCATCTGTTGCATATCTACTGATGATACCCACAAAGTGGCTGAAATGTACATCCAGACAAGAAATTTTTTTTTCTATTCTACATGGTATCCTAAAAATTCCCGTATTCACTCTTCCTGAATTTATTATACAAATACTTCAAAGTTTACAATGAAATACATATTGAATTTATGAAAATAAAGTTGTACATATACCATTGAAAAGGAATTTGTAATGTTCGAAATGAGTGCCATTTTTCTGGAGGAATAGCTCGAACACATTCGTGCAATTTTGAGATACATGTACAGTTTTTATTCTACTATGTGCTTCGTGTATAATGCGATTCCACTTTTAGAGTTAAAAAACCCAGTAAAAATGCTATCCTTTTATATAATGCAATCCCCATTTTTGACTCGTCGCGAGAAAAATATATAGAAAAATCTCTTTATTTTTTACATTTTTAAATATTCATAACCTGGAATTTTACAATTAAAAACCTTCATTGTATATTCGATATGCTGTATAATTAAAGTACTGTGATGTATACAATATGCTAATTTCCTTTGAAGTTCATCAGGACAGAATGCAACTGCATCAGATTGAAGTAGTTTTGAATTTGCCATCTTTTTGAGAAGTTACTTTCTTATTAGTTTTTGCTGACGGGAAATTCAAATAAAAAGTGAATTAATGTACTGTATAATGAATGGTACATTATATACAGGGTGATTCTAAAAGGTCGTGCCAAAATGAAAAGGCAGGTAGAGGGTGAAATTCTGAGCAAAAAAAGTCTAGTCGCTTTTCTCGATCTGAGGCTCCGTTAAAAAGTTTTAGCGCTTTAAAGTTTGGTATCGGTAAGGAGTATCAGTATCGGCCAGGGTGATTCTTAAAGGTCGTGCCAAAACGAAAAGGCAGGTAGAGGGTGAAATTATGAGCAGAAATGTCTAGTCGTGTTTTTCAATCTGAGGCACCGTTAAAAAGTTATAGCGGTTTAAAATTTCGTGACGTCCCTTCCAGATATCTATCTTGGAGCAGCTTTACTATTCCCAAAAGTATGCCCATAAACTAGGTTCATGTCTGCTAATTCGGCACTAGAGTAGTTATCCATAATACAAAAACGTATGGATGAAGCAAAACTGGAAATTAAAGTATGTTAAAAAATATTTTTTGACTGAAACAGAATAATTCAGCCTGCCGTCACTGGTTGCAGTGTGATTATTATCTCCTCTTGTATAATACGATCCTACAAATTTAGGTGCTTTTTTAGGCCAAAATTTTTTGCATCATAATAGAATAAATAGAATAGATGTTTCAAGATGGCAGGAGTGATGTCTTGTACCGTCCATGTAATTGCAATTTTTAGCTCATCTATAGTGTGCGGATTATCTGCATACATTTTGTTCCTTAAATACCCCCTCAGAAAAAAGTTAGGGATGGAAAAAATTTTTCGAAGTTTTAAAATTCTCAATTTTCAAAATCAGAATATTGAAATTTTTAAGACGTCCAAAATTTGAATTTTGAAAAACTTTGGTCATTCCTGATTTTTTTCTATGGGGGTATTTAAGGAACAAAGTGTATGCAGCAAATCCCTACATAATTGTTGAGCTGAAAACTACAATAACACAATGGTACAAGAAGTCACTTCTGCCATCTCGAAACATCTATCTCAAAATTGATGCAAATGTGTTGAGCTATCCTTCCAAGAAAATGGCAATCATTTTGAACATGTATTATAAATTCCTCTTAAATAGTAGTTTTATTTTTTAAATTCAATATATATTACCACTGTAAACTTTGATGCATTTGTACAATAAATTCAGGAAGTGATTACAGGAACTTCTAGGACACCATATATGTTAGTCAAACCTCGAATTCCACAGAGATGACTTTTTTTTTTATATTTGTTGTCAATATAAATGATTCAGAATTTTCCTGGTATTTTTTTTTCTTCTTCGTTGAAATACAAATTTCTGAACATTCTTAAACAGCTTGTTAAAGTTGCTGATAATGGTATCAGGAAATGATCAGGTGTCATAGTT
This sequence comes from Rhysida immarginata, assembly GCA_023313115.1. Lineage (NCBI taxonomy): Eukaryota > Metazoa > Arthropoda > Chilopoda > Scolopendromorpha > Scolopendridae > Rhysida > Rhysida immarginata. Next base: position 1,043,290 of record JAHWFO010012650.1, read on the forward strand.
CATTCAATTCTTAAATTCCTACACATACATACATTTTATTTTTTACAGTTGATCTTTGCAACTACAATAGTAGGCTCACAGAAAGCCTTTCTATGTTGACCCTATTCCCTTGGATAGTAGTTTCTCAAAATGATTAAATGGCCAAACACATTAACATGCGAATAAATAACAGCACTGCTTAAATGTGAAAACTTGAATTCAATTCACCCAAAACAGGATAAGTTTCTGTCACTGGTCTTACAGTTATTGGAACAATTCAAAGAAATAATTGCATTAATGAAAATTTGTATATTTAACCAATTACAAGCAGATATTTATGTAAACTATATTATAGCAGGAGTCTGCAGCGTAAGGTGTACAAAGGGCTTCCTTAAGCCTGAATTACAGGCAAACCACTGGGGAAGTTGATTTGGCAACACTTCATAATTTGATGGAACTGTGAAAGACAAAAATATTGCAGACTCCTGTTCTCTAAAATAAAATAATGCAAGTTTAATGAAGAAAAGATTGGTAATTATTAGTTCTCAACATAGATGAAGCAACATATTCTATTTACACTTTTTAAATTATACATAGTTTTAAAATTTCATTTTCATTACAGTTTAAAAAAAAAAAAAAATAGGGAGGGGAAACAATTTTATCTTTTCTATAACTTACTTAAAAACTTATTAAATTGACATGAAATTTGATTCCCAAAGAAAAAAGAAAGAGAGAGAGAGTATAAACCTTTTTTAAAGATTGTATACAAAATTTTTAAAACTTGCTTAGTTTTATTATTTTTTTTTTATTAATCATATTATAAATGAGGTAATGTATGCCATTATACTTTCCTGAAATATTGCATAAACACACTTAAGACAGCAATATGTCAATTGTGTGGCTTATTTTCCTGTTCCAGGAACAGATGATATTAGCAGTTTATAAAAAAAAAAAGGTTTGGATTTAACTTTCCTCCTCATTTTTTATATAAATTACCTACAGATGTATTTCAATTCAGAAATTATCCAATAAAAGCAAGCACACTGCTTCAATTTGATTGTTCTGCAGTATCTGTATTGTAGCTGCGATAATTCCGACAAGCCCTTTCTAAACGGGAACGAATCCTTTTGAACTGTGTCCAAGCACTATTACCATTTGATGTTGCAGTACTACTCACACTAGCGTTCTCACTTGTATTGCTACCAACACCGCTATCAGGAGTTTCTGCACTACTAGCACTTTGATCGTTTTCATTCCTCGGTAGCGAAGAACTTCCACAATCCCGATTTCCATCCCCAGATTTATCATGGTTATAAAATGTCGAATTACCAGCAGTCAACTCGGTCTGAGATGTTGAAGGAAACATCAAAGATGGTGATTTATCATAATTATTTTGTTCTAATGGTTTGTTACCACTTAGATCATGAACTTGGTTAGAAATATCCGAATCCGAATCGGTTTCATCTTTTAATATTTTTTCTCTACGTCTTCTTAAAGTTCTTCTTCGGTCGTTACAAGAACTCTTTTTAAGCTGTATTTGCTTTTTAGTCTCTGCCTTGGCGTTATTTTCTTCGTTAGAATCACTAGAATCAGAAGATGAAATGCACGGTCGCTTACGACCATTAGAACACGCTACCAAAGGCTTCACAGTTAAATGAGAACGAGTGTGTGATTTTAAGCGTTGCACGGCCTTTGCACGAGCTGCTTGCATCAGTTGGTTGCGCTTTTGAGCAATCATCTGAGAGATCCTGTTAGCGTTATGACTGCCGTTTACGTTAAGGTCTGGCGATAATAAAACCGAAGACAAATTCTCGTTTGACACATTATCACTTATTTGACTCCCACTGAAATGGTTGGCCACAACACTGAAACCATAAGCAATTGTTAGAGGACTGATCGATCTGTTATTACTGGTCATATCATCAGAACTAGAATCTGTAGAGGTCTCAGATTCCGACGCATTTTCCAGGCCACCATTAATCCAGGTCTCTGTGGTGATGCTTGATAAACTTGTATCAGAGTTCCATCCTTCGATTTCACGTTGAACTAAAGAATCAAAAAATGCCATCATGCGTGGGTCTTCCATCGTCGATTTGTGACTGTAGTCATGTGACATTACATGTCCACTCTGAAGAATCAAATTAATGTATTCTTCATGGGAATAAACTTTCCTTTCTTTATCTACACTCGGGCAATCTGAATTCAAACCTCCAGACGAGTTTGGTATTGGAAAAGGACTCCACAACTGAAATGAGATGGATTAAAGAATAATTTAAAAAACAAAAAATATTAAACTTTTAAGAAGAATTTGTTTCCATAATAAACTCTTCACGATACCTTGATTATTTTTTCAACACCTGATGAAGCCAAAAGAAAGTTGGAATGGTTAAATCGCACTTGATTCACAATTGATCGATGACCACGTAATATAACATGAGCATCATCCACCCAATTTGCTAACAAATTAGAAAAATTTTAATTTTTTTAAACTATTAAGTATTCAATATGAATTAACATTGCAATTTGTTACAAGTGTCGATATCTACCTTTAGCTCCCTCTTCTGGTATTTTCCACATATATAAATTAAAATCATCGGATCCTGATAATATATACTAGCAAGATAAAGCCATACAAAATAAGAAATTAAACTGCTGTAATATAACTTAACAAATGATAAGTAAAAAGGAGCTGACTATGCTTTTCTTTATTTGTCAGAGACCTAAAGGCCACGTTCAATTCAAAGAAAAGGCCAAAATTCAGATCACAATTAGGGCGTGTCTAAAAAGTTCGACCGGTCGCCAATAGGTCACGTGGTACGATCAGTGATCGGTCAGCGGCAGTTTGCTTCCGTTCATTCGTTCATGGACAATGCGGCAGTGAGCATTCTGCTTCAAAAGGGCATTGCAGCAAGTTTCCTCATCATTTAAGTTAGTGCTATTTAAAATTGTGTACATACTTGAATTTTCTTTTTCGTTTTCATTACTTTTTCTTGATGCTGCTCCAATATGTATTTTGCTATCTCCTTTCTCCAAAATATATTTATTACGTATCAGGCACTTGAACAATTGAATTTTCTATTTTTGTCCACCATTTTGATTCTACTCACCGAGGCAGCCGACCAGCGTTGGACTCCGGTTGCGATTAGTGCGACCGGTCGAGTTATGAAAACGCTCATCGCGACCGGTCGTTACTTTATGGACAGGCCGTTTCCAACGGGTTTTGACCGATCGCGACCGGTCGGACTTTTTGGACACACCTTTATGGTGTGTGGATAAATATAATTACAATAAAAATTTTTTGCTCTTAAATCACAACCATTTGGTTACCTAAGATTCACAAACCAGGAAACAAATTTAGACCTATAGTCTCCGACATTAATTCCCCCACGCAAGAAATCTCTAAGTTTTTGGCCAATTTTTATAAAAATTTAGAATTAGCTCCATTTACAGCTTTTTGCAATTGGTAAAATGTAGTTTTCAAATGAAAAAATGTAGTTATCAAATGAAAACTACATTTTACCAATTGCAAAAAGCTGTAATAGCACTATTAAAAACAGCCTGGAATAAGTAGAAAATTTAAAAGACGTAAAACTATAGGAAAACCAGATATTGTTCTCTTTCGACGTGGAGTCACTTTTCCCCAGTGTACGTATCCCAGAAACGCTGGAATTTCTGAAAAATATTCTTACAAAAAAATGGGATTGAAAATAATGCAATCACCGAATTTATGTGTAAACAACAATGTGTTTCAGTTTCAAGGTAAATATTACAAAATGACATGTGGAACAACTATGGGCTCAAGTTTGATCCCATACTAGCCGAAATTTTCTTAAGGAATTTCAAAATAAAACTTAAAGAAGCCAATTCTTATTTCCCGAATGTATGGTATCGCTATGTTGACGATGTTTTTGCAATATTTGATTTAGATATTGCGATATTAAAACCTTTGTAAACCATCTGAAAAATTCACATTTGAAACTGAAATATACAGAAAACTTCCTTTCTTGGATTTACTTATTATTAAAGACAACGATTCCCTTAAGTTTGACATTAATAGAAAACCAACGAACAAACTCAACTACATCACGACAGGTTCCTCCCATCCATGGAAACAGAAAATGGCTACTTTTATTCACATGATAGACCGAACTTTGAATCTACCACTGGACAAAAGAAAATTCACAAAAGAAATCAAATACATTAAGGACATCGCACGAAATAATGGTTACCGTAAAATCTTGAATACAGGCCCGGGTATCTATTTGTCTCAGTAGTCTGGACCCCCCCCCCCCTCCCGGCGATTAATCGAGACCAGGCGTTTATTTAAGACCCGGCGTAAATGGTTATTCCCAACAACAGGGCGTCTAGCAAAACGATTTCGTAAAATTCCCTGTCTTTTCTCGGTTTATCACGTAATTTTCCCTGATCACCAGCACAAAAAAAAAAATCTATTTTGATAGAATATTATTGGCATTTTTCAAATTTTTCGTTCCGATTTTGCATTTTTTGCTGATTTTGTAAAATTCCCCGACTTTTCCCGGTCACTAGTCTCCCTGCTTTGTACAAATAAATCCGGTACTTAAAATAAAGTAAAATAAATGAAGTAACAAAAAAATAACCTGAATGGAGAAGAATAACAACCTTGATAACAACGAGCTTCGAGTCCAAATGATTACCCTACCTATGAGAAGTTTGTAATGAGACCCTACGAAGTTCGAGAAACGGCAAGGGTAAGGCAGCATGGGATTGGTCGAAATTAGAATGGGTTAAATGAAGCAGCCAATGAGAAGGCATACACATTAAAAGACATTTAATAATCTGAAAGTGAGGAAGAACGCCGGAATTTATATCGATGACCCGAAAAAGACCCCGTGTTTATTTGAGACCTGGCGTTTAATCTATTTTTAACACCCCACCCAGCTTTTATTCGAGACCGGCGTGCATTTGAATACCCGGCCTGTATTCAAGATTTTATGGTACAACCCAAAAACCATATTTGATCTCACCCGAAAAAGAATGCACAAGGATGACAATTCACAAAACTGAGAAAACTGGACAAAGAAAAAGAACACGGAATCGTCATTCCATATTGAGAAAAGCCACGGCCTATAGATGTCGTCACTAACCGACAACATGGTGGATGAAAGGGTGATTGACACCTTAGTAAAAGTTTGAAATTTCGGAAAATTATATATCGAATATTTGTAAATATCGATATTTCATTCATCGGGAAAAACACTACTCTGTATGAAGTTTCATTCACTTATAGGCATATAGCTGCATACACTGCGTGGTCACCCTTTCCCAGCTTTCACAAAAAACACAAGATGGAAGGTCAGTGGATGGCGCTTCTCAATAAAAAACCTTAACAAAAAATCGTTTTTTTTTTCAATATTTAAGACCCATAACATTTCAATGAATTTCAAGAACTCTAACACAGTCAAAAACTCCTTAGATAATCCACGATCACAAAAAATCAGGAATATACAAAATTAATTGCCAACAATGGCCAAAACTTTAAATTAAATGGCCAGACAAAAAGGAATTTAATTACGAGATTCAAAGAACACTTAGCCCATAGAAAATATAGGAGAACAGAAAAATCCGCACTAGCTAAACATTCGTAGAGACCGGCCATATTTTCAACACTGACGACTTAAAACTCATTTTTCCCATTAGAAAAAATAATCTATTAGACACCCTTGAGAGTTTAGCAATTCTCTCCACCAACAATAAGGAACATTTATTAAACTGGATCCAGGCCCCATTGATGACTCATCTTTGATAAAATGGTGTGCTATAAACGTGACCCAGCAAAAAGGCAAATCTGCCCGCCGCTCTCCGATTGGTTAAGCTCTTTATATATTGATTTGCAAAAAAAAAAAAAAAAAAAAAAAAATTAACCTCCTAATTTTGTTTACTTTTTATTTAATGGATAGACTGTACCTGCTAGAAAGATGGAAGCTTGGCTTCCAAAATACGTATAAAAAATATGGTTTGGTTAGAGAACAAAATTTTTATTGTAATATAACTTGATTAACAATAATTAACAGACAAAGTGCATTATATCATACCTGGTCATTCTCGCCAGCAAAGCAGCAACTTTTCATTGTACAGGAGTTGTAATAATTTTTGTGATCAAATTGACAAGCTGGTGATGAACAATGCAAATTATATAAAACAGGAGGCAGGCGACGACGCAATGCTAACAGTCGTGTTCCTTCATTGTTAAATCTTACACTCATACAACTTTCAGAATTCATACCACTTCCATATTTCATAATATAACTGTTTAAAAAAAAAAAAAAAAAAAGTGTAAATTGTCAAGGAATATAAATTGTCAATTTATATTAAAAATTAAAAACAATAACATTCAAAAGACATCCAAAATGTAGAAAAGATCATTTCTCCTTAACTTAGCCAATTTTGGATGATTGTCACTTCACGTGAAGCCCCTTCTCTACATCCAATTATGTTTAATGTGTTTCCACTGATTCCTGGCAATAGCCCGGCAGAATAATTTCCATGCTAGCAGACTTTTTTGCAGGAAGGTGAGAGGAATTTTGGTCCATACCTCCTAGTGCACTTTCCAAAGACCCCTTCTGAGAAGGCCAAATCCACAAAAGCCTATGGGGAGGCATCAGTTAACTTGATAGGGATAGCAGAGAAGGGTATTGTATGAATGCCAGTCTCTTCTTCCATTTGTGCCATGAAACTCTGTGTTGAGCATGCACTGCAGCTGAATGACTTATCTTGAGCACAAACTTCGTTGCTCTCCTCTCCGTACAACAGGGATCTACTCCGTATAAAGAGGTTTCGAAATGTTCTCCTGGTAGTAATTTGCATTCACCTTAGCGTTTTTCTCCACCCAACGAAGTTGCAATCGTCCTTTTGAGCAGTATCCCACACAATCATGAAGCCTTTCGGAAACTTTCACAACATTGGCACACACAATCAGTCTGGCCTTTCGCATCTGCTGCATAATAGACAATTGCACGAACCTTACCACAATCTGTGAGGTAAACCCACGCTTTATCCAATGTTACAAAATAAATCGCCATTTCTCTCCTACAAGATAGCCTTCGTAGAGTTTGCAGCTACTGGTTTTGCATTCATGGATTTGACGTTCATTAAGAGTATGAACCCTGGCTAAGTTGCGTTTAATTATGAGGTTTACCATTGATGCAGATGTTCCCGCCTTCTGTGTCGGAGGGTTCTCCTGTGCAACCATCTTCCTGATCTTTATGACTGTACCAGGTGAACGGCTGGGATGGGGTCTCTTCCGAGGTACCTTTTCATGGGTGAACTTGTCGGGAACCCAAATTACATATGTCAGCCAGAATGGAGTCATCAGCAGCCTTCGATAACTAAATTCTTTCAGTCTTGCACTATTGCACTAAATCCCATCTTGGAAAGCGTTCGTACATAACTTCTCCAAAAATCATTATTTTTTATAGTCAAGCCGTGAATTTTCTGCGCTCGTTTCCTGAACAAATATTTATGGAATACCACTCGATTTATATAGGCTCCGGCGCATTGTTGCGGAGGGGTGTTCAAAATCGGCTATGGTAAGTTAAGGAGTACACATCAACTATTACAGTATTTACGAGGGTTGTTTACAAATTATTCAGACTTGATCTGATATGCAAACTCTGGAACACAGATTAATATTACACAGACGGTCAACTTCCCTTACATTCTAGGTTAAAAACCTTTGGCTGATTAGCCAATCAACATTCGGCATTCATACTCAGTGGTTCGAATATGAATCAAAAAGGACATCATAAATCGTCACTAATCACGCTTTCTTTGAAATAATTACAGCATAGTTCATTTGATAATAAATAACATAGGTGTGATGGATTAAGAAACAATGACAAGCTTTCTTTGAAATAATTACAGCGCGTAATGATCCTTGTATTAGATTAATGCTAGGTTTTATCGGGAATACATGATTAGAAAGGTGATTGCAACCCATATGCAAAAAATAATTAACATATTTACTTTTTCTGTGGAGCTCTAATGTCCCACAGAGAAACGCCTTCTTTTGAATTTGCAGTAGCCAACAGACGAGGTTCAGCAGGATTATACATAACAGCATGGAAGGCAGAAGTGGAATTTGCCAAACAAAATGGTTCTAAATATAAAAATTAGGAAACAGGAATATGCATTAATTTAGAAATAAGACAAAAAATAAAATACATATAAAGATGTGTCTTGCTTTCTGGTGAAGTAAAATAAAAGTTATGCTTAATACATGAGATTTTTATTTAATATCAGAGAAAAAATATTTAAGCTGAACTCTGAGATCAAATTGCTTCCGTTATAAACAAAAGTATAAACTTTTACTAAATTCTTAATTTGATTAAATCTGAATACGGCTTAAATAAATTACGATCTCTGTGCCTAAGGGGACATTCAGAGTTGATTAACATGTTAAGGGTTCGTGCTTTAGCCAGCCAATAGAGATTACTATTGGCATTCTTGTATGTGAAATGAGTTACAACAAAAAAAAAGATCAATGCCAATGTTCTGAACTCAGTGAAAAGCATATGTGAAATTCCTTTAATATGCTGTCCCATAACTGAACAAGTCACTCGTTTAGATTTCTTCATAAAAATAAAGAGCCTATTATAAAAGGGATGCCATTCTTTCCTCATTTGAAAGGGACGCCATCAAGATTTTCTTAGCAATTTCAAAATGGAAAATAATCCGTCAAACTGCCTATGCGCTCCCTACTAAGTGCACCTCTTGGATTTCCATGTACAGAGGTGAGTAGTGGCCGATCACCACGCAAATTTTTAAATGGGCACCAGGCAGGAACCACTCATTGCTAATCTTCAAAGAAGAGTCCATCATGCTCGATGGTCTTCATCCAACGATCAGCCAGTTGGCAGATGCCCTCGCGAAACCACTCTTCCAGTTTCTGGGCAAAAAAGTCACGCACGGCGTCTTCAACCCCACTGACATTGGCGAAGCGCCATCCACGCAGTAAGTGCACCGTGGCCCGGAAGAGATGGTAATCGGAAGGTGCCAGGTAAGGGCTGTATGCTGGACGTGGCAGAACTGGGGGTTTTCCAGCAGTTGACGACACACTTTCACTTGTTGTTGTGCTTGCACGGGCGTCAGCTCATGGGATACAACTCGGCAGCTCCTGTTGACCTTTCCGATGGCGTGCAGATGTCGAACCACACACTATTGTGATGTTTTGATGTCCGCCGCTAGTCCACGGGTGATGCTGCCTGGATTGGCTTCCACTTGTTGTCGTAGGGCTGCGTCATCCACTTCTTTGGATCTTCCACTCCTTGGCGCATCTTCCAGGCCCATGTCTCCAGACGAAAAGCGGGAGAACCACCGTTGTGCTGTCCGTTCATTGGTCACACCCTGACCTTCCACCCCGCAAATTTCGGCAGCTGCTGCTCGCGCACTGGTCCCCTTTTTCCAATAGTGACGAAGGAGCCTGCATATCACCAATTTTTCTGCCATATTTTTACACTGGCTGACACAGTTGGCACAATGTCTATGGCATTCAAATTCGTACTGACGTTTCTTCCCACTCTTTTCTCTTAATAAACTGCGATATATCCTTGTGGTAAATGGTCTTCGTTCAGAATTTGTCAAACTCTAACCCCCCTCCCCTCCCGAGTCGGCCACTACTTTTGACTCAACCTCTGTATAGTAAACTCCCGACATCAACCACGTTCTATAAGGTCTGCTGTCGGGCTTCCTTTATCGGTTTTTTTAAGTCCACAGAACAGATCCCTGATCGGTAGATACCCTTATCCTGTTAAATTCTGCAGGTCATTCTCACCATGCTTTGTAACTGTTTTGCCTGCGATAATGGTGTAATACCGAAATGCATCAGCATTAAAATTAATTTTTTATGTATCACTTATCTTGGACCTGTTTCTTTATTCTATAATATTCAGATATACAGTGCTTATGAATTCCATTGCCAGACTTGGAGAGATGGTAGGGAAGGTCAAAACTAACAACTATTCTGAATACCATTTCCCCCCATAAAAACGTTAAACATTGTAAACGAGTTAAAAAGGTATAAAGATCCTGATCAACCCCTGTGAATGCTGCACTGCAGTGCACCCGCAGAGCTGCAGGCAAAGCAGGAAATGAGCAAAGAAAGCACTAACTGGTGAATCAGAGCACACGCACGGGTGATCAGAATGAGTTCATGTATGGAGAGATGGCAGACATGCATCTGTTGTACGGCCGGGCTCATGGTAATGCATGAGAAGCTGCAAGGCTCTACTGCGAGAGCTTCCCTCGTAGATGACATCTTTGTCGTGCAACATGGTTGTTAGTTTTGACCTTCCCTACCATCTCTCAAAGATTGGCAATGGAATTCATAAACACCCTGTATACAAGGCAGAATAGACAACATGAATTATTATAAAAATTGTACTCAAGATGCACCACCCAATGATGTATGAAAAGTGTACATCTCAACCCACTGCAATTTTGGCAGTTCACAGTCTCATCCATACAAAAATGAGCCTCATCTTCCCACAATGTTTCAAAGCCAAAAACGTCAACTTCCAGTTTTTGCCAAAAGCATAGCAGTTAATTTTACTATGTGTCCATGGCGGCGATAACTTGTCATGAGTTCCATATGATCACGAGTTATTCGTCGAAAAATAAATGGAAACAATTTTATCTAACGTACAGGACCTATGTATGGCCTTCTAAAGAAATGATACATTCCCCCTTTTCTATTAATTACAGAGACCATCGCTGTGGACACAGTAAAATTTAACAAAATAGCCAATTGTCAGTTGCTTCTCTAAGGGCCAGTTCATTATATACTTTCTCAAGTGAGTATTCTCAACTGAGTCTTCAGCAGCAATGGACTTGCTGAACACTCAGATGAGAAGTCTCAGATAATAGTTCGCGATTTTTTATAACAAAATCAAAAAAAAAAATACAAAAGTGAAAAATAAATACGACACTTTAAAATTTTTTCATTTAACGTGGATTTTTTGTCTTCGTCTATCCACTTTTGTAATGGAATTTTTTAAGATTTGCGTAGGGAATTTCGTATGCAATTTTCGTATGACGAAACGAGTTCACATTTTTTGCATATCAGCTAGTTTGTGTTTCGAGCCTATTCGCCAAACTCCTTAGCTCCATCAAAGAACAGCTTGAACGTATTATGCATCTCGGCGACACAATAACCCTATTAAATAAGTAGCTCCATTCATCCGCTACTTTGCTTGAGCAAAATGTTGATAACCAACTTCAAATCAACTGGAATAATCCACTTTGAAGAGGGCCGAAGGCTGCACAGAAACAAATTTTAGTTTTGTAAAAATGAAAAGTCAGTTTCATGTGCACAGCGCAACTTGTTTGACTTAAATTTTATTTCCGTGTGAAAAATTGCAAACTATCTAATGAACTGGCCCTAAATCTCCTTGTTGATGATTTGACTGGCTCATCTTGTACGAATAAAACCTGATAACTTTTCTCGGAGAAAAATGCAAAAATTACAACAGGCAGTACCATCTTTTTAATTTATGAAGTTTAAATTCCTGCGCCAAAACGAATCAGCAATAAATATATGACTCTTATTGCTATCATTATCATTATTGATTATTAATACAGCAATATGCCCATTTCTTTACATAATTTAAACAATGTATAAGGCATGTTCAAATGAAAGTGGTTCAAAGGGCACTGAGACAGATTAAATGAAAGTATTAATATTTACCTTTGTTTATATGAAAGAAGAACGTCTTTTAGTCACTAGTATAGACGCACATTCTTAAAAAAAAATCTCCACCTGCCGCTATACAGGACTCCCACTGGGGCACCAATCGGCTAATACCGTCCACAAAAAAAGTCTGTTTTCTGCTAATCTCTGAACCATGCCCAAACAGCGTCCTTAAAAACGCTTCCCCCTCACGACTGTAACGATCCAGATGATCCAACCAGCAGCCGAAACGCAGCCCTTTGTGCTCTTCCGTGAGCATTCGGGGTACCCACTGACAGCAGATCTTGCCATATCCCAGGCTTTTCACTACACCATATGCGGAATCAATACTGACGTTGTGATCCCTCGCAAGTGACCGTATGCTGATCCGCCTGTCCTCACGAATTGACTTATCCATGTCCGTCTTCATTTGATGACCACGTTTGCTTGGCCCAGATGTGATTTATCAGCAGTTTCCACATGACCATCATGGAACATTTTTGGCCCAACACACCACGGTCGCTTTCGAGACACATGCTTCTCCATAAGCATTCAACATCCAAGCATGAATATCAGCTGTCAGAAACATTATCACCGCTCGTTGGTCAGTTTTGGACAGAAATTTAATAGGAGGGCCCATTGTAACACAAACGAAATACAAGGATAAGCCTAACGTAACTTCCCACAGCAGTGCTTATCAGAACAAGCAGACGATACGTCAACAATCGCCCGTTTGCCTCGTGTCTGCGCTACAGCCCGAATCACTTTCATTTGAACATGCCTTATACGTGTACATTAAGAAATCACTATTATAGAGCCCATTTATTCTTTTTCGTGGCTCACATGTTTTTAAAATGAGGATTGTTGAACAACCTACCTGTAGAACTTGGCTCTCTTATATCCCATATAAGAATTCTACCATCTTCACAAGCACTTGAGAAAATATTATCACTAAGTGGATCAACAGAGAGGCCATATACAGCTTCTTCGTGTAAGAAAATATCCACAGTGTTTCCCCTTTAAAGAGAATTATTATTATATTAAAATGGCTTTACAAATATTTAATATTAAGAATGACAAAATAATTTTAAGCCTTAAGGTAGGATCTCGATTGGAGTTTAAGGTCGGCGTAAGGAAGGTTTGTTCCTTGATTATCCAAGTTTAAGGTTAGATCTGTCCTTACATTTTCATGGTTGCAAAATTTCGAAATGCAAGGAGAGATTACTCCTCAGCATTTCAAGGTAGCTCCTAACCTTCCTTTAGGGGCATTTTTCTCCTCAGAGCGAGTAAATTCAAAACGTACGATCTCGCTCGCTTCAAAAGACGGTGCCGTCGTCGACAGAGTTTAGATCTCCTCAGAGAAATGCGATTGCAAGATTGCATTAATCTTATAAAGCATTTAGACCAATTGATCAAATTCCAACCAGTAGTTTCAGAGTTACGAATTCAACATCGTAACCCATGCTCACATGCGAGTACTAACCAGCACATGTTACGATGTTGACTGCATAATTCGGAAACTACTAGTTGGAATTTGATCAAATTTTTACGGTATCCACACTTTTATGTACCCTGTTGTTTTAGCAAAATTCATCAATCTAGATGTTACAGAACTTGAGTTATTAATTTGTTGATCTTGATGGCGGCATTTTTATTTCTGTTCATATCTCAGTTATCGTTCAAATTCGGACCCACGTTCATAAGAACTTTTTTCTTTAGAATCACCCATAGTACCTCCCCTCCAAGTTTGTAAGGACCGTTCAGATACACCCTGTGTAAACGATCCATCAGCAATTACGTTTGACAGATGGAAATTTTCTTTTTTTCCGGCCACGAGATGAAAAAGTTATCAGTTGTCTTTGTAAAGTTCTGTTGAATCTCTTCTTAAACATTGAGCATCTGGTAACGGTTTCTAACTTAAAAATAGATTCAAGTTTCCCCCACATATGGGTAGCTTAGCAAAGTGCCACGTTTCCCACCAAATATTCGTCATTTCCATTAAAAATGCTCTCAAACCGATAAGTAGTTTTCTCGAGGAACCATTGAAGGCCCCTCATGTAAGCAGGGAAAGAAAATGAAAGCTTGAACGGAATCAAGTTTTTTTGAAGAAACCTTGCACTTCATTCCTTAAGTAAGGGGACCTTGTTCCTCTCTCAAGGTCGAGAAATCGTGATCCCACCCTTAGTCATAAGGAGAACTTAAATAATAAATTAATTTGTTCAAATTTATTACTGATCCCTGTATCAAACTTCTCAAAATTGAAAGTCCAGTCGGAAAAAAATTTCAAAAAAAAAATCTTAAATCTTATTTAGAATCAATAAAAAAACCCAGCAGAGAATGTGTGCTACTGCATTACAAAAACAATGTTAATAAAAGCGTCGTTACTGTATTTGCAAAGTCGGTCGTCGCATTGATAATTTTTTCTAATTCTCGGATTTTGGCTAAGATTTGAATAAAGCATCAAAAAGTAAAAGTGATAATGGGCACACGTGTCCTATCTCTTCAGGAACATGGCCAAAATGGCGGTTAAAGTTAATCATTTTGGTTCAGCTTGAAGGAACAATATTATTAAATTTAACAGACATTTAAGCCATGTTCCCGAAGAGATAGGACACGTTGATAAAAAAAAAACGTGAATTCATCGTTGATAAAAAACAAAAACAAAAACACTTTAATAAAGGACATCAAGACCATTACTTAATTTATTAAGACAAATTACTGCAATTACTGTTTTGATACTAACTCCAGAAATTTCATGAAAAATTTGAAGTCAGTATAGGGATTCAAAGTATGTTGCTTGCAACTCATCCACTTTTTTTTATAATATGCAGGGTTCTCCCAGGCCCTTTTGAAAGGGCAAGCCACCCAACTGATTTTGGTGATAACTCGGCTGAATACACGAAAAACTGCACAACATTACATAATGTTTAATATGTTTTTAATTTTTGTCCGTCCAACTATTTTATCTTTCCACTCATGTGATAAAATTTTCTGGGGAGAACAGAGATACGCATCTAAGTTTTGTAAATGGTAGAAAGAGCTTTTTTTCATTTACACATGCTCCAGTTTCCTTTTTCTTTCGTGCCGGGCATTATAATTTCCTCTTTCACACAAACACTTCATGTTTTGGCTTTTGGTCTTGCATATGCACCTCACGAATCCTCTTGGCATTTTCAAATGTTTGGCATTTGGTCAAACCGTGTGGACTGAGAGGCAGCAACAGGTCGGAAAGCTATTTCATGATCATGGACGTCTTCAAATCACGATTAGTCCTTGGAACATACAAGGGTCGTTTTTAAAATTTTTAAGGTCCGTTTGTAAATAAACTTTGGAAATCTCGAATGGGCATAACTCCTAGAAAATTGTGGCGTTCCTCACAGGCAGCAGACTTATATGAAGTGGGCATGCAGAAGCTCATTGAGTACTAAGGCAAGTGTTTAAATAAACTTGGAAACTACGAGGGTTGGCGCATAAGTCATGGCAACTATTTTTTTTCTCATAGCTAAGGGATGGTATCACAAAATGTCATATGTCTCGAGGAAACCGTTCATTCAGAGTATATTTCCATACCACCAGATGGCCTTGTGATTTCCTTTTGTTGCATAGAGAACAATGTTAAATCAGTTCTTAGTCCACCGCCGTGCAGGATGAATGTATCAATATAGCCGGTCTCCGCTGGCTTTGGTAAGAATTGGAGCACTCACTATACTCTACGGACTTTTCTCCATGTGATTTTGATCTTTTACGGACGGTATGGAACCATTACGTGGTAGACAGCTTCGGACACAAATGGACATTGCAAATACCCGTATTGTGCAACAAAAGATGATCAGATTTCCACATGGTGAGAGAAATGGTGAAGCAGATGATATGGGCGCTTGTCACATCGTTGGCAGCGTACTGTGAACGTTCAGGGGACTACTTTCAGGCCCTTTAGAATGGGTAATGATTCTGGAACATGAAAGTTGTAAGTTATATCAATTACCTTAATAAACATGAAGAGCAAAATATTTCCGTGTTGCTAAATGTCCGTACGTTTCCTCCATTCCTTGTCCTTTCATCTATATATTTCGCATTTTCCACCCACGGTCGAATTCTCACAAAAAAAATTAGTTGCCATGACTTATGCCCCAACCCTACTATATATAAAAATAGTTAAAAGTATGTAGAATCTGGTAAAGAAGAAAATTTGAAAAAATATACAGGGTGTATCTAAATCTCTGTCACAAACTTCTGGTGGTGATTCCCCACAGCAAGACGAAAACAAAAGTTTGTGACAGGCATCTTCCTCCCACTTATTGTTACCACTACTAAGATACACAACTATAGACTAAGGGGCACTTGTCAGGGGTTCGGAGCAGATAGTTGAGATTGGACAAAAAAACTCTGAACAATCATGTCAATTTAAAAATATCCAAATCCTTTAATTTCCTATTAATAATAAAACAAATAATAACAGCCATATGATCAATTCTCATACCATGTGCCTATATAGCTGGAGGGGCCACCCTTATCCAGCAAAATAGAAAACTCTTAAATGTGCATCAACTTATCACTACCAATGTGCTCTTACAATTCGTGATAGGCACAACATCGAGATTGAATTTACCAGACTCTTAGGTGCAGCCCACAAATACCAATCAGAATATAGCACCGTGCCCAAAATACACGTCGCTGCACAACTGTGCAGGAACTAGCCTCGTGAGAAGGGCAACAGTTTTTTCCACATTTAGCTACTCGGCAGAGACAGCCCCCTATAAGGCACAACAAAAGCGTCCTCTGACACCCTGTGATTCCTTTATGTCCGCAAAGGAGGGAGAACCACGGGAACCCTCCCTGGGCAGCTGACTCCAATATGCAGCCACGCTGCCCTGTGCAACGCGCACGCTTCCGGCCTCCGAGCATCAACCAGGAAAGTCCCATGTGCGTAGCTGCTTATCTGCAGCAGTCATGCACGGATATCACCACCTCAGGTAGCTCCTTCGCCATTTGTGTGCAACATCGACTAAGTGAGCTATCAACCATGTTTATATGAACTTTTGTTTTCATCTTGCTGTGGGTAATCACTACCAGAATTTGTGACAGGGCTTTAGATACACCCTATATGGTAGTGTTTTTATTACAAAATTGGCCTTACTTTTAAAACAACCCTCATACAAAGAATTGTGATCTTGCATGCAGTTTATTCAAGATTCCTTTTGCAATTCCAATTCAGTAAAAACGATCTTTTGGCATCATAAAAGGCTTAACCAAAATACCTTTTTTTGATACCTTAAATAGCAGAGCACTTATTGGTTTCACAATGTCCATCTGTGTCTCTGTCTGCCATCCCCTTCATATTTTCCACATTTTTTGAAACTCAGAATGTAGCAGGTTGAAATTCAGAATGTAGAAGGTTGAAACTTGGAATGTAGCTTGCCATGTCTTACTTCACTATTTTGTTTGGTTTAGATTGGCCTGCTGGGGTTGGAGTGGTTTTCAAACTCGTGGCTTCTGCTCTTTCCCATACCGTCCTCGGAGGGATTAATTTTTGTTTTTTTTTCTGGGTTGGCTCACAAAGCGGAGTATACAATTCAATATTATGACATGTTCTTATACTTGTGTCTTTCAACAATGGCCAAATTCAGAGTATGTTGACATAAAAATGAATAGTGCTGATGCCTTTTTTAATAGAATAAAACTTAATTTTGTTTACTACCAACCACCCATTGCATCATAGCAATTCGGCAGCCAATATTTGCCGTGGTTCTTTTTTAGTAATTGTCTTAGCCTTTTTCACATCATCCACTAATTTTTGATAATTATTGATGAGTAACGGGAGTATTCTATATTCTGACCACTGGCCCTTTGGGATTGTATAGCTTTGGTAAAAATGTCACTAGATCAAGGGTGGATACATAATCACTGGCAATAAGGGAGGTAATGGCATACCATTTACATGGCATGGGGAAGAGGCTTAGTTTCTTTACGTGTCATCATCATTATTATCATCATTTCTCGGAAATGGTGCGTTGTTCGACCTATGTTCATAGGGAGTTTTTTGTTCCTTGCCATTGTATATGCATACCATTAAATTTTTGACCACGTAGGAAATGTATGAAATATAAACCATTTCCATTTCATACTCTAGCTACAACCTTTAGTCATTTTATATACTTCCTAGGCATTCCATACAATGCGTGATTTAACACATTGCCGATAACCTATGCACTTCGTATTTGTATCGCTTTATTGAATAAATATTTACGTAAATAATATTTATACCTTTTCAAAGCAACTTTGCCATTTTTTTTATTTTTTTAATTAGAACCAAAAGAAAGAAACCAAAGACAATGAGCTTTCAAATGCACACTTATCGGTAGAAAAAATACATTAATAATTATGATGTTATTTACATAAACACTAAATAAAAATTACACAAAATTACACTTAAAAAATTTGAGGTACTAAAAAAAAAAAAAAAAAAAAAAAAAAAAATTTTCGATAAACCATAAATTTCGATATTTTGAGTGCAAAATCTGAATACGCGGTAATAAAAAAAGTTGCCATTTAAGAAAATGGAGTTAACCCAATTTTCTCTGACCGAGATCAAAAACTCTAATCAGTGAGAAGAGCTAGCGATTGCTTGGTCATAAAATGAGAAAAATGTGACAATTTTAACGCGGTCAAAAACGGCAGTGCTCCTATGCCTAACTGGTTACTCTAACCATCCTAACTGGTTTTTGACCTCACTGTCTGATTACAACACCACCTTCAGTGAAACTGACAGTGCCATTCTGTGTCCCCCTTTTGATATGTATAAGTTCAGTTAAGAACAATTTTTTCATATGATGCATATTCCTCGAGATTTTTTGATATCTCAAGATATTTGCCTCGAGATGAATAACATCATGCACACCCTTTAACTATCCATACACCTACTAATATTTCCCAATTCTTAGGTATATAATAAAATACAAATAGAATTTGTTGCTCTAAGCTTCAACCTAAAAAACCTAATAAATAAGCCTTTTAATGTGCATTCATATTCAAAAATAACAAACCCTATTACTGCTCACTGAATTATCATTTATAATAAGTATCCCTTTTGTCCTTGTTTATAAGAGTGTAGATGATAATGATATTGGTGAACCTCACTGATAGTATAGTGGGGGCTGCTTAATGTAATCAGATTAATGTTATCAATTGGCTATTGTTATCATTTTGGTGCAGAATAAAACAGCTAAGGGGTAGATCTCGAATTATTTTTTGTAGCTACTGTTTAGCCACTTATTTTTTTGTAGCCACTTTCGTATTTTTTTTAGTCACCAGTGTTGCCAATTCAAAAAATATTTTCCTCTAAAACTGAGCAAAATAATCCACTGAATTCAATTGTACTAAATTCAGCGGATTTTGCATAATTTTAACATAAAATCCATTAAATTTTTCGGAGTATCCATTAAGTTGGCAACAATGATGCAAACTAATGCAGGTGTCAATGACAAACGTCGAATAATGACAAGTTAACCGTTATGACAAGCGCGATATTTAATCAAGAGGAAAAAATTTTGTATGACCTCCCATTTATGGCTTATAAAATTAACCATACAGTGACTTCCAAAAGATAAATGAATCATGTTCAAATTAAAATGATCAGAATAATTCTAAGCTTCAAGCTAGAAGTAATTCGAAATAGCCCCAAATGAGAATGAAGACTAGGAAAGTGTATGGTGTAAGCATGATTTTTTTTCTTCTTTATTTTTGCCTCAGACTTTGGCCACTTCTAAATAAAAACTGCCATTTCGATTTTTTGGGGCCATTTGCAAAAGTGGCAATCAGCAGTGCAACCACCGAGTTATATACAACTATACAGGGTGTCCAAAACGTCTGGTAACATGGCAGATATCTCAAAGCTGCCAGATAGGAGAGATCTGATGAGTGTGGTTTATAAGTCACCTCGGGGGGGGGGATTCATTGCTGGACTCAAATTTGACTTTAGGCGGTTTCACGCTTCGAAAAAAACGGTTTTTGTTTAAACGATCGGGAAAAAACGGAAACGACACCAACGTCGTTTTTTCCGTTCGTTAATTTCATTTTTTTGAGAAAAAAAAAACATGGCTGACCATGCTTCGTCGAAGCGACGTTGGATTTCCATATTTAGGCAAATATCAGGTAAAGTAAATCATGTCGTTAAAAAAATCAAATTGTTAAAACATGTTTTGTAGTTGTAATCGCACATGTACACTACACTCAAGGAGGCTGCCATGGTTATAACAACCAGCTCCCTCTGCAGTCAAATTTCCGAAAAGAAATAAACAGTTTAAAATTGTAAAGCTTAAACCATTTGTTCACGGTTTTACCCACTTAAACGGTTTATTTTTAAACCGTTTTTTCAATCCGTTTCAAAGCGTGAAACCGGCTTTTGACCCCCAAATTTAAGGTCATCCATTTGCTAACTCAAAAACATTAAAGATAGAGAAAAATTTCCAATTGCTACCCTGTAGAGCAACAACACATTAGTCTAAAAAAGTTTTTAATCACACCCTTCCCCTTGAAAGATTTTGAGAAAATGGGCGAGAAAGAGTCACTCAAGGAAAGAAAATTCCCAATGGTATGCTTCACTGCAATGCAAATGTGTTAGAAACCTCAGCCAACCTGGCCAGCCCAAGTTGACCTTGACTGACTCTTTCTCGCCCATTTTCTCAAAATCTTTCAAGGGAAAGGGTGTGATTAAAAATTGATTTTATACCAATGTGGTTAACTCTACAGGGTAGTAATTGGAAATTTTTCTCTATCTTTAATAATTTTCGAGTTAGCAAATGGATGACCTTAAATTTGGGGGTCAAGTCAAATTTGAGTGTGGCAATGAATTCCCCACCCCCCCTATTACCTATAAACCACACTCATCAGATCTCGCCTATCTGACAGCTTTGAGATATTTGCCATGTTACCAGACTTTTTGGACACCCTGTATTAAAAATTCGTCATTCACAGTAATCAAAACTTCTGTTGAAAGTAAAAATATAATTTTCGGAACTGGCAAAAATGCAAATAATGCAGAGGACCGAAAACAAATTTTTATAAGAAAAAAGGATGTGGATAAATTAATAGTAATGCAAGAAATAAAACACTCTTTAACCACAACGAGTAAAAAGAAAAAATACGACCTGTAAGTACTTTTCGAGAACGAAGCTCTCATCTTCAGCAGGATTAACAGGGAGTAACACACAAGATGCAACAGCCAAGGAATCATGTGTTTTTTGATTTTAATGTGTTCTACAGTATTTAAATACTGTAATATCTGTGTTTCATCTAGTTTACCTGCACTTTGCTGTTTTGCGAAAAGGAGTTCATCATTTTTCAGAAGACTTTTGAGTGGTATTACGAATATGAAAAGAAAACTGATCATCTACTACGGAAAACCATCAGGCTATCAACAATAATACACGAGACTTTCTTCATTAATTCTTCATTAATTAATTTAATTCTCCTCAAGTCTTGTTTAATACTGTATTGCTGTAGCATGTGTGTATGCAGTATCAGGGTTGCCATTTTGGCCTTTTTCAAGTACATTTGGCCATCCATTTCCATTTTAATTTGGCTATATGTAAAATTTGGCCTCCTTTTGGCCATTTACAGCTTCATTTCCTGGATTCAGTTATTAGAATTAGAGCAAATTTAATAGAAAAATCAGTCTGCTGCAAAGATCTACATATATCAGACAGAATGTTAAAAACTTCAAGTTGGATATACCTAGTCGCACTATTAATTCTCAGCAAAACATATAATGTGAAGATAAAGGATGATGTTTTTGTAAATTTCAGTAAAGTTCTGATTAATATAACAATAAAGAATTTTATTTTTTGTTCTTTAGATTAGTCTACTTCTACATTTGCCCTTTTTTTCCAGGCATTTTTGGCCGTAAGCTGTGTCTAAAGGCTATCTTTATAAAGAAAAATTCTGTGTACGTCTGTAAATGTTCTTAAAACTTTTGAACCACTTATCCAATTGAGCTCTATTCGCACCATATGTTCATTAGGTTCGGAGTAAGGTTTGCATGTGCCGAGTGTCAGGGTGGCCCAAGGGGAAGGAGGGGGGGGGTAAAAATAACACATCTATGAGGGTTGGGGAAAAAGTCATGGCAACTAGTTTTTTTCTTGAAGATACCAGTCCTGTTGGAAAATGTGCCATATACAGACAAAAGGACAAGATGTTAACTACATGTGTGGACAATGAATAGCACTGAAATATCGTAACACTAATTTATTACGGTAGTATACAGGGCAATATGGCCTTCACGGTGCAAAAGAATGACAACACAGTACATATAAAGTTGACATGACAAACCTGGGCCTAAAGACCCTCAAAGTCCCTGCTACTGTCACCACACGCTGCCAACGATGTGGGAGGCGCTGAATACCATCAGCCCGAACGTTGCTCATCACTGGTTGACACACGTTCTTGCTGAAAGTTTCCTACCCACCGTGCTACTGTACGGTATGGTAGGGCATTATTCCCAAGGGCTTCCACTAATTCACTGTGACATTCCATCGCATTTCTCCCTCGGAGAACGGCTATTTTGATGTAAGCGCACTGCTCAACACGGGTTACTTTCATCTCGCATGACACTCACCAACTGACCGATTTCACAGCCCTCGCTGCGCTACTACCAGCTATCACAGAGCCATCTGTTGTTCTGCATACACACTATGCCTGCAGAACTTCCACACGACACATATACGTTTGTGATCCGTTCACATATCTACAAGAAAACAAATAGTTGCTATGACTTATGCCCCAACCCTCGTATATATAGTGTTTCAAAATTACTTTTACAAACTTTTAGAGGAGGTAGTATGGGTGATTCTAAGCATAAAAGTTCATATGAACATGGGTCTGAAATGGAACGCTGAGATATTAACAGAAATGAAAATGCTGCCATCAAAATCAACATGTTAATAACTCAGGTTCTATAAAATCTAGGATGATGAAATTTGAGAGAATAATAGCGTACATAAAACTGTGCATACTGTTAAAATTTGACTGAATTCCAACAAGTTGTTTCTGAGTTATGCACTCAACATCGTAACATGTGCTCGTTAGTACTCGACTGTCAGCACTGTTACGATATTGAATGCGTACTACTTGTTGGAATACGATCAAATTTTAATGGTACACAGTTTTATGTACTCTATTATTCCTCCAAAGTTCATTATCCTAGGCATTACAGAACCTGAGTTATTAACTTGTTGATCTTGGTGGCAGCATTTTTATTTCTGTTCATATCTCAGTTAGCATTCAAATTCGGACCTGTGTTCATATGAAGTTTTTTGATTAGAATCACCCACGCTACCTCCCCTATAAGTTTGTAAAAGTATTTTTGAAACACCCTGTAAATGAAATAGACTTGGTTTAGGTTTGTTTACTTGCATCTGTGAATAATCAACCCGTCGTGTTTGCGTCAACAATTGGCTGGTCGTGTTTGTATGTTGCGTCGACAATGATTGATGAAATTAATACATGCCGTAGCCGACAAAAAGGACAGGCCCCACACTGAAAAGTCACCTGACCATCATAGTCCAAGCAACAATGTAAATAAAAAAATACTGATTGCTAAAATCCAAGATGGAAACTGTGAAGATTACATTGTTGCTTCTACTAAGATCAGGTAATTTTCAATGCCAGGGTGTGTCTTTTTCGTTAGCTAAGATGCTTGACTTAATGATTCACATTTTAAGGGAGATACTTATAAAAAGTAATAAATAAATAAAAATCATTTTTTATTAAAATCTTAGGAGAGATGTAAGAAATTTTTCTAAAACAAATTAGAAAATACAACTTGTGGGGCATGCAGCTGTTCAAGCTTTTGCTGAAAAAGCGAAGGTACTTTCCCTAATGAGCTAATAACTGTAGAAAAATTTATTTTTCATGTGGTTTTTGTAATGCAGTAACTTCCTTTAGAGAAATTAGAAAATTATAAATATCTCAAAGGGATATTGAGAGATCAATGTGAAAGGACAATTCTTGCTGATAAAACTGCTAATGACAATATGAACAACCACATTCAGGAAATGATTCCACACTCTGTGACTGAATACAACTTTATTGAAACAGTTAAATGTTGATGAGAAACGCTGAAGAGCTGTAAACATAAAGTACTTTTTATTATAGATAGAAATAATTCAATACTCATAGGAACCTTTCTTTGATATTCAAAAATGTTAAGGATGCAATGTCAAATTTTCCTGGCCATCCCAATGGGACACGAAATTCCAGTGCAAGCATTTTCAAGACTTCTTTTTTCCAAAGTGAATACAGGTTTCCCTCCTACAACACAGTTCGCTCTAACACAATCAGAAATTTGCGGGAACCCTCGTATAACACTGTACTTCAACATATTTTAGTTAACTTATTTTATTAAAGCACACTCTCCGAGTCAACTTGTGGTTGCGTTTTTTCGTGTTTCCGATACAGTTTCCCACATGAAAAATAATTTTTTGTGGGAACGAAAAGAAAAACGGAGTAGAAAAGAATTCAGAATAGTGTATGAGACGAAACGGCTGCTTTGGAGTGTTTCTTCAGTCTTACGCTAGATCCCTTTGAATCTTATGACTTGACAATTGCTGTGTGGTGTTCAGTTGGCGATTTGCGGAAAAAGAGACAAGTGGTTTCAGAAGGAACTTGCTTGAACTTGTTGCTGTTTTTTTAGGGTATGTGTATAAAAATACAATAACATCTGTCTAATATCTTTTTAAATTTAAAACTAATTTTCAGAAAATTAACTAAATTTCAGTCCAAAAACCACATCTTATAAAATTGAAAAAACTACGTTTAAGAAAAAATTTATTTCTCTGGATGTAAAAATACAAATTTTGGATCGTCTTATGAAAGGAGAAAAATCATCAAACACTGCAAAAACTCTAAGCTTAAATGAAGCAACAGTCCAAACCATTCGGAAAAACGAAAAGAAAATTAGAAGTGCAGTTGCTGCAGGATCTTTGATATCTACAAAATATGCAGCTCATCCTCGTGCGTCAATAATTGAGGAAAATGTTAATATTTTTAATAAAATAAAGTTATTTGTATTGCATACATGTAGTACAGTATTTGTTTTTAATACCGTAAATACTGTATTAAGCGCCCGGGCGCTTATTTGCAAAAATTCAGCGGACCCCCAGGCGCTTAATGCAGACGGGCCGGTATTACAGGTCCGGCGTTTATAAAATTCTGCACAACTGTGATGGATACTATTATATAAAATTCTCGCCTTCTCCTTCATCTTTTCTAAAGTATCCTGCTGTGCTTTCCATTCCCTTAGGATCAATGCTAAACTGTTTGGCTGTAGCCTCTGTAGAATGGTTTTCAGCCTACTTTACTGTTGCGAGATTAAAATTGATGCTATAACTGTGAAGTTTTCATTTTTCATTAGCTATGTTGCTTGACTTAATCCAAAATTAAAAGCAAGAAATTAGAAAACAATCATGCTGGTATCTAATTTCCGGTTTAGCAGCGGCATTTGGGAGAGCAAACATTCCCGTGGGAAAGCAGCAAGAGAAGAAAAATCTACAAAATGAACTAAAATAAGTGCCCAGGCGGTTATTGAAGGTCCGGCGCTTATTTGCAAAAATTCAGCGGACCCCCAGGCGCTTAATGCAGGCGGGCCGGTATTTCAGGTCCGGCACTAAATACAGTATTTACGGTAAGTTCTCGGAACCTAACGACTCTTTTTGTACTTATTCTGGATCTCCTTTAACACGGTTTTATACAACACGGCATTTTCTAGAATGTTATAGGAGGGAAACCTCTATTTACTTTATTAATTCTAAGGATTTTTTATGTGTTCTTATTCATATTTAAATTCAGATATAGCAAAATTTCATCAAACAAACAGACCGAGCAACGCCGGGTGTATCAGCTATGTAATCTTGTTCCATTATGGTTACTGCTATTAATCGGTTATTGTTATCAATTTTGCTTTAAGGAGCACCCACTGTAAAAAGACATTCTAAAAGTTTGCTCAACTTTTCTTAAAGTAATGGCATTTAGATTCTGTTTGAAAATAATCTAATGTATGCTTAGCATAATCAACAAAAAACAAATTAGCTTATGGTTTCTTCTAGCTAACAAGCATGAATATTAATAGCAGCTTTCAATTACTTACGTATTTAAGTCATGAACAATAACTTGTTCGTCATTGCCTAGAAAGATAAACAAACAATAGAAATAAGTAACAAACGGAAACTCCATTATTAATTTTCAAACGACTGTCATTTCAAATGTTATCAAATACCTGCTGAAAAGATTTTTTGTCTGTTGTTATCAAAGCCTAAGCAAAATATATTGCTCCCATGCTCTCCTTTCATACAGGAAGGTAACCCATTTCCATGCAGAGCCCTTTCGACATTCCACACTAAAATCCGCCTATCATCGCCACCTGCAACGAAACAAAATGACAACAAATGCAGCGAAATTCCATCTCGCAGAAGATTCAATCATGTCGATGTGTGACAAGTGCTTGTTTTTGCTTTTAGATTAATTATGGGGAGGGGGGACCGACGAAAGGGAGGAGACTCCTCCCTGGCTAATTAAAATAACTAATTCTCAACCAGAATGGATATGATCGACATAGATAATAAACACACAACGAACGCGCTCTCTTTCTATCTGCTGCTTGCTTTCCTTCATCTTTCTACTCGTCTCGTGATCTGCTGCGAAAGAAGAAGAAGGGCCATAAAGTTCCCCTCCCTCCTCCTCCATTCCAAATCTTTCCTAAAGAGGTGGATATATAATTTTTGAGGCGACTGAAATAGCCACCGTTTTAAATTTAGCATCCAAATTAAAAGTATGGAAAAGCGTTTAGACACGAGCTAAACGGAAGAGGAGAGCTAGATTTCAGAGCAATCCGGATTGTTATGTGTTTATTGAGCCATTGCTACCAATATTTCAGATCGGTCGTACCCGAAACGAGCCATTCGCCGTCATTAGAAAATTCGATTGCATTGACACATCCATAATGAGAGTAGAGATCTTTCCTGAAGAGATTTTTTGCGCATTTTAACCGCTCGCTCATTAAATTTTGAGGAGCAAGCTGTTTGTCGGAATATTCACGGCGCTGAATAAACTCCAGGATCGTCCAATGGTTTTTGATCGCTCTAGCCATCGTGTTAAGGCAAACATCAATCGCCTCCAATGTAATCGCCCAACGTCGTCGAGGCTCAATGACGTTCCCCAGAAAACTTTGCTCCAAGTCGGCCGCCGCAGACCAACAAGCTTCCAAGTTCGGAATCGGCGGAAATGTCATCACTTCAACAAAATTTAGAAAAATTCTATCCTGACGTGTTTAAAATTCTTAAAATATATTATAATGATTAAAAAATACAAGTCAACACCAGTTCGAGTTTAAACTTTTAGTATCCGCGAGTCTCTCTTTTTTTGCTGTTTGTTGTCATTGGTTACTCCATGTAAACAAATATGGTAGGCAGATTATTTTTCCGTCCACAAATGCATGCATAACAATCCACGTTGGCAATAATAATTATATGATCATTTCAAATTTAACCGATATATTGACGCAGATTAACTAAGCATTGTCTTGCTTAAAATATTATAGAATTATATTGCATAATAAGTCATAATGACCCCCCTCCCCAGTTTCATTGTAGCGCCTGCCGCTGTAGGCAAGGCCGAACTTTGGAGGCCCTGGGCAATCAATAGTTTTTTGTATTTAAATTGTTTTTTTAATCTAAATAGCAGGCGAAATCGAGAGAGGCCCTGGGCTAATCAATAGCCTTTTAATTTAAATTGTATTATTATTATTATTATTATTATTATTATTATTATTATTATTATTACACTGCTTTGCAATGAAATTGCCCCACCCACAAAGTTATCCGAATGAGCCAAAAGTAGGTATATAGCAAGAGCTACATCTGAACACACCTTTATTACGTTATCGAGCCAAGGCATGTACTCGTATGTACAGGGTGTCCCAACTGAAAGCGGCATCAGTAGGTTGTGGCACCACCTCTAAGCAGCAATGCTTTGTTCCAGCTGCAGGTATAGGTGACAATACAGGTGGCGAATGTCATCTTGGGGTACGTCTGCCGAGGCCTGGTGAACCTGCTGTGGGGTGATCGTTAACGACGTCCCACCATGTCCCACACGTGTTCAATTGGTAATAGGTCTGGGGACCTCACGGGCCATGGCAAGCAGTTGACATCATGCAAACATGCCATGCTCATGTTTCCCGTGTGAGGTCTGGTGCTATCCTGCTGAAAGACTGTGCCAGGTATGGCGTGCAGAAAGGGCAGTAATACGGGCTGCAGAATCTCTGTGACGTACCGTGCTGCTGTCAGGGTGCCTTGGATGGTGACTAAAGGCATTCTGGTATTGTAGCCGATGGCACCCCAGACCATGATCCCGTGTGTTGGTCCACGATGGCAATACTGGATGCGACAATGGTCTGCGCAACACCCAAGCACGTCGGTGTCCAAACAAAAGCGGGATTCGTCACTGAAGTTCACCAGCCCACTCGTTAATGACACCATTGCAGTCGTATCGCATGGTGCTCAGGTGTCAAAGGAAGACATAACAATGGACGCCTGGCAGCATTGTCGCTATTGACGCTGGAGTAGCGATGTTGTCGTGCAGTTGCTGCAGGATGATGGTTCTGTCCGCTAGCGCTGTTTGCAGTATCCGCCTATCAGTACGAACTGACGTGCTTCTCTGGTCCCCAGAGCCCGGTCTTCTGGCATGTGTGCCTTCCTCTTGCCATTGCCTCCAACATCGGCCTACCGTTCGTGCGTCCCGCGACACATGGACAGCAATCCGTCTGGTTGACCATCGAGCCAAGGAGAGGCCAATAATCCGACCTCATTCAAAGTCCGTTAATTGCATGAACGGTTGTCGTCGTCACGGCATTGAGACCATTGTGCGGATTACAGTACTGTACGTGTACGTTCACGAGGCAGTTGCTTCCTCCCTACTGCATGGAACGTCTCGCACAGGTGTCAACTGATGAGCCTATACAGGCACCCGGACACCCTGTATCAACCGAAATGGTCATGTCCCATGAGCATGCATTTAATCGTTTACTAGTCGGAGGTAGACGACCCCCCACTAAATATGGTTAAGGTCGGATAACTCCTTGTTCGTGGGGCGATTTCATTGCAAAGCAGTGTATTATTATTATCATCCTACTAGGTAACCACAAAAGTTCTTGCCATTTTTATGGTGCCATAAAAGGAAGTGATAGAAGATCCAAAATCTATCAGGGGAGGGGGGGGGGGAGCAGGAAGGTTAGCCTGTATAAATATAGGGCTGTAGGGCATTCACATCAATCCCATTTCACACAGAAGTGAAGACAAATGGAGGTATCGAAGGAGATGGTTAGGTGTTGTTTGCTTTATGACTTCAAGGTGGGCTTGTCAGCAGCAGCATCAAGTCGCCGAATGTGTCTTGTCTTTGGGGATGATGCTGTGAATGAACCATCGCAAGGCATTGGTCCCAGAAATTCAGGCCGGGAGAATTTGCCATTTCTGATGAACCCCATAGTCTACTGTGTCTGGTAGACTAGACACCAAATGGCTCACTACGAGCTGTTATCAACTGGCCAAACCATCACTGGGGACCTGTACTCCCAGGAGTTGGAACGTGTAACAGGCATTGCAGCAGGAGCCAGCATTGGTGAATCGCAAAGGGGTACTCTTCCTTCGTGACAGTGCCTGGCCACATGTGGCACGGGTGGCCAGGGAAACAATAGAGCGGCTGGCTGGGAAACTTTGTGCAGTGTTGCCAGATTTTCCAAGATCGTGATTAAAACAGTTGCGCCTTAATAAAATCGAAATTAAAATCTTGTAACTTTTTGTTTCGCCTGCTGCCTTCCTTTCCTTTATTATTTTTTCTCTCGTGCTTTTGTTCCCCTTTTATGAATGCCAGAGAGGAAGGAAGGAAGAAAGACTTTGCCTGTTAATAATCCCACGATCCTTTGCAAAAATTCCCACAATTTCCCACAATTAACTATTGGCAAAAATTCCCACAATTCCCAGTAGTTTCCCCACTTTCTGTTCCCAGTTTCAGCTTCAAAAGGAGTGAAAGAAACATCGCTAAAATATATTGGTTTATTAACATGAAAATAATATTTAACCATCCTCAAAAATAATGAAATATATAATCAATTTCTTACCTTATTATAAAGAACCCTGAAGCTCGACTGTATGGCAATGCAGGTAAAAATTACAATACTCATTTCCAAAAAAGTTGGGACAGTGCAAAATATATAGAAAAAACAAAAAGGGATGATGTAACAAAACTTTCTCGCGAATACAAAATAGCAGATACGTTTATGAAATGACATAAATATACTGTGTGCACCAAAACATTTTGTATCATGGCCGGGACGTTCATTTTGAATGGGGGTGTTGCAACACGTTCCAAAATAGTAGGGACATACGTTGTAGAAAGCGCCGTTAGTAGTGGAACCTTCCGAATTGTTCGGGAATAATCTAGAATGATGACGTCGTACTATATTCCGTATAAATAACAGTTGCCATCCGTCGTTCAGGTAACTTATTCGGAACGATGGGTCGAGGCAAGCCAGTTAGCGAAGATCATCGTGTTCGAATCATTCAAGAATTCACAAACAACGTTTCTCAGCGTGCAATGGCCAGAAGATTTAACCTGTCATCATCTACAGTACATAATATTATCAAACGCTACCGAGATAGTGGTGAGATCACAGTTCGGAAAGGCCAAGGTAGAAAACCTATTCTGAATGCTCGAGCTCTTCGGATCCTCCGACGTCACTGCGTCACGCATAGGAATGCTGCGATTATGGACATAGCCACGTGGGCCCGCGATTTCTTCGGGAAGCCATTATCGTTGAATACTGTACACCGGTGCATCCACAAATGCAAACTTAAGTTATACTGTGCACGACGGAAGCCATACATCAACAAACGACAGCAACGTCGCCGTCTGATATGGGCTCAAGCCCATCGCAATTGGTCCCAAGCACGCTGGAAGAACATATTGTGGTCCGATGAATCAACCTTTACGATTGTTTACGGAAATAATGGACGCCGTACACTCCGGACCAAAGACGAAAAGGATATTCCCGCGTGCTATAGGCGTTCGGTACAGAAACCACCGTCTGTCATGGTCTGGGGCTGTATTAGTGGCCATGGAATGGGAGACTTGCACATCTGCAATGGCACCGTCAATGCTGAAGCGTATATACAGATCCTGGAACAAGCTATGGTGCCATCTAAGAGGCGCCTGTTTGGACGACGTCAGTGTATATTTCAACAAGACAACGCCAGACCGCATGCAGCGCGCATAACTTCTGCATGGCTACGTCGGCAGCGCATTCGTATGTTGGATTGGCCCCCTTGCAGCCCGGATCTGTCGCCTATAGAAAACGTTTGGCGTATTATTAAACAAAAACTACGACAGCGACGACCCCGGACAGTTGAACAGCTGAAAACCTATATCCAACAGGAATGGGACAGAATTCCGGTTACGGTGTTAGAAAGATTGGCGTCATCGATGCCCAGAAGATTACAGTGTGTCATCAAGAGGAGAGGTGACGCCACACCGTGGTAAACGCCGTGCTGTCCCAACTTTTTTGGGAGTGTGTTGCACGTGCCAAACAGGAAAACCACCTCTATCTTTCTTTAAGCATATAAGATATGTGATCCCATTGCCTAATTTATCGTTTATGTATTGTAATGCGTTGAAATAAACAAATGTATTGGAGTTCTTCTTATATGTTGCACTGTCCCAACTTTTTTGGAAATGAGTATTGTACTATAATTTAAAGCAGCTTAAATACACATGCTTTTCTTGTTTACTGATGCCTTGATGATACTGCTTGCATGTCAATGACTGGTCTGTATCCATCAACGCAGCAACCAGATCTGTATGTGCTATCTGCTATCTGATTGGTGGCTGTTTAGATGGAACAGATCTAATGCACATGCATCGCTGAAATCCCGCCTTAAAGCAGTTGTTGCAGTCTTTGCTATCACGTGATTGTCAAGTGAGAAAGCAAATTTTTGTGTTCCGCCAAGAAGCAACATGAAGAAAACACATATACGCAATTTATCAATTTCTTTTGTGTGTTATGTCGAAAATTCCCACAAATCGAACTGTTTTATAAAAAAAAAATTCCCTTTTGCCTAAATTTTTATCTAAAATTCCGACGATATGGGAAATTTCCCACAATCTGGCAACACTGACTTTGTGTCATCCACTTTACTCACCAGATCTTGCTCCAACGGATTATCACCTTTTCAATTCTCTGGATAACCATCTTCGTGGAAAATCCTACACCAATGATACAGACCTGCGAAAGGCACTCACGGACTGCTTGGAGTCCAAGACAGCAAGTTTTACAGCCAGAGGATTGATCAACTGGAGACACGTTGGCAGAAGATGCTAGATGCCAATGGGGATTACTTTGGTGACTAGTGATACGCTACTTTTTGTGTACATCATTTTGTTTTCCGGAATTAAAAACGGCAAGAACTTTTGTGATTACCTAGTACTTTTATTCATAAAACCATGAAACGCAATCAAATAAACACAAACATAAAAATCTATCATTGACTGGTGCTATTGATTGATACAGGTTTAACCCAGAAACTTAAGTATCAACCAAGTATCGTCTTAAAATGTATGCCGTGCCAAGTAGTACTGTTTTTTTGTAGTTCGAGTGTTGTTACATTGTTGATGTCCAATTTTTTAATAAAACTTGTAAAGTTTTTTGAAATTGTTCCGAGTGTACCGATGACGATGGGCACATGTTTCATCCAGAGTCTGGTTGTTTCAATCAAGAGATCGTGGTACTTTGTCAACTTTTCTAGTTCTTTTTCTTCTACTCACTGATCTCCTGGTATGGAAACATCCACAAACCAAACTCTACGATTTTCGATTATTATAATGTCAGGTGTGTTGTGCTTAAGATGGCAATCCGTTTGTATTTTAAAATCCCACAAGATCTTGACCTGCTCGTTTTCTATAACTTTTTCAACCTGATACTCCCACGAATTTTCTGAGGCTGGTAAATTACTTTTGCTATTACTTTTTGTTATCAGCAATAAACGTGATTACCTAAACTTTTGAGATGCACTGTATGGGCTTGGCACTGCTATAGAAGTTAATCGATTATATACCAATGCACTGCATTCATATCTCTAATCGAAGCTGCTCATTTGGCTACAATATCTTGGGGATATATTAGTTGCCCCTCATATATACTGAGTTAGCAAAACTCATGGGATAGTTACTTAATATCTGGTCGGGCCACCTCTGGCCCTGTGGAGTGCAGCAATACGGCGTGGTAGTGAGTCTGCAAGTCCCTGATACACTTCTGGAGGCAGTTGACACCAGATAGTCTGCAAAGCCGAAGATAGTTGCTGCCCGTTCGTGGGCGGATGATCCAGTGCCCGGAGCCTGACTTCAACAGCATCCCAGATATGCTCGATGGGATCCATGTCAGGGCTCCGGGCTGGCCAGCTCAGTCGTTGGACCTCTCCTGCATGCTCCTCGAACCATTCGCGGATGACATTGGAGCGATGTGGTGGAGCATTGTCATCTTGAAAGACTGCTACGTCGTCAGGGTGTTGAAATGTCAAAAATGGGTGCAGATGGTCTCCGATGAGTTGACGATACCGTGGACCATTCAACGTTTGGTCCAGGATAACCAGAGGGCCCATTCCAAACCAGGAAAATGCACCCCAGACCATCACCGACGCCCCACCATCCTACACCACCATCTGTTGGCATGCGGGATCCATCGTTTCGTGAGGTCTGCGCCACACACTGTGCCTCCCATCAGTGTGGTACAGTTGATATCGTGACTCATCTCACCATATGACGTTACGCCACTGTTGCAGAGTCCAGCCAAGATGGTTGGTGGCAAATGCACGCCGGAGTGTCCGATGATGCTGGGTAAGCATTGGCACCCGTGTAGGGCGACGGCTGCCAAACCCGAGGGCATGCAGATTCCGACGGATTGTCCACTGAGAGACGTTTCTAGTGCGGCCAGTATTGAACTGGTCTGTGATTTGCTGCACTGTTGCGCTTCTGTCTCTCTGAATCATTCGTCCCAGGTGTCGCCGATCACGATCATTCAGGGCAGCTGGACGCCCGGTATGGTGCCTGTTGTAGACTGTGATGACTTCATCCAGCCATTCCCGATACACCCTGGAGACAGTTGAGCGGGGAAAGCCAAATTCCTGCACCACTGCCGAAATGGAACATCCCATGCATCGGGCACCTTCTATCATACCCCGTTCAAAAGACGTCAACTCGCGACGACGTTCCATTTCTGATTAATCAGTTATCCAAGCTCTTCCCACAACGTCTAATGGTCCATTCCCAGAATCCGTTACCCCTGTGAATTCGTGAGCCATGCCCATCAATCAATGTGCTTGCTATCCCACGAGTTTTGCTAACTCAGTGTACATACACCAATGTTATGAGCAACACAATTGCAAGAATATTTAAAATAATCTTATATGAAAAATACTTTAAAAAACCTTACACGTAGAAAATATATAGATATAGATAAAAGAAAATAAAAGATATTTTATAATGTTATGTAGCCTACCACCATCAAAGAAGCCCTTGCAAAATTGGTAAGAACAACTGGAATAATAAAAGTTACTTTTATTGTTAACAACATTCTGTTTTCAAATTTTTTAAATTTTCTCTCGAACATGTTCAGATCAAAGTTGTTGTTTTTTCCATTTAAATTTTCAGGAAGAAAAGACAGGGCTAAAAGCAGCAGAAATGAAAGAAGTTAAACTATATGGACAATATCCTCCAATTGAAAAACTTGATGCTACATTATCTATTCTTGTTGAATGCGAGTAAGCGAAAAGACTTATATTTTGACAATTTTTTTTTTTTTAGCCCATACAAACATAATATCAAACTATAAATAAAGGAGAACATGTGATCTTTTTTTGATTTTTTTTTAGGAAATTATCTCTTTCCACGAATGCAATTGAAAAAATATCAAATCTAAATGGGTTAAGTAAGTATTTCAATAGTTAATATTCTAATAATAATAATAATAATAAATAATAATATATTTGTATTAATTCATTTAACACTTTGGCAATTTTAATTGTTTTAAATTGCATTATATTTTTAAAAGTACAGTAATCCCTCATTATCTGCGTAGACTGAATTCACGGATAATGGGGCCAAAACTTTATGAGAAACAGGAGTTATTTTGACGTTAAAGGCGATTGTTATTTATTTTTATTAGTTGGAAATTAATTGATGTTTGATTAGCCTCCAGATGATAAAGCTATTAAGAAGTGGCTTCTTTGTCCGATGGCCTCTTCGCTTTTCTTTATCATGTGAATAATGGATATTGCTGTTTATCCAAATGTTCGGCCGACATCGGTACAGTGGTATCTTGCAATTTGAACATAATCTGTTTTGAGACTGTGATCGAATTCCAAATTGTACGAGTTCCAAAGCACATTAAATATTCACATACAGGATGTAGAGGAAATTTCTGAAACGGTCGAATATCTTTAGAACAAAAGGAACTAGAGCCAAAAAAATTAGATCTGTCCATAGGAAGGGACTTGCCCGATTGACTAAAAGTATTCCCAACATCCCTAGTGTAAGCACTGAGAAGTTAAGGAAACTAACTTTTGAACCATGAGAGATAGAGAAAATGCTCCAATTACAAATATAGTGTCATCGATTTAATAGAAATCCACTCTTTGCTTAAAGAAAACAAAAGCATAAAAATTATAAAATGGTGGAGAAAAGATCATGTATGAAACACCTTCAGGAGACCGTACCTTGGACTCTAGCACCTTTCGTTCTAAAGTTTTTCGACTGTTTCGGGAATTTTCTATACACTTGGTATATGGGTATTTAATGTGCCTATAACATCTTTGAATATAAACCTTGGCACGTAATTTTTTTATAATCTATATATTTTTGGATATATGTTTCACCTAAATTCGGATCGGAATTTTATTATCACTATGTGATGTTCCCTAGTTAGTGTTTTATAGAAAAAATTTAAAACATTCTAAAATTAGCTGCAATAAATCGTTAGAGTCGACGAGATGAGAGGCAAAACGAAAACAAACTGAAGCCAGTCATTCGGTTTCCAAGACAGTGTTCAAGTTCCGAGGCAAAATTTACTTGAAAATTTCGTTCGGATTCCAAGTTGTTTGAGTTTTGGGGCTTTTGAATTCCGAGTTACCGCTGTATTGCTCTTTTTCCCTTGGTCAATATGTCTAAACTTTTACGTTATTTTGAAGCAACAAAACCTTTCTTGTTCGTTTTTCACCAAGTGGATTATCACTGTTTTTGTTTTTCAAAGCCACAATAAGCTGTGCCACCGATGCGTGTTTGCAATCAGAAGGTTCATTAAATGCCACTGATATTGTTTACTTGCATTTAATACATTTTCTCACGTGATAAAGAGGGGAATTCCTTAAAAAACAGGAAGCGAAAAAGGAACCTCAATAAAATAAATTGGGACAAACCGCGGATATGCGAATTTCCCATCATGTATGAAGGGAAATGCAAGAAATTTGACACGGATAGTGAGACTGTGGATACCAAGGGATTGCTGTACGAGTAAAATCATCATTATATTTATCTGGTAGAAATTAAAAAACTTCCGGATTTAAATGGGGGGGGGGGGGTGCGCAAAGGTTTATTTTTTTTTTTTTTTTTTCATTTTATTTAACAGAGAATTTAAAAATATTGTCTCTTGGCAGAAATTACATCAAGAGTTTTACAGGATTAGTAATTTTATTTTATCTTCTTAATCAATAATTTCATTTCCTATTTATTAGCAGATATTTTAATATACAGCAATTATCTTTATGCCCTTATTCATTTAAGGAAGTAGTTGGAGACACTCTTGAAGAATTATGGATTTCCTATAATTTAATTGAAAAACTAAAAGGTGTAAATGTTTTAAAAAAATTAAAGGTAAATGTTTTAAAATGATCTTGCAAACTAAACCATTTTAAACTTTTTTTTATTTTCCTGTAACAACTAAATTTTATATCAATAAATTGGGAGTTCTTAGTACAATCGTCACTCCACAAATTGGCACTCGCGGATAGAGAGCACTTGAAACCTCCACACACTGAACTTAGTCTTTTCAGCCAGCGTGCCTGGCGCAATCAATCCATCAATCCATAATAATTATATTTTTTAAACGAACTGATATATACCCCAACCTATTTGGTTACAGGGGGCAGTTGGTTTCCCCCGGCCGGTTACAGGAATCGCGACAATACAGACTGAGCGAGATGGATTCAACGAAAACTGCAAGAAAAAATTAAACGAGATTAAATCTAGTAATTAAGGAACCTTAATCACAAATCAGCATTTTAATTTTTTTAAGGGAAAATGTAGCTGCTTATGCATGGAGAGGGGACGAGGTGTCGCCATAAGGGGTTGCCATTTCGAATTTCGTGGGGAAATAACCAGCTCAAAGAAAACTGGCTTATATTAATTCTCATGAAATGATATTACTTGAAAACATGGAAAGAAAAATTCTGCGACCTGGATTAGAACCAGGAACCTCAAGTGTCATATGCTCGACTCCTCTGCAATAGCCCAATTGGTAGAAGTCTCAAGCATATGGCACTCAAGGTTGCTGGTTTAATCCAGATCACAGGATTTTTCTTTTCATTTTTTACGTAATATTATTTCTGATGTTTGGGGTATCAGCTCGTTTCTATTCGTTATTTCTTATGTGCATTCATCAAACTTTCTGATGATTGAATTGGAGAAGTTCTTGACTTGTGAGCCAGATGCCTGCCTCTCATTGGGCTTTCCACCTTGCCAACTTGGTTGTCTTTAAGACCCATAGGATGGCTTGGCTGTACATGTGTCTGCAATAGTCCAATTGGTAGAGGTGTCGAGCATACGACACTCGAGGTTCCTGGTTCGAATCCAGATCGCAGAATGAACAGAAGGAAAATTGCAATGAGTAATATAATCTGGGTGCAATGACTGGATAAAGGCAGAAGCAAAATAAACAGCTTAGGTGTATATTTTAATAAGCCGGGAATAAATGATTAAAGTAGTCGGAAACTGTTCTCCCTTTATTGTATTGTAAAGTGTCTACCAATTACATTAAATTCTATATTCTAATTTACAATTTGTCATTATATTCATTTTGAAAATCATTGAAGTTATGGAAAAAAAATATTTTTTTTGCCTTCTTATGCTTTTTATCAGAACTTATGGATTAATAATTGATCTCATTCTTGAATATTACTTTATTTTATGCCTTCATTTTGAGTAGTTAAAAATGTTTTTCATTCTTAACAAATTAAGCAAATCTAAAACATGTTTACAGGTTCTCTACATGTCCAATAATTTAGTACGAGAATGGATAGAATTCCAAAGATTGGTAAGATATTACATTTTTTAATCTAGCTCTCTCTTAGAAAATGAGAACATGCATCTGACAATAGTACAGTCGATTCTGCTCAATTCAGACAGATTATAACTGATATACAAGGGTTCTTCAGGAATTTTTGCCTCCTGAAACTTTTTTATTTGTTAACCGATTTTCAAAATTCTTTTTGTATCCGATACTTACATTTGTCCTCTATGTAATGCACTATTCACTTTTCGACATAGTGCCATCCCTTTCCTAGTCGGCTGAACTCATCGGAGAGGAATTCCAGCGTTGTTGTCGACACGAGGATTGAATGGCATCTTTCACCTCGTCGTCAGAACGCAACTCATGTCCCTTAAGGTGCTCTTTCTTCTTTAGAAAGTGGTGAAAGGTGCACAGTCTTTCATCTTTGAACTGTAGGCACTGCAACATCTCTTGCGTGGCGATTGTGTGCAGGCAGGCGTTATCATGCTGCAGAAGAGAGTCCAAAAAGCTGCCGTTCAATCCTGGTGTCGACAACAACCTCAGAATTCCTCTCAGACAGGTTCATCCGACTAGTCACGCATTGGCGCAATGCATGGAAAGAGATGGGGACTACAGTATGTCAAAAAGTGAATAGTGCATTATATAGAGGACAAATGTATCAGATACAAAAAGAATTTTGAAAATCTGTTAACAAATAAAAAACAGTTACGAACCAGGAGGCAAAAATTCTTGAACAACCCTCGTATTTTAGCCCAATTAAACAGCTCTCCCAAATTGGAAATGATTTAAAGTTCAAAAATGTGTAAAAGCAATCTAGCATTTCACACATATAGTTAATTTCAATAATTCACAGCTAGGTATGGAATTTGAATTCAATGATAAAAAATTTTTCATGTTAATGATTCCATTTTCCTTTCTCTTTTTCATGTACAGAGGATTGTTTGATGTTTATGGCGACGAAAATACACTTACTTACTGTAGGTCTACTGAAACCCATTTCTCCACCACATATTGTGCTGTGTGATGACAGAATTGACTGTATTAACACGGTCAGATTTTGTTTTTAGGGGAAAAAATAGAATAATGATATACAGTATATTTTAATGCCAATTAGAATGCATTGCTTTTTTTTTTTTTCTTATTCTTTGAAACTAATCTTTATATATAAAAAATCAGGTTGCGTCTGTTTTGAACCACTTATCCGATTGAGCTCATATTTGTAACATATGTTCATTAGGTTCAGAGTAAGGTTTACATGAGGCGAAATATGTGTGTGTGTGGGAGGGGTGGTAAAAATAATATACCTATACAGGTTGTAACGTAATTCAAGGACAATAAGCACCTAGCGTGATCCTTTGCATGATTACAAACTTAAAGATTTCCTTCTCAAAAATGTCGAAAACTCAAAATTTAAATTGCGTCGTCACGTCATTTATGAACTTTCCTCACCACCAGTTCATTACATTCAAAGGGGCGATTACAATTAAATCG
The DNA here is from genome assembly GCA_023313115.1 of Rhysida immarginata. Lineage (NCBI taxonomy): Eukaryota > Metazoa > Arthropoda > Chilopoda > Scolopendromorpha > Scolopendridae > Rhysida > Rhysida immarginata. The sequence goes on from JAHWFO010012650.1 coordinate 1,082,838, forward strand.
GTGGCAATTGTTGAGATTAAATGACGTGTTCGACAGGTTTTCAGCAAACTTCGCGTGATGTTTAGACCCTTAACATTTGAGTTTTGAACATTTTGCACATGGAACTTTAAGTTTGTAATCATGCAAAGGATCACGCTAGGTACTTATTGTCCCTGAATTACGTTGCACCCTGTATATAAAATATACTTGGTTTATGTTTGTTTGTTTACTCAAAAGATGGTGCTCGGGAAACAGACTGAGCAACGCTGGGCATATGACCTCGTACTTTGCAGGTCGAAGTATATATTTTAGCAGTAATATCTAGCTAAGGTGGCCATGAAATGCTGATTTTAGAAAGGAAATAATCAAAATGAAAAATTAAATTTCTGATGAAGTGCCGGAAATTGTGGATTGATCACATCTCCTGTATCACGCTGATGAAGGCGGCGTTGCCCCCGATATGTACATACGTGAATTAAAAGCCTTTTTGTGGAATAGTGTCTTCTCCTTGGTCGTGTGATTAATCAAAATGGAATTCTCTCTGACTTTCCATTTGATTATTTCCTTGTCTAGAACACTACTGCAAATTTTTGAAATAATCAAAAATCTGGTCCAAAATAAAATCCCCTCCTCCCCTATTATAGCTACTCTTTTATCAAAATTGAATTATTAAAATCTGTTAAATAAAAAATAATAATCGGATGTTCTATGAGGATTTTATACACGCCATACCTCAGATGTTTAAATTATTGATGGAAAATAGGAAAGAAAATTCCAGAGTCTGGGATCGAACCAGGATCCTTCTGCTCACTGTGCAGATGCGCCAACCAATTGCACCACTGCGGACATGGAAGCATTACGCTATCTACATGCCCTTAGGGCTGGTTGGAGCAGTAGGCTGGGACTATCTTTCCTACTGGCATAATAATCGTATAGGCTGGAACTATCTTTTCCTAAGGGCATGTAGATAGCGTAATGCTTCCATGTCCGCAGTGGCGCAATTGGTTGGTGCATCTGCACGGTGAGCAGAAGGTTCCTGGTTCGATCCCAGGCTGTGGAATTTTCTTTCCTATTTTTCATCAATAAATAAAAAAGCATTGTAAATTTTTATGAAACAGGACTTGTGCATTACACAATAGCCAACAAAAAAGACCTAGTAGATCGAGTAATGAAGATTGGATTGTTGCTCGATCTATTAGGGTCAGTTGACTTTTTTCAGAGCCAAGGCCTGTCTTTTTCATAGGCTACGATCATACCAAGCATAAATTTGACATTTGGGTTTTTTCCAGAGCGAACTGCCATCACTGGAAGATTTACTTCTTGTCGGTAAGTAATATGAATGATTTAAATTAAAAGAATAAACTATAAAAGTTATTTTGCGAAATAGTTGAGCACTTCTACAATACACTGGATAAAAAAATAAAGTTGACACCAAGCATAAAATTTGTTTTCACTCTTAATTTAATAGGAAACAATATGCAAGAAATATGAAAAAAATGTACATAAATGCTCTTGCCTTGAGTCAAATTATCATACAAAAATAAACA
>JAHWFO010012650.1:1089976-1110559 GCA_023313115.1 Rhysida immarginata
AATTTTGTGTACATATTTGTTTGAGAATGAAAACAGGAAAACTGCTTTAAAAGCATTTATTCCAAATCAACAATATTTGTGTGCAACCATTTTCTTATACACAGGGATGATTGAAAAAAGAAAAGATAAATGATAATTAAAGTTATTTACATAATGAAAGAGTATGATTTTCATAATATTTAAAATGCACTAACCATATACATAATTTTACATTAATATACGAGGATGTGATGAGTTTTACTTTGAGATCATTTAATGATGAAATGTGTTAAATATTTATCACAATGGCTGCACAAATTATATATTTATATATATATATATTGCAATGAATGAACATTCCAGACAGTGCCACTCCAATTATTTGATGCAAGTCAGAAACATTTAACTTAAAAAATTATGTTAAATCCATGGACATAAAAAGTATAAAAACATTTTTATACAAATAACAAAATATGAATCGTACAATTACTGAAATGTTTTTCTCCTTTCTTGAAATATTCAGCATGTTAAAAAAGAAGTGGGTGCTAATGCTATTATCCAGATTTTTAGTCTTCTAATTAATTAAACCTTTTACTAACCATCTAAATCATCAGAAGGAAAAAAGTTATTCTCAAAAGAAATTAACAGAAAGCAAAGTTTTCTTTTACTCAGCAGCACCAGTCGATTCAAGATAAGAAGATGGGAGATGAATTTTGGAATGAAAATACACCAGAAATGAAACATTCATTCCATTACAATAAAAAAAAACCTCTCGGAGTAGAGAAGCTATACAATTTTGAATCAAATAAGATTATACTGTGTTACACTATTGGTAATAATAAAAAATATAATTTTTTTTTAAATTTATCTTTATAATAAAACATTTAAAAAAATATTTCAAATAGATTGCTTTTCAAATATAATGGTTTTCAAAATACATCCATGATATAATTTTGCTATGAAGTTTTACATATTTATTCTCTAAATATATTCCATCAATAAAATTGAAATTTTAACAAATATAAGAATTATATAGAGTCCTTTTTAACCTTTATTTTATTTTTTTTTTAAATACTTCTATTAGAGAAAAAGTAACGTTCCAAATTTATTTTATACATGATAATAACATTCGAAAACTTAAAATGTTCTCAAATATAACATTATTAATTTTCTGATAAAAAAAAAAAAAAAAAAGTTTAAATTGAAATAGAAAAATGTGCATTGTTTTCTCATTAAAAAGAAAGAACAAAAACTCTAACCCTCCCCTATGTATCCAAATTTAACCAAGTGGAAGGTTAATATGCTTGCACATCAAACAGGGTGGCCATCTTTTGAAACAAAGCGGGATTTAACATTTTTTAATAGAACAAATTAACAAAAATACGTTATTATTTATAAATAATGTAGTCGAACCCATATATAACTAACTCTGTTATAACGAAGTTAATTGATATCGCCAACTAAGAGATTCATGAAACTGTACAAATTTCCTCTGGCTATAACAAAATCTGATAAAATGAAAATACGTATATAGAGAATTATTTTTTCATAACTTTTGTTTGGATATAGCAAAATTGAGAAAAAACAAATTTTTCATGTATAAATTTGGCATTGGGTTTGTTCTCTCTGTAGGAGCAGATAGTGATGAATGCACTATACTCAGTTTCTCAATATTGGTAGTGTAAAGTGATTCTTTAGAAAGCTCATGACATTTCGCTCCTATGTTCTTACTTTTTTTGCCTTCATACACCCTCCCCCCCTTAACAAAATGTCAAAATAAAAAAATTTTACACCATTTTTTAGAAGCTTCAGCCATTTTTATCCCACCAAATGCGAAATCATCACACATTTTAATTTATCTTCAGCTTCAAGGATAGGTCAAAGTTCATAACTTCATAAGTCAGTTGTGCGCAGGGGCAGTATCAGTTTTTTTAGCCACATTTATTTGCGTTTGCAAAAAAGATCACCTTAATCACCGATGTAGAGAGACGGAGCATAGTAGAGAAACGGGAAGCACTCGTTGTAGGAATACTGCTATTGCCTAGCAACACCCGAATTCTAAGTGTACGTTTATCTTCTAGAGGTGTCTGCATTTTTTTGAAACTATGGCAAAAAGAAATGGGACGTAATGTTTTTTCTTTGTCAGATATAAAGAAATCCACTTTATATAAAAAATAAATCGGATATATCCAAATATAACAAATATGTGGATATTTAAAAATTCATTATAAGTGGGTTCGACTGTACATATATGATCTCAGGAAGAAAAAAAACCAGTATAAAAATCATTTTTAAGGGAAAGAAATTCCAGAATGTCTCACTGAAATCGGGATGGATGGCCACTCTCTTAATCAAACCAAAAACTTTTCAAACCTAAACTAAACATTTTATTTACAACATCAATAAAATCTTTTCTTGTGAAAATATAATTAAAAAAAAATAAAAAATAAAAAATTATTCATTCCACTTGTTGCCATTATCCTTTACAAAGGAGAACTGTTTTTATATGTACACAATATACTCCTGCATAACAGCAAACACCAAAGAAAATGCAAGCATTGCACAAATTTACAAGGAAAAAAAACAACTTAAGTTTGCTTTATATAAATATGTATAATTTTCTGATTAAAAAAAAATAAAAAATAAATATGGCAAATCTGAATTAATAAAAAGTACTTTTAATAGTAAACGATAATATATTTTAATAATACCAAGTGATTCAAAAGTGTGTTACATTTTTTCATGAAACTAATAATTGTTTTGCCGTGACTTGATGAATTTTTGTCCTTTACATTGTTTTGCCCTTGATCTTATGAAAGCATTGAAATGCTGGAAAGCAAACACTGAAAATGTCGTTAACAATGGAAGGAATGTAACACACTTTTGGATCACCCGGTATATAATCTTGACATGTTTTATTTTGATATTTTTAAAATTATGCACATTTTAATATTTATGGAATTATAAAAGATCAGCAAGCAGAATCATATAAATAAAATTACTGAGTCTCATAAAACATTACATTATGATGAATAACAATATAATATAGCAATGAAATTGATTTGTCTTTTTAAGTTTTTTTTTGTTTGTTTTTTAAAATATTTTTATAGTTAAGTGAAATTTTACACTTAAATGTACACAACAATAAAATGTACACAACAGTAAGTCATAAAATATTCACAACTTATGCAAAGCATTGTCTTTGGTTTATATACATTAACAATAAACAAAATAAGGTTCATAGTATACATAGCATTAAATCATAAATATACACTTCTTAAAGCTCTAAACAATAAAAAAAAAAAAAAATAATAAATGCCCAAAATAAAGAATTAAAAAATCAAACAAATGGTCTTTTCCTTTTTTTAGAACTTTTTACAATCAGTTAAAGAAATGGAAAAGAAAAGATATGTGGCACAATATGCAATACATGCACTCAATTTTCTTTTTAACTCCGTTAATTACATAACCACCACTCTTTATTACATTAAAAATTAATTGTAAGGAAAACAGTATATAGATTTAATTATACTTAATTGAAATATATTTTGCAGTTATATTGCCAAATAGTCTATTCTTTAAATGAAAACAAACAAATTACTACACTTAATATGCTAACGGAATACCGGTAAGTCTTCTTAGAAACACTTCAAAATATTTATAAAATTTGAAAACAATTATATAAAATTAAGTTTTATTTCTCAATAAAGGAAGAAAAGATCTAATAATAATAATAAATAATAAGAATCATAATAATGAATTAAATGGTACTGATGGGTTTTCTACTTCAATAAATCTAGATGGATTCGCCCACATGATCTAAATAAATATATTTCGGGATTTTTTTTCGTGCCATTCACCTGCCAAATGATAACAACCTTTGTTTTCTTCTTTTATTTTTAATTTTTTTGCAAATTTTTATTTTCTTTGTATATAGTTGTGGTTAAAGAGCCTGTGTTATATCTCGATGTAACAATTATTCAAGTAGAAGTTTGTGGCATAGATATTTGTAAATGTGATCAAATGTCTACAGCAATACAGTCGTCCCTCCACAAGTCGGCAACCTCGATTCCAGGGCCTTGCCGTCTCGTGGATTTTACCGACTTGCGGAATTCCAAGATGACGGTTATTTTTTCAAATAAGTTAACCTTAATCACAAATCGCCATTTTATTTTTTTAAAGGAAAATGTAACCTCTTATGCACGGAAGGGGGGACAGGTGCCTCGTTAATAGGTTGCCATTTCAAATTTCATGGAAAATAAACAGCTGGAAGAAAGCCAGATTATATTAATTTGCCTATTAATTAATTTCCTTAATTAGCTTTCATAGCCCCTCTCCCTCCAAAAAAAAAAAGCTGTATGCATTAAATGAACCATCAAATTGGTTAAGTTTACATACTTTAATCGTAATAATAGTCACCGACTTAGTTTTATTGGCAAAAATTCCTGACTAGAAGTCATTGTCCATCACCTTGACTTTCAGGTAAAAGTTGCTAACTTATGGAATTTCCCGACTTCTGGAATACCGACTTGTGGAGGGACAACAGTATCATAAATATATCCCAGTGTAGGTTTTTCGAATTTAACCACAGCTGTCAAAGTTTTAACATTTTTTTTTTGGGGGGGGGGGGGTTGGGAATTACTGAACCAGTCCAGGAAAGAAAAACGCTTGTGTTGTTTTTAAATATAAAATTTATATTCAAATTTTAAAATTTCTGACAAAAAAAAAAAAAAAATCAAATTTTTCCGTAGCTTAAATTTTTATAGCAAACTATATGCAGGATATAAAGGCAATGCTTTGGACTTGGCAATGCTTTCAAATTTTTTTGCACCATCTATGCTATGCAATTAGATGTCAATTTCCTTTTCCTTGCAAAAGAGAGTCAAGTTTTCTTTTTAAATTTTCCCTTTTATTCTACCGTAAAATACAGAAAAGCCAAGCTGCCGAAATGCGCCTTCATATGAATAAACTTTTGTTGTGGATTAGTAGTTTCCTTGCGTCCTTGTTAGTCTTTGTCTACAGTTTCTGGCTCCGATTCTCTTTCAGAAAAGCTCTTTATTCATTGTTACTTTCTATTGGAACAAAGCTGAGATACCAACTGGAATTCTCAGTGAATTTTAAGAAGTCATAACCAATTTCCCGTCATAAAATACCTGTTAAAATTTGGAGGGTAGATCATTGATCAATTTAAGCTAGTTATACATTTCTTCATATAATAATAATTTTATTTCATCCTTTAGGAAAAAGTACTCAGTTTAACACAAAAAGATTTCAATACAATTAAATAAAATGCATTAAAAAGGAGAAATTTTCATATGAAAACGGAGACGAAGCTTTTCCCATAACCAGAACAATTTTATGGCGATTGATTTAAGCTTTAATTCACACGAGACCTTGTTGTTTTATTCTTTATGCAACTGCACTTATAATTGTTAGTATCACAGGCCACTCTACCTCTTTTTCTCTTATATAAGAAAGGTCAAAGGAATCCAAAATCTGAAGTGGTGCAAAGAACCCAATACACAGCACTTGAATATAAAATATCCACTCAAGTTAAGTTTAAAGGAAGATGGTGAACATTCTGAATATGTGATTTCGGGATGAGGATCTTGACACTTTCACTGTCATAATAATTACAGGTAAACTCTATGGAAAAACTTGATTCTAATGTTTTTCATGATAAATTCAAGGACAATGTGATATACAGTAATCAGAAATTTACTCCATTTTAAAGAATAAGGCCTCATCCGACACCTAAGCATTTCATTTTATTTAACTAAAAACACCAATGACAATAACAGACCAGACTATGAATGAGCGATAAGACTTGGCACAGATGGCACCAGATTCCAACAAAATCAATTTTCATTATTTTTGTGCATTTAAATTTGACTTGGAAATTTTTTTTATATGTGCCACATCATTATTAATACTTTTGACTTTCATTTTAAATAAATTTCTGATGACTAGGGGGAGCACGAAGCAGTAAGCAAAGTAAGCGTCACATGGGGGTGCGTTACAACAAAGGTTGAAAGGACGCATATTTTAGAGGTTTGCATGGGTTTGCATAGGAGCGCTGAAGAAGCTAGCACCGCCCCTAGTGATGATCATAGAGTGAAAGATTTATTTTAACTTCCTAATTTGGAATTTCCCCCCCCCCCTCCCCCAAACTGATCACTTATTTAGATTTATAATTTTAGTAATAAGGAGCATTCAAAAAGTAACACAACCCAATTTATTTCCATGTGACAAACAATGCTATGGAGCTAAAATTTTGAGGAGTTTCGCCTCTGTTGTGCGAAGTTGCAAGCTCCGCCAAACAAGTGGCAGCAGTGTGTGTTAAAAATGGCAGATGTCAATGATGCCAGTTATAAGCATAACCTGTATTAGTCATCCACCCTGTACTTCAAATTGGCACCTTCAAACTTCCAATGTGCGGTCCAACAAGTTTGGCCTTAACAAAATGTACTCTGTAAGGTGCAATTTGAGTCCAAAGACGATGTTGTGCGTGACATGAAAAAGTGTTTGCAGGAGCAGGACCAAGAATGGTACTGAGGGGAAATAACAGCTTTTCCAGAATGCTGGCATAGACCCAAAGCAACAGAAGAAGTTGCATTAAACCAAAGAACCACAAAACTGACAAATTGTAGAGAAATGCGGTATCAGACTTGCAAAGTTGTATGTTCCAGACTTTCAGAGAAATAAATTGTGGTGCATTGCTTTTTAAATGCTTCTTGTATATGTATATTAGCATACAACTTTAATAATAAAAGCAAAAACCCCTCCCCCTTAAAACTCGCATATAGTTTGAACAACTAACTAAATGATGCTGCAGTTAAAAATTTAAGCTAATGTTTTTAAAAAAAATATCTTGAATTCTAAAGTCAAATATGATTATGCATTGAAACTCACAGAGCATTCTTAATAGTAATCATCTTTCTTATTTATCAACTTATGGATTTATACCGATCCCATACTTTGTTGAAATCTTAATCAGATGTATTCAAGTGAACTTTCCTATATAAATATACAAAACTTGAGGTAATAATCAAAATATACGTTGAATTGCAATCTTTCTAAGTTAAAAACAAAAAATTAACAAAGCAAGTGCTTAGAATATTTATAATCTGTCCAAAGGAAAAGAAACTAGCATTGTATCAAAATAATCAAGCCAATACATCTTTTACTGATTAGAGTATGTAAGATTCTTCCTTATAATCATACACTTTAAAAAATAGAAACCTTTAAAATAATAAAAATGCATTTCAATAATACATTTCTGAAAGACTTGGAGATGAAACTAACTGGTAAATCCACTTTTTATGAGACATTAGTATTAATTATCTTTTTAAATCCAGTTTTAAATTTTTAATAATAATTCTGAGGATGTGATAATCTTGACAATCAAAACTTCCCTAATGGCTGGTTGCACCAAAATCAATTAAAATGATTCTAATTTTCTGTTAGTTAGGGACTGGTTAATGCCCATATTCAGAATACAGGCATTCAGAATGCTCATTCTAAATACAGGCGTAAGTCCTTTAACCTGGAAACGTTGCACCAACCCTAGATTTTGGTTTGGTCTTTGTTGGTATTAACATCCCTTTCAACTACTATGGTCATATTAGGACGGCGTTATAGGGGCCGCAAATTTTGCCTCTCAAGGGTTCTTTAACGTGCAGCCGGCAAACGACTACATTGGACCAACGGCTTTACTTTCCTTCTGAAGGAAGTGCGTGATCTCAGGATTTCCCCCTGAAAAATCCTCGTCGTCCTCAGACGGGATTGAACCTGCAACCTCGGGCATCAGAGGCGATCACGCAACCACTGAACCACCAAGGCCGATCCAACCCTAGATGTAGCCTCAGATAGCTAACTGGATAATATGAGTAATGATGACTGATTTGCTCCAACGAATTCTGATCAACACGGCTCATTAGTTTCAATTAGCTGTTTGATAATTGGATTATACAAACAGCTTATCCAAGTAACTTCCCCATTTAGCTTATCCAAAGGACTTATCCAATTAGGTTATTTAAGCAGCTTATCCAATTACCGTATATACTCGTGTATAAGTTAAGGTTCCCCCCCCCCCCAAAAAAAATAACCCCTAAAAACACATTCGACTTATGCACAAGTCAGAGTTGACGAAAGTTCATAAGTGGAGGGCTCGTATTACTGAAATTTACAAAAAAATAAAAAATAATTTATTAATCCGTTTAGAAATCATTTATTAACTCTTCCACTGCACTGTACAAATATATACAATATACAGTACATTAATCAGTTCATAATTTCACATCTTTTTCCTCAATTTTCCATCCACTTTTCCATTATAAAAAGCAAATGGAGAAGTCAAATCCCGAAAACAAGATGGTGACAACCTGTTCATACCAAGTGTGTCTTGAAAGTCGCCCAAGAATGTTTAATAATAAAAGCTAATATGGTTACAATGAATATCTATTATAACATACTATAAATAATTACTGTATCATTTCGAAAAATAAAAATGATGAAAGTGAGGCCTATGAAAACGAGACTGAAGACGATGTGGATGACGAATATGAGAATGATAATTTTCATCAACTTATGCTCGAGTCATGCAGTTTTTCCACTTTTTGGGGTCGAAAATTGGGAGTCGGCTTATACACGAGTGTATATAGTAGTTTATCCAATTAGCTTAACCAATTACAGTCATCCCTCCAGAAGTCGGCAGTGTCAGTTTTGGATTTTTCTGACTTGTGGAATTCCAAGATGCCGACAATAGAAAAAATCTTTTAAAACTAAAATATGCTACGCATTTCCAGTAATAAAACACTTGGAACACACTTCAATTAAAGACACTTTTAAAATCATGTGCTGTGCATGAGCCGTCTGCTCTGAGGAGTGGGTTAGACAGGGAAGCCGACTGCGATACCTCCTATTGTCATATTAATTTCCAAATTAACTTTCATAGCCCCACCCCCCAAAAACAAACTTTATGCATTAGGGGAACTATAAAATTGGTTAATTTTGAATATTTTTTTGGCAGAAATCCCCAACCGGAAGGCATTTCCCACCATCTTGGCTTTAGGAAAACATTTCCTGACTTGTGGAATACCAGCTTGCGGAGGGACGACTGTAATGCATATTAGTTAAAAATATATTTATTTGTTAGAATAAGATTCTAAACACTGAAATGAATTTCAATAAACACTTTTCTAAGTCATTTCCATTTCATAATGTTATTTTGAAACTGCGACGCTAAACCGTTATCCTCCAGTTGATGTCTGATTAAGTTCTAACTCCTGGTGCAACTGAAAACGTTTTTAACCGAGACTTTAACAAATAGTTTCTTTTTTTAAAGTGACATTGGTGCAACCAGCTGTAAGTGAACTAAAAAAAAATTATTAACAATTTCTTTTTTCCTCTTAGCTTTTTAAGAAAATAAAAAGCAAGTGAAATCATTTTTATCCAAATATAAAAAGTGAAAGATTACTTTCATTCACATAAACAATTCGTTACACAAAATTATTTAATGACTTTAGATAGAAAATGTATCTTCATGACTTCATGTTTATAATGTAAAAAATATTAATGGAATTTCAAACATCAATGCTAAATAAAGGAAGAAAAGAAAAATAAAACCCTCTATAACACTGACAACACTGAATATATGCTGTAATAGATTTCTTCATGGATTTTATTTAATTCATTTTTATGCTAATTTTTGTGTTAGCATAATCATCTTCAAATTAACTTAGACTAGACTACAACTTAGATATGCATATAAATAAGGCAAGAAATAAAGAGGATATCATTTCGTATGATGCTTAGATCAAATGCTCAACAATTAAGTAAACAAACATTTCTAACAAAACTGTGCCTCTACTTGTTCCATCTGTGGAATGTAGATGACTTATAAAACATGATCTTTGAAACATAGATACAGGGCATTTAACAATTAATTTTAGGGCTTTGACAAAATCAGAATGAGTTTGCCAGGATGGTGTTCAAGGAGTCAGAGATTTGGCAATGGAAATGTGGCAGACTAGCACCTGCTGAAAGCCCACTCTGTTATTTCACAACTGTGGCAGAAGTCAATTTTCAAGAATGTCTAGATAGATGTATCCTATCACAGTTAATCCACAAAGGAAAACTGGCCATATATTTTGAATTTGAGACGACGAGCTAATCACAAACAAGTTTAAAGATCCGCTTGTTTAAGATAACCCAAGTTCATCACTATAATGCTAAAAGCATGGCTACAAGAAATTCTCAACACCATTACAATCATTTGTAAACAGCCTGTATATACAGTAGAGCCCCGATAAATTTGAGTCTCGATAGTTCGAGGTTCTGTATATTTCGAGCTGAATCACTCTCAAAAGTATTGTATTTACAGCAGGCCCCTGTTTTATGTCCACCTCGATTTACGTCAGTTTTACGTCCGCACCCGCCATTTGCCCACGCACAAAAATTCGAGGGCGCTGATGTGCAATATGCATTTTACTGTAAAGCGTTTAAAACAGTTATAAAAAAGGGGGAGGGGTCAGAAGTAGTGTTTGGGGTGTTTTCTGGTTGTTTGTTTTTAATCTTTCAGTTAAATTAAAGTTAAAGTATGTTTTCAGTGCTTTTGTGTCGTTTCATTTTTTTTTCAAGTGTTGTAGTTGTTTATGTTAATTCAAAATATTTTCTTCTTTGTTTCAGGAAGTTTAAAAAAATTATGTGAACCTAGTCCGTTTTTTTGGTTAACCCCTTCACTCATGATTTTTTTAAAGGTGGCAAACAAATTATTTTGCACTGGTTATAACTTAGATTTTATTGTACAGTACTGTATTAATAATAGTGTATATTGTTGAGTGCATGTTTTCTAACTTTTTTTTGGGGGGGGGGGGACACTGTTTCTAACCGGAATGTAATAATGGGATCCTATGGGAAAACGGGTTTCGTATCATTACTATATCCTTGAAATAGTTAAAAACATTATAAATTCTGGCTCTAGCTTGACTTTTTATAGTTTTCCTTGAACAAAGAGGCCTATAGACGAGGTGAAGACTGCCATGTTTCAGAAACTCTGAATAAAGTCGACATCTACAATCAATAAACATTTATATCATACAGTCGAACCTCGATATCTCGAATTTCACAGGAACAGCAAATAATTCGAAATAAAGAGTTTTGAGATATGGAGGGGTTCTTTTAAATCAAGATTTTTAGATTAATAAAGGTACTGTGAGAGTCCACAGAACCATACGAGATAAAATGGTGTATACAGTTACGTCACATACAAGTGGCGCCACTAACATCAGAAACACACAATCGGCGGATGCTCAAGTATCTTGTAGACAACAAAGTCTTACCAAGGAGATCGAAAAAAATTTTTGTGATTTTTTTCATAATGCATGAGAATCGTCTAAATTTAACGGAAGTGACGTCAATTTTCTTCGTTTTTGCTCGCACACAAAATCAAAATTTGACATAGCGAGGTTTTCCAAGAAAGTGTTTTGAGATAACGAGAGAAAATTACATTGAATTAATAGCGAAAATGCAGGAAAATAAAATTTTTTGAGAAATCGAGGTTCGGCTGTATTTCCTTTTCCTTCATTGAGGGCACTAAAATTCTGAATTTTTTCCATTAACTATCCTATGTACATCCTTTTATTCTCAGAATCCTATTTTCTTCTTGAGTGGGAGAGGGGGGAATGGGGCATTAATTCCAATATTGTCAAAGTAAAATTTATTTTAAATAATAAACAATAACAATTTTCAAAATTGCTTAGGTATCAATAAATTAATTACAATGAATTTTGTTTGCCAGTAACGAGGGTTTATAAGAAATCATTTTATACATTTCCCCTGATCAATAATCTATCTACTAGTTTTCAGTTACAACCATTTAAAACAAGACTTAGCAAATTTTTCGTAAACGAGTCGGAAGGATAATTTTATGCAGGAGTGGCTACACCTATGTAGATGGTATGTGATTAATTAAATTTCCATTTAATTCACCTAATCTAAGATTATGGGATGTTCTTGCTGCAATGATTTTTTTCCATGCAATATTTTGTAGTAAACCCAAAAGTTCCATAGAAGATAATTATTTTCTTTCCTTTGTTTTGGATTAGCACATAGGCTTTAGATTCTGAACCTCAAATATCAAGGGATATTCAATATGCTTTTGAAAATAACTTACAGTAATTCCAAAAATCTCGACTTATTAAGCTCTTTCACTTCGCTCTCAGCTATTTAGGAAAACCATGATACAATATCACAAAATATAGAAAACTTTTCAAATACAATAATACTAAACATAGAAATCTAATAACAGGATGACGATAATGCAGTTCAATAATGTACAATAAAAATAAATGGGCAGGATCATTTAATGAATACAGGCTTACTTTAAAAAAATGATTTCAAAAATATAAATTCCATATTTACTCTGGCAAGTCTTTTTTTAATTTTTTTTTTAAATCTGAGAATTTTTGATAAGAAAATATAAAAAAAAAATTTGGCAACATTTGTAGTAATAATAATAATAATAATAATAATAATAATAATACCCAAATTAATATTGAAGTATGTTATTATATGTTCAGGAAGGACTTGATAACCAAAACATAAACCAACTTTAGTATGGGCAAAATGATAGGCTTCAACAAATTAAAATAAAATATATATATATATATAATATATACACATTTTGCAAAAATAAACAATGTACAAATATGAATACTTAAAAAAATTCAACTTATAAAAATTCTTTAATTAACTCATGATAATGGAAGGCACAATTATTTTTCTTTTTTTTTCTTTCATTATTAAGATTATTTTTTTATCTTTCAGTAAAGTATAATTTTTAATTTCTATTAGGAAATATATAGATCAGTAAGGAGTAATACCAGAGATTAAAAACAGACCTCTTTCAATCATCAATCAAATTTACTTGTGCGCTTATCTGAATCACACTGCCGATGACTTTTCATGTGAGCGCTCCGACTCTTCACTTTACTAAACACTCTGAAAAGAGAAAAATACTTTAATTTTAGACTCCATTGTACATAACCATATTAAAAAATATATATAAATAAATAAAGATGGTTTCATAGTGGGAGTTGTTAATCAAGCAGCAAAATTTTAATAAAAATTTAAACAATGGCTAATGGTTTTAATCCTTCCTTAGAAATCTATCGCTACAGTCCATCTACGAGGGTGGGCTGAAAAGTAATGCCTCCATGGCTGTAACTTTTTTATTTTTTAACCGATTTTCAAAATTCTTTTTGTATCTGATACTCCCATTTCTCCTCTATGTAATGCACTATTCACTTTTCGACATAGTCCATATCCCTTTCCACGCATTGTACCAACGCGTGACTAGTAGGGTGAACCCGTCGGAGGGGAATTCCGGAGTTGTTGTCGGCACCAAGACCAAACGGCAGGTTTCACCTCGTCGTCAGAACGCAACTCATGCCCCTTAAGGTGCTCTTTCCTCTTTGGGAAGTGGTGAAAGTCGCAAGGTGCAAAGTCTTTCATTTTTGAACTGCAGTTTTTCATCTTTGAACTGTAGGCGCTGCAACCCCCTCTGATGTGTGGCGATCGTGTGCGGACGAGCGTTATCGTGCTGCAGAAGAGGATCCAAAGCTGCCATTCAATCCTCGTGTCGACGACAACCCCGGAATTCCTCTCCGACAGGTTCACCCGACTAGTCACGCGTTGGTACAATGCGTGGAAAGGGATGGGGACTATGTCGAAAAGTGAATAGTGCATTCATTACATAGAGGAGAAATGTGAGTATCAGATACAAAAAGAATTTTGAAAATCAGTTAAAAAATAAAAAAGTTACAGCCATGGAGGCATTACTTTTCAGCCCACCCTCGTATATTATCTTGGCACGTGACCTCAACTGAGCGATGTAAGTCAATTCTAAATCAGCTAATCACATAAAATGCTAACTCGACGTGCCTTACGTAAACATAAGGTGCTAGGCTCAAAGGTTGTAGAGAAAACATTTCAATTTTAATAAATACAAATCTATTAAAATCGAACTTAAGTATATTTTAAAAGTTAAAACAGTATCTAATACAAGGTGTATCTAAACCCCTATCACAAACTTCTGGTGGTGATTCCCCATAGCGAGATGAAAACAAAAGTTCATATAAACATGGTTCGGATAACGCAGTTAAAAGTGAAGTTTCAGCAGCTGGTTTTGTACTCCGTGAATGGCAAGCCACAACAAATGTCAAAGTTTCAGCAGCGAGGTGGTGATGCCCCCTCTGAGTGGGTAGGTTCACCTAAAGTTATTAGCAGGTGGACTTGTTAATAAGCAATAAATGGGATGTTATTTCAAGAATTTTGTAGACAACCTTCCACAATAAATGGGACGTTATTATAAGAAGAAATGTCGAGACAACCTTCCACTTTTCCACAAAGAAATTATATTCGGGATAGATGTACATTTCCGTCATTCAGTATGCGACAATTATCCAAAACACCAAATGGATATACAAAGTGACCCATTTTAAAGTTTCCCCTGGAATATCTCGCAAACAACACATGGGATCGAAAAAAGTTCCAAAAGAAATTTATTTGTCTCGGAGGGGGCAATCGAATGGTACTAAAATAGACCTCACTCCCTCACCCTCTGGTTTAAAAAATTTCCAAGATTAAAAGAATTGCTTTAAAAAATGGCTATAGTACTAGAACTATAGTTGACCTTCTGAGAAAAAGAAAATTTAAAAAGCTTATTTCGAACATCACTACCTAAACATGGTTAAAGAGAAGAAAAAGACCATCTCTTTACCATATAATAAGCATCTTATTAAAGGACTTAAACCACAATTTTTCTTTGTCTTTCAGCAACCCAAATCAAATTAAATTTTTATTAAATAATCCCAAGGACAAAGTAGCACATCTTCAGAAGTCGGGAATTTACGAGGTTCAATGTCCCCAATGCCCTAAGATTTACAAAGGCCAGACATCCCGCAGTTTGATAACCCGGTTTGAGGAACATCTAACCCACAGAAGATTCGGAAGAGGCAGCCTTTCTGCCATAGCAAAGCATTCAATTGATACTGGACATGGCATTTCTATCAATAATTTAAAATTGTTATAGTCAATAAATAAAAAAAACTACTACTGGACGCCTTTGAGAGCATGGCCATACAGAAAACCAATTGTGACTTGTTACTAAATTTAGACCTGGGCCCCATTGGTGATTCTTCTTTAATCCAATGGTGGACTCAGTTGTCCAATCATTAAATTGTGTCTTTTTACGTGACTATTCTCCGATGGGCCTAAATTGCTAGTCAAATCGCTACAGTCGAACCCGGATAACTCAAACTCTGATAACTCAAATTCCCGGTTAACTCAAATGATATTCTAAGTCCCATCCCCCAGAGCATTTAATTCGATAGAAAATTCACTCGTTAACTCAAACAAATTTTTTAATAAATCCCTGATAACTCAAAGAAATTTCATATCCTAAATTTAGGGAAAACCTATCTTAAAAAAACAAGCTTTGCCTGTTGAAACTTTATTTCATTTTGCAACTTTATTTTCTACATCCACATGGCAAAGAAAACGATGCAGGAATCTTTCGCAGTAACTGGCAGCCATTGTGAAAATCAAAACTTAGCGCGAACACAAAATTGATTGCGGTCGTTCAGTGGGAGAATACTTAGATGCAGTAATTGATGACGATTGCACGTTCAGTTTTAGAGGAAGTGTTCATGTAGACCATAAAGTTCATTACATGAATGAGCGCAAACAATTTTTTAGAAGCAGTCATACACTTCTGATTGGCCGTTGCCATTTTGATTTTGAAACTTCACTGTCTAATTGCTTTGTCAATGTAAAAGTAATAGAAATTCGAGAAAAAAATGAATTCTCTGTAAAGTTTCAAATATAAAACATTTATACATATATCATAAAAGTCATCAGATGAAAAATAAATGGGTAAAAATCACCAAGAGATGCCTTTCGAAAATCTTTACAAATCAGAAGTAAAATTTGGAAGCCATGCCAAAACTGCATTGGAATTGATTTTGTGTTGGAACGAACAGTATTTTAAAGGGTTCGTGCTGTATTTGTATATAGATCTCATTAAAACTAAACAAATTCAAAGAAATATTGTGAGTATCATGTAATCTTTGTAGTGGTCATTTAGCCTAGTTTTCGACTTACTGGTTAACTCAAAAACCTGATAAGTCAAAATTTTTATGTGGTCCGCTGACGATTTGAGTTATCAGGGTTCGACTGTATATGTACTCAGTTTTTCGAGTTTCAAGTCAGTTCTATCAGTTTTTTCCATTGTACTCTTGGTTCCCTGCTGAATGATGAGAGCTTCGCCCTCGAAAAGTGCTTCCAGGTTAAGGTTGTATTTTTCCTTTTTCGATCTTCTTGTGGTGAAAGAGTGTTTTATTTATTACCATTACTATTATCCACATATTTTTCTTCTCTTTTTTCTGGTTTTTTTTTTTGTCATAATTATATTACTCTTGTATATTTTTGTGCCTTTTTTCCGGAAAATTGTTTAATTAAATAAACAACTTACTTTCCACAAACTTTACATGGAAATTCTTCTAGCGGTTCTGTTGATGCACTTGATGCGGAATTATGGTTGAGAGGTGAAAATTCTTTTCCAAACTCCGAACCTTCTGAGTAAGAGTTGTGATCTTGACTCAATAACTTATTTAATGTTGTTCCGTTATGAACCCTTATATGACCTTTTAATGCCTGCTGAGATGAAAACGTCTAAAAGACAAAGTAATTCATTTACTTCTTTTACATAAAATATACTATCATAAATGGAAAACAAATATTGCATTTGTATGGTTCAGCTTATACTTACAGCTGAACAGTCCGGATAATCACAACCAAACTTTTCAGTCTCTTTAAGCTGAAAGAAAAAGTTTCTTTATTTATTTATTGCATACTTAAAATTAAAACATCCAAAATTTGCTAAAAAATAAAAATGCTTAGTGTATTTCATTCCAATACAATTCAATACAATTTCAGTCATTATATTTGATATAATGAAAGAATACTAAGAAATAGGGGGAAAGCAGTCCTTTATGTAGCAAACAATGAGCAATTCTGTATATACAGTCGAACTTCAATCTATCGTTCCCAGATATAAATAAATACAAGGTGTGGCAATTAAATAGCAAGACTGTCATTACTGATAGAAAACTACAAATAATACTTACCAAAAATTGTTACGCATTATCAAAATAATCTCCATTTGACTGAACACAATGTGCACAACGACTGGTTAAGTCTTGGAACTACTGCTTAAAGTGTTCGGAGGGAATGCTGTGCAGTAGACTCCTCACTACCGTTTGGATGGCAGGGACATCGTCAAATCGTTTGGAAACAGAAAAAAGTCTGCTGGAGCCAAATCAGTTGAGTATAGAATCTGTTTCTGGGTAAGAAACTGTTTCACAGTAAGTGCTCAGTGTGAAGGTGACACCCTATTATCATGCAGTAACACCCAATTCTTGCTCTGGAACATCTGGCACTTTTTCTGCCTGGTGAGGTGGGTGCATGCCACTCCATGCTCTTCAAAAGCTTCTGTTGCAGTTTTACTCAATGTAACCCTGCTCCATTTTAAGGTTTTTGATGACACCACTACACAAAGGTTTGTTGCCATTCTGTTATCAGAAAAACTGGTTGCCCAATCACATTGTAACGGGCATCACATGATAGACACGTTCCAAAATAGAGACACATACATTTGTTTGATTTGGTTTGGTTGGTAATGGTCATATCAGGATGACATTATAGGGGCCACAAATTTTGCCTCGCAAGGGTTTTTTAACATGCAGCCAGCAAACGACTACACCTGAAAAATCCTTGTCATCCTTGGGCATCAGAAGCGATCATGCAATCACTGAGCCACCGAGGCTGATACACTTGTTTGAATTTTTTTGCTTCGCGCCTTCCCTAAAAATAATCAATCTTGTTATTTAATTGTGGCACCTTGTATATCGTTTTGCTGGAACTGTTGTCATTTTTTGATTGTCTCTGTGCAACTGCTTTCCCCTTTTTCAACCCATTGGCTTGGAGACCCTTGACTTACGCTTATCTTCTTTTCCCACATCTACAATTAGTTTGGTGCCCCCCCTCCCCTCCAATATCCCCACAAAAATGATAAATCGAGGTTCGACTGTATATTGGACCGATTCTTTATTCAGTGTACTGGTTCTCTCTTAATGAAGAGAAACACGGTAGCTGGTAATTAAAAACCATCTCCCTTTGAAACACGTCAGCTGTTTATCAAAAAACATTTTTATTGCTTTAGGTTAGACCATAGAGATAGATATATACTAGTCAGAGGAGGAAACTATTGAAAAATGTGTCCGTCAACGGATAGGGCGCCACCGGTGGCGCTGCAATCCCAGTCAGTCATAAATAGCATACGACACGCTAAACTCAATGCACAATTGATTGAAAATTTTATAAAAATTTAATAAAACTCTGGTATTTTTTTTTTTAATTTTGATATTGGTGAAATAATAAGTTATTACAGTTTATGAATATATTTAGATTGCTCGAATGTAAAAACGAAATTGAATTCACTTTTTTTTTCCTTTCTATTGTAAGCATAGTAATATACCAATACGAAAATCACTTCTGCTCCAGGAGTAGTAGTGATTTTGCCAATACATAGCGTATTTTCCCGGTTTGAAGGCGGGTTCTTTTAAAGGCCGGAATTTGACGCGCGGTCATGTGATCCTGGTAAAAAGAAAGTGAAAACGTTCTGGAAGGATTAGGTTATAAATTTCAGATGAGGAAAATGATTCAGAATAAGACACCGTAATTATAATTTTAAGAAATATTTTAGTGCATGAAAAAGCAAATAAATGTAAAGTAGATTACATTTGCAAACTAAAGGAATGTATGGAAGGAATAGAGGCTTGGTCTCTGTTATAGCCAGGGGGCGACGCATGCGATTTTCAATAGGATTAAAAAATAATTGATTCCTATGATTAATTGTGATTCTCGTGAACTCAATTTCTATCATCGAGCTTCTTTAAACTTTTTTTTTTTTATAATAACACCATGCTTTAAAACATCACAGTAAATCACTGTCACAGTAATAAAACATGCGCTATGTATGCACGGCATTAAACTGAGATAGTAATTGTTCAACATTAATTGACAATTAATAATATTAATAACTAGTCCTTTTGCCCAAAAATAAGTATTCGATTTGGGATTTTTTGTTGTCCATACACAATGATGTCAAGTACAATGTCTTTATTGCCCATAAATAAGTGTCCATTTTCTCAAACATAATTTATTCAATATGAATTGTATCAATTTCATAAAAAAATAAATTATTTATTAAATTAAATTTCTGTGTAATTGCATTAAAGATATGAAAATACGCTGTGAATCTACGACGTGAAAGCTGAAACAATTAAACCTTTTGTCCTGATTGCTCTGCTTTTCTCAGCTAACATTAAGCATGGTAGTTAGAGAAGGCCATGCATTAAGTGCGAGTAGAGTTGCCTGACCAGTCAGCCATCTTGAATTTCGCAGATAGTACGGAAAAAGCTATGAGTTGCACTTCCCTGGGTTAGACATTTGTTATTTATGTCTGCAGCAATACAAGACCATTTATGTTATTTTTCAGCAAATCAATATATTTATATTTTTTTAGAAGTAGGATATTCAATATTGATCTTGATATTTTTAATTGAAAGGAATATTGACAATATAAATTTTTAATTGTTATATGGCTATTCAATGAATCCGCCTTCAAGTTCTATAACTGCTTCAATGCGAGATCGAAACCGTCGACATGCGTGAATCAAATGAGCATGGCTCATATTGGCCATTACTCGAACAATGGCATCTTTCAATTCATCTTTGGTGTTATGGGGATGTTCATTGACCTCTCTCTCCACGACGCTCCATACGTAGTAGTCCAATGGATTCAGGTCAGGGGAGTTAGGAGGCCAAAGGTTAGGGGTTACGGGATCATGGAAGTTGTCGGCCATCCATTCCTGTATCATGCGAGAGTTGTGTGCTGGGGCAGAGTCTTGCTGAAACACATAAGGCCTTCCATTGCGTACCGTGAGTAATATCTGATGTTTTCATGAACAACATTTCTGATTGTTCCTTCCGACACATGGAGATCTTTGGCAAGTGACCTCATGAATGTTGTGGGATTGTCATCGATGGCCTGCTGCACTTGCTGAATAAATTCAGGTGTTCTGATGATGTCATGATGTCAGCTTTTTACGCTTTGCTACTGGTGCAACATTGCCATCTTCGGTCTCCAACTCCTTCCGCACTTTGTGGACGAATGATCTTGCGACCTTTAGAAATCTTGATATCTCTAAATCGCTGTGCTCTGCCTTTATTGCCACAATTACTGCATGTCTCTTCATGATTTGTGTTACTTGATGGTTCGCCATTTTGCTTTCCGGAAATGGAAAGGACATACAATTTACTATAGTGCAGCAGTAGCCAAACGAAGGTCCTCAAATACTTTACGTACCTGTATTTTAGTACAGAAAACATTTCATGGTTTTTTTTTTAATAACATATTACCATCAAAGAAAGAGGAACTTGTCCACTTGTCCAGAAAAGAAGTTTAATATGTATCATATA
>JAHWFO010012650.1:1110569-1151269 GCA_023313115.1 Rhysida immarginata
TATGTATACATATTAAACTTCTTTTGTGGACAAGTGGAGTTTCCTTCCTCTCTTTCTTTGATACAAGCATCCACAGCAGTGATCCACAGATTCCTAAGGTCAGTGTATTTTATTTGTTTATTAACATATTACCATATCGAACGAAGCTGAAAGCTGGGATTCCACTTCTTCTCCGTCAACTTTTGAGCGAAGATTATACATAATATTCTCCTGCTCTCTTCTACGTCTTATCATGCGGAGACGCTTATATTCATCAGGACAAACTTTCTTCCAAAGATAATAAAATTGGACACACTGTTTCACAGATTTGGTTTTAATCTGCAAATTTAAAAAATAAAATTTATTCTATCCTTTAGATTCAAAGCATTAAAAATTAACAATTCATTGTAATCCCAAATATTAATAACCTCTTGGGCAACAGAGAAAAAATCTTTATCACATTTGTTTAATGCTTGATGATATGCTTCTATTTCTTCTGTATTCCAAGTATCACATTCTAAGTTCAAGAAAAATAGAAAAATTAAATAACATTAAAAAAATTACATAAAAGAAAAGAAAAAATTAAATGAAGGGGACAGAGGAATTTATATTTTAAAATGCCAAAAATTGATTTTCATCAGATTTTTCAGCATTTATTAAACATGACCAATGTATTCTTCTTATAAAAGTACAAGGGGATATCAGAAAGTAACACCATTTATTTTTTAACAAAGGAAATATAGTCGGTGGGTAAAAGTTTGCATAGCCAAAACGAAGGCCGAGTACATACACAGACATTGCATAAAAAGAATTGTTTCTTCTTCATGAAAATGCATGCCCTCATGAAGCCAACATCGTCAAAGCAGAACTGGTCAGTTTCGATTGTGAGGTTCTGGACCATCCAGCCTACAGTCTGGACTTAGCTTACAGTTTTTTTGATCCCACGAGGAGATTTCTGGGTGGTCAGAGGTTCGAGACTGATGAGGAACTCAAATGTGCCGTGGGCCATTGGCTGTATTCACAGCTGACGGAGTTCTATGAGTGGGGTATTCTGAAAGTGGTGCAGCGTTGGGATAAATTATCAAGATTCCTATGTGGAAAAGTAGATAAAGACATTTAGTTTCATGCACTTATACCGTCTCAGCTTCAGTTGAGAGTGACGTCATGGAATGACGTTGCTTACCGGACATAGTGCACAACATCGTATCCTTCCACCGTTAGAAGAATAAGTTATTCTAAGGCTATGTATGCTGCATTACACCATCCTAATAATCTCAAAAGTAGAATCGTCGAATGGTGTCTATCAGATATCATTTTTTTAAAATTAATGTTTAAAATATTTTAATTCTCTTCATGGAAACTCATCTTTCATTTCTGACACATCTCTTTCACGTAGGAACAAGCATAGCCTCTCTTATCATTGTAGGCTATGGAACAAGACGTCGCCATTTTACAATCAAATAAACTCGACTATAGAACTACTTCATTTTATTTATTTATTTTTTAAATTTCGTCAAATGGCTTTTCTATCTGCCAATTTTTTATTATATCGAGAAGAAAAATATGAAATATGATTCCAAAAAGAATTTTCAACATTTTATACAGAAAATTATTTGAACTATTTCTTCATGCAGACGAACTGTAACCGCTTCACTAGTGACGTCACTCTCAACTAAAGCCGAGAGAGGGCATAGTTGTTTATCTGTATGTTTTGTAATTTTCTTTGAGAAAAATAAATGGTGTTACTTTCTGATATCTCCTTGTATAATATTAATAGACATATCGCAGTAAATGGACAAACCAGAATACATGTTCCTTCAGGTGATATTTTATTCACTGAACAAAATACATGTATCACTTTGCATAAATAAGCACACATCGTCCCACATTAATCTTACACACATATGCTTTCATGTATTTCTTTAAACAACATTAGACCTCAAAATCCAACTTACTATAGTGCCTGGCACGAAAGAACAAGGAAACTGGCGCTTGCGTAAAGGAAAAAAAAAAAAACTCTTTCAACTACTCAAAAAGGGAATGGAAACGAGGCATTACTTATTACTGATGCCAGCAATAAGTAATACCCCATTTCTTGTTCGTTTCTGAATTTGAACGAGGTTTTTTTCATTTACGCTTGTGCCAATTTCCTTTTTCTTTCGTGCCGGGCACAATAAATAAAAGTAGTATATATCCAAGTAATGATTACCCTGAAAGAATCTGGATAAGAACTGAAAAGGGCGTGGAATTATTATAACTACACTTATTCATAGAGTCATTAATAATTATAAACAACTTGCCTGGAAATTGGTAAGTGAGCAAATGGTGCCCCTGAGGCAATTTTGGAACCGGATCCATCAATCTCAAAAGAGCATCCTGAATGAGGAGGGAAAAAATTGTAATTATTCTCACAGACTTTACACCTCCTTGATCTTCATGATCCACCAATTATTATTACCCAAATAAATTATTGCTTCAAATTACTCTTTTGTATTCAAAATTGCAAAACAATAGACCATCATAAAATAAATCTAAAACATGACGGAACTAAGCATACTCATATATTAATATGAGAGGTCATAATATGACTCATAAAATTTCTGTTAAATGTCAAACAACTCTGGACTCTCAAAAGAGAAAAATATAATCAAACTGAAGAAACTCTTAAAACACAAAACGTTGATGGTTTAAGAGTAAGGAGGATTCTCGTCGAGCTGATTTGTAGCTTCATGGAAGTCCGTATGGGCATTTGTGGTTCGTGTCCCATTTTTCGTCTATCCCAAGCTCATGCACAGCAGCACAATTTCCAATTTGGGAAACCGTCTTGATTGCTGATAATTTGAAGCCGGCAAAGTAACTAGCATGACACATTGAATTCCAAAGAATGAAGCTTTAGTAATTATGCTTATCAATGCACATGAAGTATGAGGTGTGATTAAAAAGTTCTAGGACTGCTTGTGCATCTCGCCAACAATCAGTAAATTATAGCCATAGCATTAATAAATCAGCTGTTCAAAGGATTTTGTTTTATGTGCATTGGGGACTGAGATATTACTGCTTTTGTGACTGCATGTGTGAGGTTGTCTGCGATTTTATCATGGACGTTAAATTTGAGAATAAGAAATTCGAGCAATGAATAATAAGAGGGAGGATGTTTGGCAAAAGCAACCAGATTTGTGGCATGAAAAAAACTAGATGCTCCACCATGACAATGCACCCTCTCACCAAGCTCCCCTCACACGCGAGTTTCTTGTGAAAAACAAGATGATTTCGCTTCCACGCCCACTCTATTCGCCAGATTTGGCTCCTGCAGACTTTGCCTTCATTCCGAAAACAAATTAAAGTTGAAAGGTTGCCATTTTGATACGACTGAGCAGATCCAGTGCAAATCGCAAAAGGTACTTGACTCGTTTCAACAAACAGACTTCCAGGACACTTTTTTGAAGTGGTAGGAACACTGGGCTCATTGTATGGCTTGGCAAGCGGGCTATTTTGAAGGGGACCTTGGTAAATATATTTAAATAAAGTATTTTCTGTTTTAATGAACCAGTCCGGGAACATTTCGATCGCACCTTGTATTATTAACTCATAATTATCTAAAGTACCGAAAATTCTAAACGGCTGCTGATTTTTCACCATGCACACGACCGCTGTTCGTGAAAATCATACGGGCGATTGTCTGCAACACCAATTTTTAAACTTTTTTAATAAAGAGTCTGTGGCCTATCAACCAAAAATTATGGTACTTTTTATAATGAGTTATCTAGTAGATTATTCCCTCTTCCAAATATTCCACAGCTTTGTCTTTAAATTATTCAATAGAAATATTATGACCTCTAAAAAAAAACGTAATGAAAAATTTTTTGGTGCTAAACATTTTCATTCATAAAAGTTTACTTGTATATCGCCAGCAGCCAGATGCAAAACAAACAAAGCATACTCCTTATTGCGACCTCCGCCAGGAACAGCAGCAGAACAAGAAAATTCCAGATACACTTCCACTAGAAAATTAAAGGGATTAAAAAAAACCTTATAAAAGGCGTAACTTAACCAGGGTTAATAAGGTAAAGAAAACGATCATCCTCCAACTGGCCTTGTAATTAAAGCTCGAACATTCAAGTCTTTATTTTTTATTTCCGGTAAAAATATTTATTTCCGGCACAGACAAAAAAATTAGTCACTTTGAGTTCCACGGCACTTCTATATAAAGTAGTTTGAATATACAAATGAATGCACATGAGCACATTTCATTGCGAATTGGTGGTAGCTGAGCAATGTACAAGCAATGTTAACAGCAGTCTGTGTTACTTCATGTCAAACTTGGCTGCGAATAATGGGTCGTAAGCCAGACGTATCTCAGTGGCAAAAAGGGGTCATAGCATTTAGGCAAGATAAAGGACATCCTGTGCAAGAAGTCATCCATGAGTTCAAGAAATGGTCCAGAGCCACATCGGGTGACAACAACCGCCGAAACTGTCGTTGTAAGTCAGTGCTGATGAATGGGACCAAAGACTAATAACGCAGCTCAAACCAGGCAAGAAGTCAATAATGGTCTGAATAGACAAGTGCTTAAAATGGACATCTCACAAGTGTCCGATGCTCACTCCAACTCACAAGAAAGCCTGTGTATAATGCTGCAAGCGATATCAGAACAGGCCTGTAAATGATTGGAAACGCATGATTTGGTTGGATAAATCAAAGTTTTGTCTTTATTCGAATGACGCTCAACATGACGTGCATAGAAGAAGCAATGAAGCCTTTCACCCTGATTGAGTCCAAGGTGTGTTGTAGGCGGGCAGTGGCTGTAATGCTGTGAGCAAGTTTTCATTACAATGAACCTCTTGTGGAAATGAGCACCAAGTTTAACTAGTATCACTATCATGACATTCTGGATGGAAAACTGCTGCCTTTTTTAGATCAAAGATTCACAGGGCTAGATCAGAGAATTTATCACCTTGATTGGCCTGCCAAATCTCCAGATCTGAACCCAATAGAGAATTTGTGGGACCACCTGAAGCAACGTGTTAAGCGGAAGAATCGCCATCCGACTAGCATCACCGAGCTGAGGGATAAATTGAATGCATCATGGTTTGATATAGATAAAGCTATAATTAAAGCGAAGGGATATGCAACACACTATTAATAGCAGGTGACTAATTTTTTGTCCGGTGTGCTTATTATATTATATTATATTATATTATATTATATTATATTATATTAATAGTAAAAAGCTTATGTGCTCATAAATTATTGCTTCAGCAACAACTAAAACTTACTTTCTTCTTCTGTTACATTTTTTTCAACTTTAGGGTTCCATAGGAGATCTTCATAATTCTCATTCAAGTAACTTTCACTTGGCCTACCTATTCAAATTACAATTTAAATTTAAGATTTAACTGATACATATAATAAAATAATAAATATTAATTAAAATGATTTCTGATCTCAGAGTGGTATTAAATTGTTACCTCTAAACTCTGGAAGTTGAGCTTGATAGGGTGAACCTATATTTACATGGCTGAAAAACAAAAGTACAAAGATTAAAAGATCATAGTAATTGGTTGGATAGAACGAAAAGTAATGTCTCCCATCACGGTGTTGCTAGTATTTGTTTTTAAAGTGTTTAGTGTTGCTAGAAACTGTTTAGTTCATATAGGCCTAGTTTGAATTCGTTAACCATGACCGATACTGTGAACTGCATATAAAACGTGCAAGGCCGCATTGCAGTCAAGAAACAATGAAAACAGTATGGAGCCTGGTATTCTACACACTCCATATAGCCCAGTTTTGAAACCTTCAGACTTCTAGTTATTCCCTAAATTGAAAGAATCATTGAAATACACACTTCACCTATTTAATAAGGGTTAGTTCATTATCTACACTGATTGGAAGAAAGTAATTGGATACCCATCCACCCTGCAAAAAACGGACCTTTCCACTACCACACGTGTCACTACTGTATGGAAATGCAAAGATAGTCATCAGACAACACCATTGACTCTAACTGAAGCATCATGCCGCGACAGGCGGAGCTGACAGAGTTCAAAAAAGGTGTCCTGGTTGGAATGTCGCTCCAAGGCACATCCATATGAGAGATTGCCAGCAGCCAGAACCACCCGAAATCAACAGTGGCGTATGTGCTGAAGAAGTACAGGACCAATGGACATTGTACGAATGCATCAAGGCCTGGTCGTCCACCCGCATTGATCGACAGGGACCGTCGGGTGCTGCAGCGGGAGATACGGAAGAACCGACGTTCGACAATGACCACCATCGCCGGGGAATTCCAGCAGGCATCTGGATGTCACGTATCCACCAAGACCCTCCGAAAGGAAGCCCACATGCTGGGCTATCACAACAGAGCAGCAGCCCACGAGCTGCTAGTCACACCGGCGAACAAAACGAACAGACTGCAATGGGCCAAGGAATGCAAAGATTGGATCGTTAAGGACTGGAAACGTGTTCTCTGGAGCGGTGAATCCCACTTCACATTGTTTCGATTGGATGGCAGAGTTTGGGTGTGGCATTTACCTGGAGAACGGCTCCTTCCTGAGTGTATCATCCCAACAGTGAAGTTCGGCGGAGGAGGAATTATGGTATGGGGCTGTTTTTTGTGGTATGGCGTAGGCCCAGTAGTGAAGGTGGAAGGCACCAGGACAATTCCGTTTTCCCAACCCTTTGGCAAACCTACGGTCTAGAGCCATGCCTGTACCAAGACGACAATGCCAGGCCACATGTTGCAGCTCATACCCTGCAATGGTATGCCGATAATAACGTTGAACGCATGCAGTGGCCAGCCCAGAGCCCCGACCTGAATCCCATCAAACATCTGTGGGATGAAGTCGAGCGTCGGTTGAGCGGTAGTAGCCCACTCCCCAAAACACTACCTGCATTGTGGACGGCTGTATGGGACATTTGGCAGGAGATTCCTGTGGGGGTGGTACGTACTGTTTTGGAAAGCATTCCTCGGAGAGTGGCCGCCGTGATTGCAGCCAGAGTGGGGCCGACAAGATATTAGCTGTTATCAATAAAAGCAAATAAACGCACTGTGCGAGGTATCCAATTACTTTCTTTCAATCAGTGTACTTTCTCAGCTGAGACTTCTCAACCGAATGTTCAGCAACAATACAATGACATTGTTGCATTCAAGTCTTCCTCATCTTAACAATGCAAGTCCATTGTTGCAGAAGACTCATTTGAGAAAGTAGATAATGAACTGGCCCTAAGTCTTCTTCTCCAAGTGGTCCCCAAGGTTCCATCCTTTCCCCGCCTCCTCTTTAACCTCTTCATCAACTACCTCTCCAGCGTCATATCCCCCCTACCTCTAATACATATATTTTACGCAGACGATGCTACAATAACCTGCTCAGGCCCCTCACTAAAAGCAATAGAAAAGAAAACTTAAATCCTGTTTTTAGACAAACTATTATACGGGAACACAACCAAACGTATGACACTTAACCTCGATAAAACAGTTTATATCATATTTCACCAACACAACAAAATGCTAATAAAAAAACGAATTTTCTATAACCTACGACTCTAAGCAGATCAACTCATCCGACACCATTAAATATTTAGGAGTCCGTCTACCCCATCATTTCTCTTGGGACATCCAAATAAATGCCCTAGCCACTAAACTTAATCATTGCTTAGGCCTTTTTTCTCGTCTCCACTTCCTCCCCCCCTCAACATTCTTATATTACTTTATAATGCTTTAATTCAATCCTTGCTCTCCTATGGCTTTATTTTCAAATGGCTTTACTTTCTGGGGCACAACAACTAAATTAAATTTATTACGAGTATTCAAACTCCAAAAAAGGTTCTTGCACATTTTACTTAAGCTCCATAAACCACACTCTGTTTTCCACTGTTCACCTCACTGAGAATAATCCCAATATGCCAACTCTATTACATTAATCTAGCAACCTTCATTTACAAAACTCTTAACAACAGCATCAACGTTCACCTCACTCAATCCTTAGGCTGCGTACAAGCGAAATTTCTATAGCACTCGAACAATGGATAACGGATTTAATCCCCATTCAGAATTCGATCACCCTTTACAATTTCCTCTCCTTACTTCCTTGTTCAGGACTTGTTTCTTGACTCGACGCTCTCACTCTGTATGCGGCCTTATTCACCCCCTTATAACACCTGAAGCAGAATCCCCTTCCCAATAGCACTAATTAAACGAAACTACCAATTCAAAAATATAACTGCTGCGGGCAATAGACTTTGGTCTTCCTCACCCCTTGACCTCTGCTCGTCTTCAAACATCTTCACCTTCAAATCCCGAATAAAAAAATTCCTCTACCTTAACCCTCCCCACTAACACCTTTTCTTCAATCACCTCAAGATTATCAACATGTTAAATTATGTTGTTATTAACAACCCATCCAGGGACCTATCTTGTCGGCTCAGCCATACGGGTCCTGGATGGCCATCATGTAACCTCTCATGAGATAAAATCAATAAATAAAATAAATAAATGGCTAAATTTTTCTTCAGATGACAAAGTTGAGATTGTTATGCACAATGGAACAAAAGCAACGGACCACAATCTTTCTTCATGGACAGTATGAAGAAATGGGTTTTGCACTTGGAAAAATACATGGCTATGAATAGAGACTTATGTTGAGAAATAAGGATAGCATGTTTCCTTCATTTTCATTATAGTGTATCAGCAGACCTTATTTTTCATTCAATCCTTATAAATGTGTAAAGGAAGTCCAACCAGTCATCAACAGGTGATATGGTAAGGTCAGAGCTGATTTGCAACCAGTCGCTTCCATTTATGTGCACTTCTTGGACAACATGATCGTTATCAATCGAGACTGAAGATACCTCGTTAAATTTCGACACCTATGTTTAAGAATGAAATTCTCTATCACAATATCACGGGTTCTCTAGATGATTTTCCGTATCTCCATCGCTTCATATATTATAATTTTTTAGCGTTCTTTAATATCGTAGTAGTCTCATCATTTGGCATCAGCCAGTGTCTATTTTTAATTAAATTGTCTACAAAGATGGACTTGCCGTTGTTTTTTTTTTTATCCAGGAACATTTGTGTTCCTTAAAACTTTCTGTAAACAAGCGTTTTATGGAATTTACAATCCAGGCACGTTAATTTGCAAACGCCACAGCTTTTATGTTTCATAACATTTTAAGCAGGTGTTTGCTAATATTTTTTGTGCGGAATCCAATCTAGAGAACCCGGATATTTATTAAATAGTCAAGTCACATTTAAGAAAGATCTCATCCTAGACGTCATTAATGGAGTTCAAGACAGAGGTACCAACAGGATGTGATCAAAGCTGTATTTTAGGTGTGGCATGTAAATTCACAATCAGAGTCATCTCTGATTGATGGACATGTTTTTCTTTGCACTATAAATTCTGTTGTTTACTGTATGTTCAAAATTTTTTGTAGCTGTATAGCCCGTGAGTATGTATTAACCAAAACGTGTTGGCAAAATACTTGCTCTACCTTACTGCTTATTTACAATATTGTAAGATTTTGTTGTACGTTTATTGACCTATATAGCAATACTGAACGGCATCGAAGTCATGAATATGATTCATATCTAAATAATAATGATAATAGCAATTAACTCACGGATGAATGTCTGTTTGAGGTGGTTCAGAAATTTCTTCTTCTTCCAAAGGCAAAAATTCACTTGTACTATCTGCAACAATAATTATCATGTGATGAATACAAATATATCAGCCAAACACCAGATACAATTTTGTTTTAGTATAAAATTCTACTGAAATCAACTTACTTCGGTGAGCAATACTGAAACGAGGTGTAATAGGAGCTGACATTGGTGTAACAGACCCTGAGCTGAGAATATGCCAAAAAAGTCCAGAACCACTTCTTACTGGGCTGAGCATTGGGGGTGGAGTATAAGGTGGAGGGCTTGCCATTTTCCCTTCCGTACTTGGATCCCACAAACGGGGCGAACGTAACTGACTTGGAAATCTATTCATGTTGGTATTGACGTGAGGTGGTATATACAGAGGCTCGGGCCTATGTTTCTTTTTGGCTCTAATAGGACTCGTCGGAATACTTGATGGATTAATAAAAACATCGTCATCGTCGTCACGTTCAAGATGAAGTTTTGGCACTGACATTGTTGTGTTTAATGAGGCTACTGCAATATTTGTTGGAGAAACACTCTTATGCGGACTGCTTGTTGTCGAAGGAACAGAATTTACCGTCCTGGAAGATCCCTTAAAGAAATGGTCTTGCGAACGTATGTTAGGCCACTGAGCAGTGGGCGTCGTAGGAGTTGTTGGTGAATTTGGAATGGAAGCAGTTGCTGAAGTTGGAAATACTGGAGATCTAAGTGGGGAATGAGCAGTGGGGCTTAAAGTAGCATTTCCGCCTGGACTTATGCAAGGAATAACAGGTTCTCCAGGGTCTGATCCAGTTCGCTGTGTCCTTTTTCCAGCCACTTTTTGCCTTAATAAATCTACTAAATCCTTATTTGTAACAGGCCGCTGAGGAGCAAGGAAATGATCAGAATCCGAATGGCGGCGGAATTTTTCTGGAGGTGGCTGCTGATTCAGCAAACTCTGTTTGATACAGTCCAAACTATGACGAACATCCAAAGGTAATGCATCTATATCTGCTAAACTAACAAAATCTGGAGCTCCTATAGCCTCGGGTACTGGCTGTGTAGACTTTTGGGTAAACTTTTGTAGCTCTAAAATATGAAAAAGAAAAATACATTTCAATAAATTTGTATATTGCACTTCTATCCCCACCAACCACAAAATTTATATCCTGCTTAAATTTCTACATACAGTATTACAGGTGTCCGTAAAGTCTGTTCGCAGTGGAAAATGACGATTCCCATCGAAACAAGTGCAGACGAGTGGACTTGTGCCTGCGCATGGACAGAAGGCACTTTCAACATCTCACCACTTAATATAGTTCATTCGTAACGTAAATAAAATGATATATTTTCCCGTTTATTGGATTATTGCTTTTGTTTTTCACTGCGGAGAGACTTTACGGACGCCCTGTATATCCATATTTTTCAAATAATCAGTCGAGTAAATTAATGTGACCACTTGTTAATATACGGAATTAAGCACTGTGTGCAGGTCAGACAGTGGCTAGACAAGCTGGGAGAGACTCAATGAGATACTGGAAAGTGTTCACAATGATACTGAGCCATGCTGATTGCAGTTCAGTTGACAGCTGTTGGAGGGTGCGAGTTGGAGTATCCATGGAGTGAATAACCCGACTGAGGTGATCCCATAGGTGCACGATTGGGTTTAAATCTGGCGAATTTGCGGGCCAGGGAAATCTTCCTTGTGCTTTTCTAACCACTGACATATCATTCCAGTTGTATGAGATGTCAAATTGCCATGCTGGAAGATGCCATCATACCCAGGAAAAACAATGTCCATGTATGGGTCATATTAATCAGCGAGGATGGAAATATACTTAAATTGACTCGTACTGCCATCCACAATGATGAGGACTGTCACGAAAACATTCTCCAGAAATAACACTGCTTCTGCCAGCTTGTTACGTCCACAAATAGTTGAAAGGTACTTGTTTTCTGATGTTTCTCGCCATATGCATCATCAACAAATGTGATTCATCTGAGAAAGCAACAACCTTTGCCAATCAGTGGAAGTGCAGTGTCGCTACGGCCGTGCAAATTCCAGCCTCCGTAGATGCACAGAATAAATCCATGCAATAATGAAGTCTGCAGCCACGCAGAAGTGGGGAACTTTAATTATAACCACCCGGTATATAGCAAAATGTTTCCATGTCCAAAGTAGCTCAGTTAGTTAGGGCATCAGTGCAATTAGCCAAAAGATCTTTCTTTGAGTCCAGGCTATGGGATCTTCTTTCTATTTTCATCAATAATTTAAACATCTGAGGCATGGTATGCAACAAAAAGTGATCATAGAGCATTCATAAGTTACCTTACATTTTGCTTATCTTCATATCTTGTGCACAGGATAGATTAACGATAATCTGTGGCACTTACTCCTTCGAGGGAGTTTTGCACCATCCCAGTAACTAACTTGCCCTCTGAAGCAAGGGGAGTTCTTGATGGAAGAGCTGCTGGCAGACAAACAGACCAGTCGCTATCACCAATTGCTGGGCATCCAGTACTGGTTATTCAGCAAATGGATCAGACTAAAGTCCCCCAACAGCTGTGCCCCAAATAGCTGTCCTACCCAGCAGTAGTCCTCAAGCCACTGGCTGTCACCCCAGTCAGCAGCTAGCCGTGCCTGAAGTTGCTTAACTCCATCGATCGGCAAGCCGATTGACGAGGCAACCAGGCCAAAGCCATCCCCTATCCATGGGTCATAGTAAATTTCATTTATTTTTGGACCCAAAATCGGCCCCCAATATACACTGAGTTAGCAAAACTCATGGGATAGCAAGCACATTGATTGATGGGCATGGCTTACGAATTCACAGGGGTAACGGATTCTGGGAATGGACCATTAGACTTGTGGGAAGAGCTTGGATAAGTGAATATTCAGAAATGGCACGTCGTCGCGAGTTGACGTCTTTTGAACGGGGTATGATAGTAGGTGCCCGACGCATGGGATGTTCCATTTCGGCAGTGGTGCAGGAATTTGGCTTTCCCCGCTCAACTGTCTCCAGGAATGGCTGGATGAAGGCATCACAGTCCACAACAGGCACCATACCGGGCGTCCAGCTGCCCTGAATGATCGTGACCGGCGACACCTGGGACGAATGATTCAGAGAGACAGGAGCGCAACAGTGCAGCAAATCACAGACCAGTTCAATACTGGCCGCACTAGAAACGTCTCTCGGTGGACAATCCGTCGGAATCTGCATGCCCTCGGGTTTGGCAGCTGTAGCCCTACACGGGTGCCAATGCTTACCCAGCGTCATTGGACACTCCGGCGTGCATTTGCCACCAACCATCTTGGCTGGACTCTGCAACAGTGGCGTAACGTCATATGGTCAGATGAGTCATGATGTCAACTGTACCACGCTGATGGGAGGCACCGTGTGTGGCACAGACCTTACGAAACGATGGATCCTGCATGCCAACAGGTGGTGGTGCAGGGTGGTGGGGCGTCAGTGATGGTCTGGGGTGCATTTTCCTGGTTTGGAATGGGCCCTCTGGTTATCCTGGACCAAACATTGAATGGTCCACGGTATCATCAACTCATCG
The DNA here is from genome assembly GCA_023313115.1 of Rhysida immarginata. Classification (NCBI taxonomy): domain Eukaryota; kingdom Metazoa; phylum Arthropoda; class Chilopoda; order Scolopendromorpha; family Scolopendridae; genus Rhysida; species Rhysida immarginata. The sequence goes on from JAHWFO010012650.1 coordinate 1,123,738, forward strand.
GAGACCATCTGCACCCGTTTTTGACATTTCAACACCCTGACGACGTAGCAGTCTTTCAAGATGACAATGCTCCACCACATCACTCCAATGTCGTCCGCGAATGGTTTGAGGAGCATGCAGGACAGGTCCAACGACTGAGCTGGCCAGCCCGGAGCCCTGACATGAATCCCATCGAGCATATCTGGGATGCTGTTGAAGTCAGGCTCCGGGCACTGGATCATCCGCCCACGAACGGGCAGCAACTATCTTCGGCTCTGCAGACTATCTGGTGTCAACTGCCTCCAGAAGTGTACCAGGGACTTGCAGACTCACTACCACGCCGTATTGCTGCACTCCACAGGGCCAGAGGTGGCCCGACCAGATATTAAGTAACTATCCCATGAGTTTTGCTAACTCAGTGTATATATATGAGATTGGCTTATACATAATTAGTTTATTAAAAAAAAATGACAAGTATAAATTAAGATCAATCCATCTACACAAAACTCAAAAGGTGTGGTAAAAAACAAAGTAAAAAAATTCTATTCAACTATTTCTTTTTTTTACTTTTACGACATAAGCTGCAGTTTTTGTTTTAATGAAGATGAAAACGGTTAATTCTCATTTTGTTTAGCGGCAGATTAAATTTCAAACAGAAATAGTATTACAACATTAACGGATCCAAGATATAAATTTTAAATTAAAGCTATTTCGTTTACCAGAACAATTATTGTTATATTGGACATTGAGTTGAGGGCTTATTATCCTTCGCTGAATAATCTTTTCCTCTATCAATGCTCGAACATTCATGCTGGCTGTCTGCAAAGGGGGATGTTGGCTCACTCCATCCATTTTCTTATCCGCTTTCTTATTAGGATCTGTCTCCTGAAATTATCATTATTTGTTTGTTATAAAAATGTAAAATTATTATTATTATTTTTTTTCAATGCAAAACAATGAATTAGTTTTTGAAAACACTATAGTACCTTCTTGAAATATCCTCCATGTAAACGCATATGGCCATTTAAAGCAGGAACATTCTTAAATTTACGATGACATAATGGACACTCAACAGGTTTTGGATCTTGCCTGTATATTTATGAAGCGTAAAGAAATTAATGTAAACATACTCACATAAAAACAGTCCAAGCTCTTGTGAATTTTATTTTTTTTTTGGCATTGAGCAAATTGGTTGGTTTATTAGAATTTTTGGCGTTGACTACTAAGGTCATTTTGCGCCTTTTACACAAGTTATATCTGTATGCAGCCTGGGACAAACACAAACATCCGTGCCTGCAGCTGGTATTCGAACCCACGACCAGCTGGACTCAAGAAATAGAAACCTTACGCCCTAGCCCTCTCGGCCACCTGGCCAGCCTTGAGCAAATTGCAAATTTTGACGAAGCAAAAGAAAAATCTTATTGCATCTAAAATAAATAGTAATGGTAGAATGGTACATTCACACAGATTCAGGCCTACCAACTGGATTTACCACCTGGATTCAAAACAAGAAAAAAAATTTTTTCTGTTGTGGCGGGAGGGAGGGGTCCTTAACCTTAATTACTCCAAAATGGCTCTTCGCAGCCAAACAGTTTCTTTTCAAAAAAAGTTAGTCTCAATGGGAAGAGGCTGTTCATGTCGTTTTTATTGCGTTTGGGTCGATGAAATGAATGCTTCAGCTGCCCATTTCCATGAAAAATACATCAATGCACAGTTTAAGGATCCCTCTAAGTACGATTTAATTTTTAAAAAATATTCTGTCGGGGAGGGGGGGTCGTTGTTAATAACTCTGAAACAGCTCATTAGAGTCAAACAAATCACTTACAAAAAAAATTCACCTTAATGAGTGGAGTCCACACATTTGAGTTTATGACTTGAACGCTACAGCCATTTCTTTAATTTTTAGAAAAGAATTAATATCTCTGAAAAGGCTCACCCGCTTGACATAAAAAATATGCCAAGGCACAATTTAAAGTACCCCCTAAGTATATGTAATTTTTATTCAGTTCCGCTATTTGCCATTTCTGAGAAAGTAGCTGCACAAAATTGGTCACACATGTACATACGGATTTTTTTATTTTTAATTTCAACATATCATTTCGAATCATGAATATTTAAGTCCATTTATAAAAAAAAAAAAATTTTGAGTTTTGGAAACGAACACGTAAGCCTTTACTATTAGTGAGTGGTAGGCCAAAAATTTGGTTGATTCAAAAGTAAAGTACCCCAAATTTTTAAAAGGAGATGCCTCAAAGCCAATGCCTTTACCATTCAATGAGCCAGCACTGATTATAATTTAACATATAAATACCATACAGAAAAACAACAAATAATTAAAATTCAAGGCTCTTACGGTGCAGTACTTGTAGCAGTAACATTAAAAGCAACCTGGGAAAAAGAAAATTAAGTTATCTAAATAGAATTGAAAATCAATGCCTACATTTAATAAATCTTTACGTATAAATATGATAATGCAACTTGGAAATAAAGGAAACTTTAGGACTAATCAATAATATTAACAAAAGCAGCTCATAACACTGGTCAGCAAAAAAAATACGTGAACTATGTAGCTTTGACATTCCTAAATCTAAATAAGACATCCAAATTGCACCATCACGTACCATTTTTAAGAGAGAGTTTTATATTAATAAAAAATATTATATCGATTAAAAGTCTAATATATTCATTTACAATTCTACATAAAAATGAAAACATGAATAAAGGTATTATTTTCCACCATCTTATTAACAAATCAATGAAGTGTCTCATGAAACCTCATTTTGTTATCTTTTGTCTCTTGTATTGCACCTTGGCATGCACGACTTGGGATCAACGATTTTCAGAATAGGGTGGATAGCTTTTTAAATGTAAAGCACAAGATGATAAATAGTAATAATAATAATAAACAAAACCTAATATGATGAGAATCGGGAAATAACTTGGATAACACCATAATAAACTGGGGATATCTCTTGTCCACAAAGAAATTTTATTCAGCGTATACGTATTTCGACCTCCTTGAGATCATTATTCAACGCCAGATTTGGAGGTTAATTAACAGAATCAAGAATTTATAAACGAAGGAGGTGACTGATTCTCCAATAGCCTAACAACAGACGAGTTGGAACAGCCAATGGGGAATGGTAGCCTCCTTTGACATAAGATAAGAAAAAACACGGATCTAGGAGAGATATCCTAGGGACCTGCGCGATACATAAAAATTATTTTTTATACAAGGCAAAAAATGTAACAAAATAGGAAAAGAATACAAATTCAAAGAATCTTATACAATAGTGAAAATTACAAGATCAAAGAAACATTATACAATACTACAAGATTGGTAAAAGAAACAAAATTACTGTGAAAATTTAAACAGTTGCATTAGTATAGAATCTCCGATGGGGCCTGAGTCTCTGTTCATAAGTCAAACATATACAGGATATAGATGCCTATAATGACTACAAACCTGAATTGATTAAGGATTTGGTACGTAGGAGAAAATTCGCTGAGTTGGTCAGAGACTCCACTACACTCAGCAACAGAGAAGCCCCAAAATTCAGCATAACGATATCGTACAACAAAACGCTCATCGCAAAATTACAACCTATCTTCAAGGAAGCAAATTTGGCCATAGCTTACAAGAACCCAAATACTTTAAGACAGCGGTGCCCAACCTACGGCCCGTGGGCCAAATCCGGCCCGTGAAGCTCACTCATGTGACCCGCCCTTATATTCTACGAATCAGATGCAGACTTCTCATTAATAAAATGTAACAATTTGGTACCTATAAAAATTTTAAATTTTGTTTTGCTTGTGTTCTGGCCCGCGAAATTTATTTCAGTACGAGTGCGGCCCTCGGATAAAAAAAGGTTGGGCGTCACTGCTTTAAGAGATCTGCTTGTAAACCCCAAGGACAAGACTCCACTGTTATTGCAATCGGGCATTTATGAGATCGCTTGCAGTTGTTGCCCAAAGGTCTAGAGAGAAGCCACATGTAGGAATGTCACGACTAGGTTCAAGGAGCACATGGCCCACGCTAGGTTCGGCCGTCCAGAACGATCAGCAGACGCCAAGCATATACTGAAATTGGGGCACGATGTACTGATGAAAGACTGTCGCCTGCTAACAAGGGAATCCCTCGAACATGTATGTCACAGATTTCCACCAAATTGAAATATATTACTCATCTGAAGCTACTATAGATGCTTGCAAAATAAGAGAGTGCGAAATTGTGTTTCTTTCAAAATAAACCGCAAAAACAAAAAAATTTCAGCATACATAGCCATACAAGGACTCAATTGTTTAAGCCGCTAGGCTATGTGTGGTTCCCTTGTAAGATAGGTCAGGAATAGAAATATGTTGGATGCACATGAGACTCTTGAAATTATGAACATGATACACTTATGAACGGAGACTCAGGCCCCATCGGAGATTCTATACTAATGCAACTGTTTAAATTTTCACAGTAATTTTGTTTCTTTTACCAATCTTGTAGTATTGTATAACGTTTCTTTGATCTTGTAATTTTTGCGATTGTACAGGTTTCTTTGAATTTGTATTCTTTTCCTATTTTGTTACATTTTTTGCCTTATATAAAAAAAAAAGAATTTTTATGTATCGCACAGGTCTCTAGGGTACCTCTCCTAGGTCCGCGTTTTTTCTTATCTTATGTAAAAGGACGCTACCGTTCCCCACTGGCTGTTCCAACTCGTCCGTTGTTAGGCTATTGGAGAACCTCCTTCGTTTATAAATTCTTGATTCTGTGAATTAACCTCAAAATCTGGTGTTGAATAATAATCTCAAGGAGGTCGAAATACGTATACACTGAATAAAATTTCTTTGTGGACAAGAGGTTCCCCAGTTATTAAAACCTAATACCACGCTTTCAGAACTAATGTTTTAAAAAAGCAATGTTTTATTCTCGCGCCCCCCCCCGAAAAAAAAATGGTATGTGATACAGCAATTTAATTGCCATATTTGGAATTAGTAGTGTGAAATCTATAAGAATAAACCATTATTTTTACAGGGAAGATTTTGATGCTGACCAGTGTAATCCAAATGTCGGTAACTGAAGTTAAAGTTATTCTCCAAACATCAGTTGTCTTTAAGACACTCGCAATTGGTGGAGGCGTCGAGTATGATACTCGTGGTTCCTGGTTCAAATCCAGGTCACAGAATTTTTCCTTCCATTTTTTCAAATAATATCATTACCTGATGTTTGGAGAATTAGCTCTAGTTCTTATTTACTATCAATACTGGAGCATCAGAGTTCATATAAAGGTGTCATTTAGGCTAATGGAGGCCCTACAGCATCTGGAACCAATGTTTCTAATCCATTGGTAACACTTGCTCCTTAAACATTACTATTAATTGTGTTTGGATAAATGAAGGATGAGACACCAAAACCTAAGATGACTAGATGTCCAGATTTTTTATGCTTTGTCCTGTTTTTTTTAGAACATAAATCGGGACCTTTATTCGTCCAGACTGTCCCAATTTATAAGAAAATTCCTCCAAGACATAAAGGAAGGAGATTCCTTTTCTCGCATTCTCATCACATAGAGAGCAACTCCTTCAGCCTCTCTCAGCATCCACAGGAATTTCTCGGATTTCTCATTTCTCTTTCTCAGAGATCAATGAGTCACACGGATGTACCCGAAGTGATTGGTCCAATGTATGTTTTCGCAGTGTGTTCGGTGGCATTACCGACTATAAGCAAATTAAGATAATGGAAATCATGAAATCACATAGGTGACTTAAAATATTGCTATAAATATGCTGTAGTTTTTTTTTTGAAAATAAATGCTTATTGTATATTATTATATTCACACCCAGTGTCCCATCCCGATTTTCGAATTGAACTCTGTTGTTATTATATTACTAAAGTTCCTTTACATATACAGAGGGTCATTTCTCCTTAACTTAGCCGATTTTAGATGAATGTCACTTCACTTGAAGCCGTACCCCCACCACCGATTATGTTCAGTGTGTTTCCCCTGATTCCCAGCTATAGCCCGGCAGTGTAATTTCCATGCTAGCAGACTTCTTTGCAGGACAGCGAGAGAAATTTTGTTCCATACATCCTTACATATTTTCCCAAAGTCCAGCGATGGTTTTAGGGCGACGCCTTCCAAGAAGGCCAAAGCCATGTAAGTCCATGGTGGGGGGGTCAGATGACTCGACAAGGATGGCAGAGAAGGGCATTCCATGAATGCCAGTCTCTTCTTCCATTTGTGCCAGAAAATTCCTTATTGAGTGCACGGTGTAGCTGGATGCTTGTCTTGGTGAACACAAACTTTGTAAGATGTTCTCCTGGTAGTAAGTTGCATTCACCTTAGCGTTTTTCTCCACTCGGCGAACTTGCAACCATCCTTTTGAGCAGTACCTTGCCACCACCATGAAAAAAGCCTTTCGGAAAACTTTCATGACATTTGCACACCCAATCAGTCTGGACTTTCACATCTGCTGGATGGTAAGCAATTGCATGAACCTTACCACACTCTGTGAGATAAACCCATGCTTCATCCAACACGACAACAAACCACCATTTCTCGCCTGCAGAGTAGCCTTCATAGAGTTTGCGGGCATTGGTTTTGCATTCACGGATGTGATGTTCATTAAGAGAATGAACCCTGCCACATGGAATTTGCACATGCCTAAGTTGTATTTAATTACGCGGTTTACCGTTGATGCAGATGTTCCTGCCCTCTGAGCTATGGCCTTCTGTGTCGGAGGGTTTCCCTATGCTACCATCTTCCTGATCTCTTTGACTGCGTCAGGTGAACAGCTGGGGTGGGGTCTCTTCCAAGGTAGGTTTTCATGGGTAAACTTGTCGGGAACACTCGAATTGCTATGTCAGCCAGAATGGAGAAAATAGCAGCCTTTGATAACACTGCATGATGCGTACGGCACTAAATCCCGCCTTGGAAAGCGTTCGTACCTGCCCTCTCCAGAAATCATTAATTCTTCTAGTCATGTCGTAAAGTTTTTACGCTCGTTTCCTGAACAAGTATCTATGGAATGCCCACTGATACACCACCTGATTTACATAGGCTCGAGCACAATCGATTGCCAGGGAGGGGTTCAAAATCGGCTAAATTAAAGAGAAATGACCCTCTCTATATAACAGCCAATTCTATAACATATGCATGAATTTATAAATGAAATTTACATTGTTAAATATTTAAATATAGAATTAGTCATTACCATATTCCTGCAAGAAGTTTGTGGTTGTTGATTTCCTGTTTGAAGTCCTAAGAATTGAGACTGAGAAGGTTGAATACCATGCTCAGATGGTAATAACTGGCTCTGTTGTTGCATTTTTGATGCGGTGAGGGTAACTGGTACATTTTCATCTTTAATCTGTCACAGGAAATTAAAACGAGAGAAAGAAAGAGGTAGAAATATTAAAAACTTCGTTATGGACAACAATGATAACAGTATTGACAAATGTATGTAATAGGATTCTTTTTAAAATGCATCTGAAGGTCCCAGGACATGATTACTGCCCCAAAATTTTGTTATTCCTTCACGTTCTGTACGTTTACACAAAACATTAATTAATGTGTAAAATTAAACATTATTGTGCTCTGTAAGTGATCAGTCCTACTTGGCTAAACATTTAAAATTTTTATCAAAATTTTCTCAAAAGATACCCTGCAATTCAAAAAAATCTTTTTATCTACTGGCAATGTGCACCAAATGATTACTTTTAAAAAAATTCTATTCTAAAATGACTAATTTTTGTTTTCCCCATTAATTTCCTAATATAAGATGTTCTTATTATTAATCTTATCCCTAGACTGGTAACCCTTCTGCAACATTATGTTAAAGGTAAACCTTCGTAAGTTTCGTGGCACCTAGGGTCTAGGCTGAACTCATCGACAAGCTGTCGATCTCGACAAAATCTAACCGTCGATAAGTGTCATATTACACATTTATACACAAGTTTACACACGTATGGCTAGATGATATACGCTGATATACACAAGTTTACACACATTTATACATAATTTATCCATGTATACACATAAATACATACATAAACACATACCTGTAGACACACTCTATTATTATTTTCACAGTTCATGTTTCGTAGCAGAAGAGAGTATTTCATGTATGTAAATATTTTTAAACAAGTTTTTGTTAATATTTTTAGAAAATGTGTATTGTTGAGCTATGTGTATTTAGCCTGCAGGCCGGAAACGAAGGAAAAAAGATTTTAATAAGAAATCTGTTGCTAAATTCTGAAATAACGATCCCCAAGTGCATAGTCGACTGCTCTTGAATTGTAGTGTAGACAATAATGTGCATAAGTCGACTGCTCTTAAGGCAGTTGTCGATGGTCAAAGTCTACACTAGAAAATCGACGGTGTAGAGTCTGTACACTGTAGACTCTGTAGACAAGTAAACAAGTCTACACTGTAGACTCTGTAAACAAGTCGTGTTCATGCTAGCTGAAATCGACAAATGCGTCATTAACCACGTAACCATCGACACTTGTCCACAGTCGACAGCTTGTCGATGAGCTCAGCCTAGACCCCCTACTTTGTTTGGGAAAATTGTGTCTTTATAAGTAAATAAAAATAGCAATAAAATTGTTAATATATTTATTCATATCTTAGCTTTTGTTTACAATTGAAAAAAATATTAAAATTTAAATAGATCTGCTATTTTCCAACCCGAATATATTTATTCAGTGCACTGCATCGCTCGAAGCTCTTTGCAAAATGGTGAATGCAGAACATAGTTCTTTTACCAGTGGTGATGCCAGCTTTTAACAATAAATAATAAAGCCAATGAAAACAAATAACAAACACTGAGTAATAAAAATTGAATGCTTCTTGTGGAACATCCAGAAGCATTTTGTCTACAGTTGTAAAACTACAATTATTACGAAATGGATGCACGCTAGGAATTGCTACCTAATGATATGATTCAAAGTAAGGAAGTTGTTGCTTTGATATGAAAAAAATCAAACCAGCCCACAGTGGGACAAAATCTCTAAAACCTGGCCAAATGCAAATTTTTATTTACTTTTCAAACTCACTTCTCCATTAGGGTCGCAGGGGCAGCAGCCCTATGGAGGATCTCCAGTGATCACGATCTTACGCCATCAGGCACATGTCCTCTATGATAATACCCAAGCGACTTGAACCCAGATTTTCCATGTAGTCTAGCCACCTGGTTCTAGGCAGACCCCTTGGTCTCTTACCCACCGGCTTGGAAAATAACTGCCTAGGAAGACCAGTTTGCCAGTTTCTTAATTTTGCAATAAATTTGACATATTTATATAGCCATATACCCAATCTTTCTACTAATGTCTATTTTGTCATGTTTTGTTGGCTTTTTTTTAAAAATTAATTGTTAAATTTTGCTTTTTTAAAAGTGTTGTTGAAAACATATGCATGCATATGAATAAAATTATTGTAAAAAAATTAATAATTAGTCTTTATTACTTTTGTATAAACATGTATAATCTATGATTATTTTTTTACTTTTATATAAAAGGAGGAGGTCTGGAGAGAGGTTCTTGCCTTTAAAAAAATTCTATAGATTCCAATATTGCAGTCTTGAAAGGACCATTACGGGAGAACGGACATCACTTCTTCGGGTCCAGTAATATGCTATTACTTGTATTTGATAAGAAATGTTTTTAAAGTTTGTTTTTTTTTTGTTTATATAATTTATTATATTGAAGTCTTCTTGCGCTTGCTTTTAACCATACCAGAGGACATCAATTAAATCCCCATTTTTTACTGTCTAACTTGTTCAAAAACCATTGATTTTATTCATTTTTGAAACTTCGGTTTTTTTTTTATTTTTTTTTTTTTTTTTTCATTGTACGTGAAATAAAATTTTATTTAAAGTAAACCAAATGCTTCATAATCTCTTCATAAGTACGCCAAGCTCTCCACTTTCAAATCTATCTTTGTCCCCATTCTCACCCATGGTCATGAGTCTTGGGTAATGACAGTAAGAGTGCGATCGTGGGTATAAGCGGACGAAATGAGATTTCTGAGAGTGTTGCAGGTGTTACCCTACTAGATAGAGTGCACAGCAGCTTAGTAAAGGAGTCTTTAAGTGTTGAGCCGCTGCTTCTCCATATTGAGAGATCTCTGTTGCGCTGGTAAGACCATGGGATACAGATGCCTCAAACTGGTCTTCCTAGGCAGTTATTTTCCAAGCCAGTGGGTAAAAGACCAAGGGGTCGGCCTAAAACCAGCTGGCTAGACCACATGGAGAATCTGGGTTCGATTCGCTTGGGTATTACCATGGAGGACATGCACCTGATGGCAAAGATCGTGATCGCTGGAGATCCTCCATAGGGCTGCCGGCCTTGTGATCCTAATGCATACCTGCCAACTCAGGGACAATGAAATTCGTACATTTAGTCTAAAGTTTACCAGAACCAATTTACATGTTCTGGAATTTATGTAAAAAAGAAAAGGGGGGTCATGTGACAACTTGATCTGGGGTGCAATTTCCTCACTAATCCAATAATGAAATCCGTTTTCAGGCTGTTACATGTTATTAACTGCCAACTTGTGCTATTTTCCCAGAACCAAGACTTAATTCAACGAATCTGGAAAGTGAAATAGGTCATGAAAACCAGTGTACTCAAAAATCCAATTTTTAACTAATTAGAATACTAAAGTCTATGAGCATATAACAACAGATACAGATACAAAGTGTACGTTATAACACATCATTGAAATGCGAATTCCCGAAACTCTTGTACAGTAACCATAGTGGCCAAAGGACATATATGGACCTCAGCTTCTATGTAATGCTAGAACTCTCAGCAGCAACCACCACATTAAGTTAGATACACAATTCATACCATTTCATATATGGCATTGTCGCCTACTGAACATGTATGGGATAATGGACACTTGGCGATTAGCTCGTCAAAGTCCTCCAATTCCAGTGAACTGTGGACTCGCGTACAAACAGCTGCACAGGAAAACATCTGAAACCCCTTTGATTCACAAGATACTGGAGGTTTCACAAGATACTGATTTTTTTCACATATAATATTGTTGTACTGGTCTCAAATGTAATCACTTAAATGTGTTATCATTCTACTGCCATGGTGCTGCAATTTTCAGAAACACTAACAATAGACTTGTCACCTATTCTGCATTTTGTGTTTCCAGGTGATTCAATTTTTGTCAGCTATTTTATAAATCTGTTCATACGATTGTACAATTACATCATAATTCGTACATTGTACGGAAAAATCATACAAATTGGCAAGTATGTTAATGGATAAGCAGGTTTGAAAAATTAGTTAGTTTTGTTTCATAATTCAAGCTAAATTTGTTTTGGTTATCATGCAAATTTTTATAAAATAATTTTTTTTTTTAAATTAATCATATAATTGTTAATTACACAAATACTGTTTATTATTTATGTCTTGCTTTGTTTAACCTTTGTTTTTATTATGCAACCGGAGTTTGCTTTATTTGATTTTAGCTTTAAATGATTTTTATTATAGCAAAATTGTAAAATAATTATTTTAATTGCAAATATGGTAAGTGCATTACATTTTTAAAATAAAATCGTGGTTTAAAATGTATTTTTTTAAAACGAGTAATTATGGTCAGGTTTTTGCTGCGTTTGTCCCACTGTGCAGCCTCATGATTTTTATGAGGCTTACCTGTTAAGGGTTAAAAGAAGAATTGTTATATAAATTAAGAGCATAGTGCTTTTAAAAGCATGATAAATAGTTATATAAAAATATAATGCTCTGCATGTAGTGAACATCAAATTAAAAAATCATAAAGTTGATAAAGGCCTTGCAATACATATTGGAATGTTTGTACTGCAAGGCCTCCATCAACTTCATCAAGAAGGACATTACAGAGAATCTCCATTTCAAAAGAAATTATAGATGCGATCCAATTCCAACTTAACAAAATAAATTTACTTACATCAGCTAAATCTACATTCATGTTAGTATTTTGACTAGTTCGAAGGTTTGTATCTGTATGTTGTGATAATGGCATGTGGATAGGGCCTGTCAGGTCTACTGTGTGAGAAGAGCTCTGGGGAAGAAGCCCTTCTTGGGGACTGGTGGTAGGGTTAGGTTCAGTAGTAAATACCTGGAAGAAGACGTGCAAAATGTACAAACTACATGCAGCATTAACTTATAAATAATAATAATAATATTAATAATAATAATAATAATAATAATATAGAATCAATTTTTAATAATCAATCAATAAAATACTTACTTTACTGTTGATAGTATTTTATTTTGTAACTGTTACAGTGAATGAACAAAACATTACACATTGTGGAGATGGTATTGGTTTCACTCAGCACTCACTGTACAGAGTGAACTATATACTCAGACCAAACTCATGCAAATAAATAGGGAACATCTAACCTTCCCACAAATGCTATACTATCAACAACCATCAGATAACATGGCTAACCACAATTGACAATATACATGGCACAAGGCAGATGGATCATTCTATCCTAGTAGAGTTCTTAAGACAACTGTATCAAGGATACAAGCATTCAAACAATGGACAACCCAGCACTCACAAAGAAATGGGTGACTATCAACATGCTATTTATAACCCCGATTAACATAAACTGAAATATAAAAAGGAATTGTGGAATGGGAAAAAAATCCTGTAAAGTACAAATGGAAACAGATGTGAAATACCAGATAAAAACAGAGATTGGACACAGAGTGGTAAGACCCCAAAAACAGTTGATGTTTTGGATAGAGACTATCCTTTGTCAAAGCAAAAAATAACATTTACTGTATATACTCGTGTATAAGCTCATACGTGTATAAGCCAACCCTGAATTTTGACCCCAAAAAGTGGAAAAATGGCATGATTCAAGCATAAGCTGAAGCAAAAAAAAAATTTTTTAATCAATTTTAGAGGAAAAAAAAAAAAATTATTATACAACACGACTATTACAAGCAGTTTCTATAGCAAACATTCGCTTGTTTATGGTGCATTAACTTTCTTTCTAAATATTTTCAGGATGATTTCTTGATATGAAAGCAGTGACAGTTGAAAAACTTTACCTGTCAAATCTTATTTCACTTTTCACCGTTATTGTTACGAATTTACTTAACATGGTGCCTGTATTGTTCAATTATTAAAAATACGCGACTAAATGAGGGCAAGATGGGAGAATTAGTAAACTTACAAGGAAGTATTTTTTTTGCACAAAGTAAACCTTGAAAGCGACAGCGTCCACGGCGACAGCAGCGCTTCATTCAAAATGGATTTGAAAAAAAATATGGTGGTAATGGGAGAAGCAAAATCGTTAACGGCAGGCGCCAAAGAATTGAAATTAGAGCCGTGTTATTAAGCACAAAACCTGAATTTTGCTGTATAATTATTTGTCTTGAAATAATTTAGAAAATGAGGTAAGTAACCATGAATACTATTTTTATTTAAAATTATAAGCACTGCGATACATATACCCTAATCAACGGCAAGGTATCACTCAACAGCCTTGCCCAACTTTCACATGATGCCCGCCTCGGAAAATGTACAGAGATTACCAAATTAATTAATAAAATGAAATAATAAATTAAAGAAGTAGTTATTAATTACTATACAGACTTTTTTTTACTGGAAGGCAATTAGTTAATTTAATAATCTATTTTTAAAAACTAAGTTTGTTTAGAAACTTGAAAATTCATTCAATTGTCGTCTGCTGCTACTTTTATTGCTTTCACGTGAAGTAGATTCGTGCTTATTGCTGAGTAGTGGAAGAAAGAAGTTCTGTCCTTGTGTTTGTTCCTGGGTTAGATGCAATATTACCTTGAGAAATCACTACCAAGGTTATCATTGGCATTATACAACGTTAATCTAACCCACTTTAAGAATAATGGAAGTGTTTAATACGTTTACTAAATATGTTTTTGATTTTCTAATATGCCAATGTTATTTTTTATAAAATGTACATATGAAAATTTTTTTTATCGAAGACGGGATTTGAACCTGTAACAGCAAAACAGGATTCCAGCATCTTACTGCAGAACAACGAAAACTCAAAAGAATCTTATTGTCCAATTCGCACATTTATAAAGTGCAGTCATCGATAACAAAATTTATGATTTTATTTCTCGGAAAATTTTGAAAAAGAAATAGAGTTTCTTTGCATACTTAATTAATTGGATGGAAGCTATTTGTATAATTTTTTTTATCAAAATCGGCAAGGCAGAGTACTTGGAGTCTCCTTGTCAGACTTGTGCATAAGCTAAATGATGTTCAAAATGACAATTAGGGGTAATTTTTTTTTGAGGAAAAAAAATCTCCACTTATAGACGAGTACATATAGTAACTAGAATGCTTCCACCATCGGATAAATACAAGGTAGTTAGCAATAAAATTATCTTACTAGAGCCCTCTGGAGCTGCTGCTCTAATCAAATGGGTATAGCATGTGATGTAAAGAAGGAGCTTTCAGCAAGGATGGTGGGATTTGGTGAGAAATATCAGTAGAATTGACAAACATGATACCCATTTACTTTAATCATATGATCAAATACAGTCATCATCGGAATATTATTGTAAAGCAAAAATTTTTTAGAACAAGCAGAAAATAAATATCTAAATAAATTTTGCAAATGTTCATAATACAGATATTTACCTGCTGACCTACAAACAACTGCTGCTTTTGCTGTTGTTGCTGAGATTGCTGTTGAGATTGTTGTTGTTGCAATCCTTGTTGTGGAGGCTGCTGTGACCAATTGACAAGATTATCGTTTTGTTGCGGAAATGTAAGGATTTGTAGCTGACCACTTGTAGTGGATGTAACTTCATTTGAGGTTGATAATGTCACAGTGTTCATATTTGGAAGTGGCACAGAACTGGCAACTGAACTAAAGGTAGATGTGGGAGGGGGAGCATACTGAATTCTATTTGACAATGTTACATTTGTTACAAAAGAGTTTCTATCTAGTTTATTATCTGTAAATAGTCCTGTTCTATTTAATGGTAGGTTTAATCCTACTGGAGGGATCACAGTCACTGTTGAAACAGGCACAGCAGTGCTTGAGCTAGAATTGGAGTGATGGTTTTCAACGTGACGGCGTAAAGACCGTGCATCACAGTAACTTTTGCCACAATTTTCAACCTTACATTCGTAAGGCTTTTTTTTCCTATGTGTTAACATATGGCCATTCCTAAACAAGAAAACAGTATTTAGAAATTTATCAACACTAAATTAATTATGTCAAATTATTAATTAGTTTTTAAGAAAAACAGTGCTTTTTGCACATCATAGAAAATATTTTTTATCATCACATTTATATTAAATTATTTTAAAAATGACAACAATGTGCATGGGAAGATAATTTGATCATTTGAGGCAATCTGCAATATGCATATCAGCTAATCTGAATTCATACGAAGCAAAGATAAAAGAAGTATAGACAGAATTCTGAGGATTTGGCAAACTATGCTTATTAAAATTTAAAATTTAATTATCACTGATGAAACTCTTCTTATTATAGATATTGTTGAACAGCACAAGTATAAAAACAGAAAATTTTTGAAGCATGTGGATAAAACATTCAAATTTCAAATGCAGTAAAGCACATGCAGGAATGGCATATTGGCCGTATTTGTAAATTCCCCACTCAACAAGATCCTGGCGTTCGTAAAATCTTGTTTTTCAAAAGCACTCCTGGGCTTAATGAGCTTAGTTTATCTTAGCTCAGTTCGCTTGCTCAGAGAAGAGGACGAAAACAATATGGCGGCTCAAAAGAGAACTTTATAAGTTAATGAATTTGCGTATTTTTTGACTTTTAATTGCTGCCAGTTTTCAAATTTGTTTCTTTTTATGTCATTTTATGAATTCCTGTTCATCGTTCTCTAATAAATAAGAGTAAATCAAGGCAATCATTTGCAAATACTAGATTGTTGATAGACATGTTACTGAGCAATGATCACGTTGATTCGATGTAAATCATTCGTAAACTACAAGAACTATCCCTGTGTGAGCATTCGTGTAGAGCGCTTTTTGACTTCGCTCAGTTTATGAACATGGCTATTGAAATTCCACATGGTCGGTCAACTATCCAGCTAATATCAGTGAACAGCTGATCAAATGGAACAAGAAGATAAAAAATATGGAAGAAAATTTTATTTCATTCTGTAAATAAGTTTTTTTTTTCCTTTTCTATTTATGCAAAAATTTCTTTAATAAAAACTTGATTGAGTTAACAAGGAAATTTTATATTAATTAACTGCTCTAGGAGATGGAACTAAGCATTGTTCCATTCGAGTTATCAAAATTCAAGTTATTCGGGTTAGACTGAATAATGAATTACATGAAGATATTACATTATTAGTGAAGTTTAGGAATTCCCACTATGGATTTCGCATCTCGACAACATAGAATTCTGTTAACAAAGGACTGCGAAACTGATATATTATGTCATTGGCAATTCCTTTCTCACGAAATTTATTATAGCAATGAGCACGCAATGCTCTAAACATAAATATTACAAAGTACAGTAATGCCTCTTTTTCTGCGATAGTTTGGTTCCTGCAAACCCATATATACTGAATTGCGGATAATGGGACCAAAGACTTATGAAAAAAACTGCGATTACGGGATGTCAAGTTGCCAGTCGAATCAAAGTTAAATGCAATTTTATTTTATTTTTTTTTATCATGATGGCCTTTTTGTTTTTCATTGTCGTGTGAACAGTGAATTCGTTTAATCCCAATATTTGGCTGATCTCAGTATTACTTTTTTCCTCAGTCAACATGTCTAGAACTTTCAATTTATTTTCAAATGACAAAACCTTTCTTGCTCATTTTACACAAAGTAGAATGTCACTGTTTTTCTTTTTGGAAGCCATGATAAGCTGGGTCTCTGATGCGTGTTTGGAAACAGAAGATTTGTAAAAGACCAATGATACTGTTTATTTGCATCGATTGCATTTTCCCACGTGAACAAATGTGAATTCCTTAAAAGACAGGAAGTAAAAAGGGGGAACCCTTATAAAAATAGATCAGGACAAACCGTGGATACATAAATTTCCCATTGTGTAAGAAGTTGGAAGTGTGCAAAAAATTTGACACAGATACGCAAAACCGCAGATGGTGAGACTGTGGATACCGAGGGATTAGAGTACTGCAAATAGCGAACTGGAAAAAAAAAATTAAAAAAATAAAATAAAAATAGATAGAAACAAACTTACAAGTGATCTTGCCGCTTGAAAGCTTTTGAACATAACTGGCAAATATATTTCCTTTCATCACTATGGGTTAATTTATGTTTTGCTAGAGCACTTGAGTTACTGAAAACCTTTCCACATTGAAAACACGTCTGAGTTCCTTGACGATTTGGAGAAGTTGCTTTTGTTGGCCTAGTTTTAATTCGATTTTTATCAAGAGATAATTTATGAAGATCTATAATCTTCCTTTCTTCATTGCTGCCTTCAAAAAATAAATGATTTAACAAAGAAATAATAAATCAATACATCGTACACACAAGACTCAAAAATACATAAACTTGAAAGAAAAATATATGACTAAACTTGGCTCAACGTAAAAATACGTGACTAGACGAGTCTACACTGGAAAAAAAAACAAGCAAAAAACAAACGTCCTCCATGATGAATATGGATAGGACTCCAGAAGGCTTAGGACTTTAATTCATGTCAGGCCTTTAATCCTTTTGTTACCATAACTTGCAAATCATCCTTTAAAAGCCTTATGTTGTTTTAGCATTCTCTTGTTCAGCATAGAACCATCCTTTATAATTTGACAGGTATAATCCATATTAAATTATATTAAGAAAATCTTGTCAAAGTTTAATAACGATGATATGTTTCATTAAACATATGCTTGTAACCATTCAAAATCTTCTTGTAAAATTGCTTAAATCAACAATAAACTTCAGTTAATAAATACTGTAATCATGTGCACAATTCTGGTAAACGTGAGCAAGCATTTAAGAGGAGTCAATACTAAATACCTGTCCCAAAAAATAAGAAATTAATAACAGAAATTTTTAAATAAATTCATTAAATGAAAAATTAACGAAAAAGGAAGAATGAGGTAAATTTAACATATTAAACAAGTCAAAGATATTAAAGTGGGGGAATTTTTCCTTTCTAGTTTCATTTATTATGCCAAGGGGAAGTCCAGCCAAACTTGATTTGTGTCTAAAATTTAGCAATCTGAAAGGATATCTGAAAGGTATAATTTGCTTCGATAAGAAATTGATAACAATCTCTAAAGATTAGAAATTAATAGGCGCTCTTTAATGTGCGCATGGAGAGAAATAAGCATGATGATGTGATCTAATGATACATTTAATGGGCATTGCTAAGCAATCTGATCACCAGCACGTGTTTTCCATATTGCAGCTGTGTTGGTGAAATCTGTATAAAAGTTTAAACGACGGAGAAAATAAAATTTGATACATTCCTACATGTTTCAGCCTGAGTCTGATATCCCTCCCACTGATGAAGAAAATATCAGGAAATATAAGAGATGCTACCTAAAATTTCCTAAAACTGAACCGTAAGAGGTATGAAATTTTGCCAATAGATGGTGCTAGGGGTTACAAAATTGAATCTCAAAAGGAAACGATGTAACCAGAAAAAGCATTAATAATGAATAGATAAATATTGTTCAAAATTAAAATATTTATATTGTAAGAAATTTAAAAAATCAGTTTTAACGAATCTGAAGATGTCTGAAAGGACGTAAGTTGACTAATTCCAATTGAATAAAACATGGTATTGTAAAATGGATATTTTTTTGAATAATTATTTATAGTAAGATCGGTAATGGTATTGATGAATTCTATTCTAAAGTTGGTGCTACTTCTGTCCTATGTATCCTACCAAGCCAATATGAAGCATCATCGACCGCATCACAATTACTTCTGCGAGCGATCGAGTGCATGATATTTTGTCTTTTTGTTAATTACCGTCGAATAATTTGAAGAAAATTGTGTCAAAACTTGAAAGAGCAACATAATTTAAAGCTATCCAACCGTGCTTTCATTTTGGGTGGACTTCCCCTTTAAAGTGGTGTATTGTACTGGTGAGAGGGTCTTACCTCTAAGCAATATATCAAGTGACTTTAACATATTAGTAAACCTTACTAGGCATTTATTTTTCTTTAGGGATTACAGAAAATAAAGAGTGCATTTCTTACCTGTATTATCAGTTCCTGTATCATTAATGCCACTTAAATTACTATTTTCATTAAAGGCATCAGAATTTGTACTGAACGGTTGAGGCGATAAACAATGTAAATCTTGCCCCGGTTCCCCATCAAACAGGTCAAAGGTCGAGTTTGTACTTGCTCCTGTAGCAGCAACCTCTAAATTTCCCATTTCGGCCAACACACTAAGAGTATTGCCATCATTTACATCGAAAGCCCCTTCAGTCAATACAACTGTATCAGTGTAATTAATTTCACTAAGCATAGCATCCCTAGGCGGTTGATAGCGAAGCGGTGTTTGGTGGTTTCCACTTCCAGCCGGGCTGGTGTGGTCACCATCTGGTAAAGAATTAACATTAATTACTGAAGGTGGAGACCGAGGACCTAATTCAAGGACTAAATCAGCAAAAGCTCCTAATTTATCACTTTTTTCTTGATCTGATCCTGGTGAATATGTTCCAAAAGATTTTGGGCTGGATCCAGATTCAGGGGCACTTAAAGGTCTTGAATGTAGACAACCTGAAGAGCTGAGTTCATCCTTTTCATCTTTTATAAATGCACCTCCTCTCGAAAGTGAAAACTGATTGTCCGGATACATAAATGTATTTGGGAGGTTCCCATATGGCACTTGAAAATTTGTTAGACTGATAGACGAAAAATCTTGAAGGCCCTGATAGATTCAAAAGAAGAAAAAAAAATTTTTTCCATGTTGGTTTGTCATGACTTGCTTATAAATTTTTTTGAGAACATACATGAATAGTGTCACTTTCCCATCAACAAACTAAAGAGTGTTGTAAATTGGAGGTAACTTCAGGTAATTACTAGATCTGGCCCTGATATCTTCAAAAGGTATTTACAGTAATTTTCAGTTGATTTCCTAAAGTATAGGTGCAACACCGATTTTCAGGTACCCTTAGTTATGCTGGATTAACTGTTTTGCCAGATCATCCAATTTCACCTTAATAATAATTCATCAGCACACCCCTAACCCACTAATTATACACCTACCATGTATCTAAACCATGAGGGATAGCTAGAAACATAAGACAAAATAAACCAATGGAAATAGATCGATGTTTACGTTTAACACCGTGACTGCCACTTGATTTTGCCTGTGAAGCCATAACTAGGGTTAAATTTAAGCAAAAAAAGATATAATCTCAAAATAAAGGGAGACTGCCACCAGCACGTGCAGTGTAAACAGACAAATTGATGGCGCGCTACACACAAAGCCATCTGTTGGTAGCCCTTTAAACTAGTCTGGCAGCAGCGGGATTATCAAGTTCCCTCTCGTGATTTTGTTCAGATTAAAAGAGGTGCCGAGCTATCAGTTGTCGGAAAATCCGTACTGCACCTGTACTTGAAAGTCTGAATCGAGGAAAATAACAATGCTAGAAAAATAAACAGAAGATAGTATGCAGCACTCGATAATCTACAACCCCCACCCCAACACATAAATATATATATTAATATGCATCCTTAGCAGGTGTAACATAAAACGTAACATGTTACTCTATGTATGCATAAGCAGTTAAAAAAGTGATATTAAAAAAAAGATAAATAAAATTATCATATTTTATTAGACTCACTGATGAAGGAATTATGAATTCCGAAATGTACATCTGAGTCATTAAAAAAATTTTTTTGTGGATTTGTGTTTTCCTTTTATTCCGATATTGTATCATATTTAATAAAATTTAGTGAAAAGATAAATAAAAATTATTACAGTAAGACCCCGACTTATGTCGTTTCGCACTTATGTCATTTATAAATTTCCACCACTGTTTCAGTGTTACGATGCTTGTTTTACACTTATGCCAAAGAAAAATCCGATTTTCTTTCCTAAAAAAAACATAAATACGAGGCATGTTTTTTAAGTAAGTACCGTTTTGGAATTAAAAAAAGACGTGCAAAGATATCGCAATAATTTTATTTTTACATGAAAGCCTGTACCTTAATCTACTTTTCTACATCATTTCCGTGAATATTGAGGCACTTGTCATAACGTGGCACCAGTTTTTGAATACCCTCCTCATAAAATTCTGCCGCCTGACTTGTTAACCACTGTATCACAAATGTTTTGACTTCGTTATCGTCTTGAAGACGCTAACCACCCAGGTGTTTCTTCAAGTGCAGAAACAAATGGTAGTCGCTGGGCGCCAGATCAGGGCTGTATGGAGGATGATCTAGAGTTTCCCATTTAAAAGATTTGATGAGATCTTTGGTCCGATTAGCCACATGTGGACGGGCATTGTCATGCAGCAAAACGATACCCTTACTCAACTTGCCACGTCTTTTGTTCTGGATTGCACGACGCAGATTGTTCAATGTCTCACAATAAGACGCTGCATTGATTGTCTCATTACGAGGCAAAAACTCCACTAGCAATACTCCTTTTCTGTCCCAAAAAACTGTGCACATGATTTTCCGGGCAGAAATTGTTTGCTTAAACTTCACTTTTTTGGGTGATGATGAATGTCGCCATTCCATGGATTGTTGTTTCGATTCTGGTGTGACGTAGGCCACCCATGTTTCGTCACCAGTAACAATTTGGTCTAAAAAATCTTCACCTTCATTGTGGTACCGCTCAAGGAAAGTCAATGCACTGCCTAAACGTTGGGTTTTGTGCAAATCCGTCAACATTTTTGGAACCCAACGTGAACACAATTTCCGGTAATTCAAGTTCTCGGTCACAATGCGATACAAAACACTACTAGAATATTGAGGAAAGCAGTCGCACAATGATGAAATTGTAAAGCGTCTGTTTTCTCTCACCTTTTCGTCCACTTTCTGCACCAAATCTTCATTAACGACCGAAGGATGCCCACTCCGTTCTTCATCATGCACATTTGTGCGACCATCTTTAAATGCTCTCACCCATTTCCTTACCATTCCATCACTCATAATGTTTTGTCCGTACACTTCACAGATCTCACGATGAATATCGATCGGTTTTACGCCTTTAGCACTAAGAAATCGTATAACAGCCCGTACTTCACAATCGGCGGGACTCACGATTGTCGGAGGCCTCTTAAACACTCAGTAAACAACGTATACAATGAAGAATCAGATTGTAATGGCGTCAGTGCGTAGACAAGAGATGTAGTTAACCAGCGCGCATGCGCGGAACGCCGACCGTAGCGCTGCGGCGGCGGAATCGCAAAACGGTACTTACTTAAAAAACATGCCTCGTAATACAACAGTGTTCGGTTGTTATCGTAAATCATCATGCAAACTAGCTAATTATGATACACAAAGTTCTAAGCCAATGACAAAATAGCCATCATCCACTTCCCATAATGTTAATTGATCCATGTCGATAGGTAATAGCACTCCAAGCACTAAATAAAAGTTGGAAATTTGAATGGAAGTCATTATGAAGCTCCTTCCAAAGATTAAGGGCATCCCAGTCCTCTGGTTTTCAGATATTCTGGATCACCAGCTCACCTCTAGAAGTTCCCCAGGCATCGTAGGCCTTATCACATTCTGGACGTCAACTTTGACGACATCCAAAAGGCCATCGTTCCAATACATTGGATCTCCTAGCTCCTCCCATGTTCCTCATCAATCAATAATCTGTTTTACTGTCCTGATAGGAAAGGACTGCTTTTTATCCCCTGGATGACTTAACTAGGTCTCATAGGGCTTCTTCGCAAATTCAACGTACTTCTTCTGAAAGGATGAGTATGTCAGTGAAAACATCGCTTCCAAACCACTCGTTTGTTTTTCCTTGTGCTGTTCGATTGTTGAATGGAAGTCATTAACCTAACTTAGAAGCTGCTGTAACTTAGAAGAATGATCCAGACTCTGAACACAGTTCTCATGCAAATAGAGGAATAAGAAATTTGTATCAATACTATGTACACCGAAAATAGTCAAGCTTCTGTTCAACTTCTTGGATATATTTTTTCCTTATAAATAAATAAATAAATAAATAAATAAATAAATAAATAAATAAATAAATAAATACGCATTCGCATTACTATACATGAACTTCTATTTTTAATCATATGAATATTCAAGTACAATTTTTTATAAACATATGTATTGTTATAAGAAATGATGTTTCGACTTATGAAACACTTTGTGGGCACCAATTAGTGGCTAAAGAAGATCATCGGCAGCCTTCATTTCAGCGATGATGAGCAAGTGAAAACTGCATGATTTTCTTCACTGGTGGCAGCTTCTATGAAGTGATCATGTGGATGTACCTTGAGCGCTATGACAAGTGCCCAATTAGTGACGTAATCGGGGTCTTACCGTACTATATTTTCTGAAGAATACGTATTTACGTCATATTTAATATCGTTGTTGTTACAGTCATTGGAGAATCACCCATTATATCAACTGTTTGCCGGGCAATTCCATCGATTTCTGAGTCATTCACTAGGAAGTTGATATATTCTGTAAAATCCTTTACTGTTGTTTCCTAGCCTGCAGGTAGTTTTTTAACCAAATGTGGTGTCCAAGAGCGTACAGATATATGATTTCACTTCATGTATCATTAGCACTCTGGTAAAGTCATTCAAATTCATCTTTGTTGAAAATTAAATGGCTGATATTCTGCAACGACCGATAGTTTGCAACACCAATTTTTAAACTTTTTTTTTAATATCAACTGAAAATTACGGTACATGTTTCAGAATGGCACTATTCATGTGCTCTTGCTAATCTAATCTTAATCAACTCCAATTCCAGTCTTAGTTTAAACATTTGAGATATTAAAAAACAATATTTGTGTTTAAAAACTAAAAATTTAAATAAAATAATTTTAGGGCAACTACATTAAAAATAATAAAAATAATTATTTACCGGTAACCTATCAATTGAGCTGAGGGATGGCATTTGAGATGGCATCATAGCAAAATTTTGATTTGATATAGATGTGCTGTTTAGGGACTGCTTCGAAGGATCACACATTACTACATTACTCTGAAACAAATGATCATAGTCAGTAACAAGCAAACGAGCATAATACATTCCTGAAATACATATACTAAAAAAATAAATAACATATTTATCACACTACACCAGCAATCCATCATGAAAAACAAAATGGGCAAAACCAATCAGAGTTCAATTTAATTTGGAAGGGTCATTGCAACCGTATTTTTAATTTTATACTCTAATGAATTTTATTTATAAATTTTTAGTATCATGATAACATAAATAAAGGTGTCACAATTTATAACTTGAAATTTTGACAGAATTATAAATCTTAACAATCTTCTATTATATTCAAGCTTAATACATGGACATTTGCACTTCATTCAAGACATATGAGCAAGTTTCATATCCGACAGTGAAATAGCTTTGCATTTTTAAATCTAATGACACTATTATAAATGTTCATTTAGACACTTTTTATTCCACCTTACAAGAAGTGCCACTAAGAATATACCGTAGTTCATAAACATCTTCGTTATACCTAATAAAAGGGATTTATGGAGGATGTAACCAATTTTAAATATAAATAAATAATCAACTGCTAGGAATAGAGTTCCAATTCTGACAGTAAAAACTTCCTTTCCAAAGTGTAGCATGTTTTCATGATCATGATGTGCAATAGGTTGGCTTCTATTTGAACAGAAGACTTTCAATTGCTAATTAATTATAGATGTCCATTTCAAGCAATTGCTTTATTATATGAAAATAAAATTTCTCAACTTTTTTGTTTGTATTTCACCATAAAATAAACAACCAACTTTTTTCATGTTTTTGTGCTATGTCCCTTCCAACAGCTTTAAACGTGAAAGACACATTTAGAGGATATTTTTATAATGAAATCAACAGCAGAGCATGTTCCTAGTTTTGTCAAACATCCACAAGACATGTTACATATACATATAGATCTATTGCTTGTCTTTCCAATGGTGTCCACAGATATTAATAATTTGGAAACCATAGCTTTGATTACAAAAAATGGTTTGCGTGAAATTTATTCGTGTTTTCTCCAATTTAGTTTTTCACCAGTAGATTTCATTGTTGGTGAACAAGGAATAAGTAATGCATTGGTTTTCTGATGTAATCCATGCAATCTCATATAACTTGTAAAAAATTAATTAGTTTTTTAGGCTAAACACATACAAATTGAATGTCATTTACTATCCAAGAAAGCTTTTTCATCTAAAGGGTCTCAATTATAAAATGAAATTACTGAATAAATATATTTTTAATTCTCACTAAAAATTTTATTTAAAATCTACATTTACTTGCAATACCCATTTACAAAATTGCAATAGTTCAATAATTATGAAAAAATTAATTATATAGGTGTGTGGTGTTTAAAAATTTCAATAGAAGTTGAATTATTTGCATCAGTGCTTCTCAAACATTTTGGAGCCAATGCTCCCTTGGTTCCAGAAGTTTATACCCAATTGTTATGATAACAAACCCCCACACTTTGTGTCCTTATTTTACATTGTTCTCCATATCTGGAAGCCATTAAACACAGTGTATAGTTGTGTTTAATGAACATATTTCATGACCCCCCCCCCCCATTGACATTACCCCCTACGAAATCGTTCCAGCACCTCTGGGAGGGTGATATTGCTCATTTTCAGAAACACGGATTTACATCACAGTTAGCTTCATTGGATGGTAATTCCATTGGTATTTGTTTCTTCAAATACATGAAGTCAATACATGAGACAACTGCTTGAAAGATTGGCATTAAATATTAAATATTAATTTTTATTATTTTAGCAGACAAGATATGAAACAATTTTAAAATTTTGATTACATTTTTGGATGCAGAATTTTATAATTTTAAGAATTTTTATTAATAAATGGTATTGTTTTCTAAATTATATATTTTTATATTGTAAATTAAAAGTTTTTTAGCAATTTATTTTGATTTTTTTTTTCTCCTATTTATCTCATCGTTATTTCTAAGATATTTGAAATAGAATTACTTTTCTCAATTTTCAGTTTTATTTTTCATGATACGCTACTTCCAAATATTCACTGATTTCAGTATCAATTTTTACTATTTCATGACTGGAAAATATTTTTGTTTCAATTTTTGGAACTGAAAAGAACAATAATAAATACAAAAATTTAAATATATTGAATGTACCACTATCACATTTACAAATTTGACATTTAGAGGTTTAAAGAATAATTATAAAAGAAAACAGATAATTTATAGATTCAACACGATAATAAAATTAACAAAGTAACATTTTCAACACGTAAAAGCAACAAGTAACCACAACCAAATGATTTTATATTGTATTATTTCATTCTTTGTTTACTGATATCTACCATTACAATTAGTCATCGTTTCTCTTGTCATCATAGCTTATGTAACATGTTTTTTAATTACATGAACTAAATAATTTATTCAATGAATAATTTAAATTTAATTTATAATTTGCTTTTGTAATTATTCTCATTCATCTATAAGAGGCTCATGAACTGCTTGATCACAGAATTTTTAATGGTTCTGACTGAAATAGTAATCATATTCTTATTCAGTATTACACAGTAGAACCCTGGTTTTAAGTTTCTCCGCTTTGTACTAAGTTTTGCTTGATCCCCATGAAGCTCCTATATCAATAATGTTAAAAAATCCCAGATCGTACATAATGCAAACCCAAATTTTTCTGCTTCTATGTTTTTATTGCAAGGTTCCAATTGATATTTTTCTCGTATACATATATATTTTTTGTTGCTGCTCTTTTCCCTTCATTGTTCCTGATATCGTCGGCTGCATAATTCACAGAGAGCTGCATAATTCATAGTTTTCTGAAAGCTGGATTTGCAGCTTTACCTCTGGATGTAACAGTTGTTGCAGCATTATATGAAGACGCAACGAGAAATGAATTTGCTGAAATAGCACTTGATCTTTGCAAATACGCTGAATGTGACAAAAAACATCATGACATCAGAAGTAAATGACATTTCCCATTTGTTTTCAGATGACACATCAGATGATGAAGTGGACGACGACAATACTGAGTCTGTAGAGAGCTATGAATGCACTAAATACTATTAAATTCTTTTGTCAAACGAAAATCAACAATTACATCTGCAGTCTCTTTTGATTCTTGAAAACACAATTTGGGAAATTTCTAATCATAAAAAAAAATCCCTTATTATTCCCAATATTCATAAATGTTTTCTTCAACATTTGAAAAAATAACGTATAAATACATAAAGACAGGATTTTGCCTCCGATTGACTTTTAATGGATATTTACAAACTCAAACAGCTTCTTCTTTGTTTAACGGACACCTTAGACACACAGGTGTAATCTACTTTTCTTGTAGAGGAATGTAGTTGATGACTCAGAAAGGAAATAGATCTAGAAGTCTATTGTGATAATTCATGTGCGACAGGAAACTTTCAGTTTACTGAAAGTGAAAGTTT
>JAHWFO010012650.1:1151369-1164400 GCA_023313115.1 Rhysida immarginata
AAGGAATGGTTATACAGCAGGCACTGTAGGAGTATCTCTGCGCATTAGTGAATCACATTATCTAATCCGTCAAGCAAGAGCAAATGCAAGGCATTAACGCAAATGAAGATTGAAGTGATTGAAGTTTCTGAAAAGGAAAAACTTTGTGTGAAAGTGGTTGCTGAAAAATTTGGTGTTGGAAAGTACTCAAATAAGCACCATCTTAAAAAACACTGATGACAAGGAGTGGAGAATGGCAATTCAAATAGGAAAATGATACATATTAACATTTTTACAATATTCATATGTAAAGTTTGTTTCACTTATTAGCTTATTTTTTTTTCTATCAATACTTCTATATACAGTATCACCCGCTTATATGAAATCCAAGGGCACATGGTTTCTTTTTGTTATATCCGAAATGTTATAAAAGTATATTAAAACTAGGTGCAATCAGTGTTTTAACCAGTTTTATTCAGGATCTTTAAAAAAATTCCAAAATGGTTTTCTGTTTAACGATTTTATAAAATTTTTGTTTATAAATTTACATAATTTAAAGCAACCATCAAAAATTTCATCCGGAACATAACCACAAACAGTTAAATAATTTTTCACTTCATTCATAAGAGAATCTATATGCTTCGATGATGGAATGGGCTCTTCTTGTTCGTCATCATTTGCTCGTTCATGGATCATATGATTGTTTTAAGTATGATTAGATGCATATAGGACCGAATTAGTGACAATTGGTGCAATTTTTGTAACAAATTTCATCAATTTACCTTTGCTATAACCGGATTTCTTTCAAAAACATTTCACAATCTATACTATTATATAAAGAAGGTTTTATGCTTGCTGGCGATAAGTGAAAAAACTACTGAACCGAACTTGATGAAATTTTGTACACTTGATCTTCACACTGTCTACCTGAGATTTTGAAAAAACATTAATTATCGATAATAATCGATTTTCAAAATGATGACAGCGCATACTAATAGGAGGTATCTCACCAACAATGTGTACGAAACGACAATATATCTCATGTCCAACAATGCAAGGTAAAGTTTGTAGAATATAACATTCAATAAGGCATGTAACGGAAGATTCCATCCCACCTCTGCAAATAATAAAACAAATCTGAATTTGTAACATACATAGAATTTCTGTTATTCGGGATTTTCTTAGAATTGATACTTCTTAGAGCTTAAATTTTCTTGAAATTCTTTAAAAATGAGCAATAACTGGACATAATGAGAGTTAGCAGACTACTGAAAAACAGCAAGTGGTGGGTGACCCAGTGATCGTCGAAGTTCCCAGACGGCCGTCAATAGAAGAAACGGTGACTGCTAGACCATGCCAAGTGATGAATGTCCATGTTTTTCACTATATGTGGATGTTTGCTCTAACCATAACAAGTGGGTAATACTGTATATAATAAATTTCATGAAGCTTAAATCAGGAATGTTTCCCAGATTTTTTGGTACAACTTCCAGGTAAAGGAGACCTCCACAGCTTGGACAAAAATTGCATCCCATAACTGTCCGTTAACTGGAGATTTGACCGTTTAAAAATATACAAAATGTTTTCACTTTTATATAAACTTAGTCATCTAAAAACGAATTACATGTATGCATTTTATATAGAATAAATGCTCACAACAGCAATCACAGCTTAATTTGAGATATATGAAATACGGAGGCTTTGCAATACATTTTGATAAAATTTATTTCACAACTGGTTTCGCCATCTTTTCCCGGCTTCATCAAGTTGTGGAATGAATAGCATTTAATATTTTGAAAATGAATCCATAAACTTTTAAAACAAAGACAAGAAGCACTACATAAACAACCTTCAAATAGTCAGTCTACTAATAAAATTTGGTTGGTTTCCCCTCACACATACTGGCAATAGTATTTACCCCCTTGCTAAATTATTTTCATCTAAAGTGACATTTCTTTTCGTACTAGTACCCCATGTGGATTTTCACTCATTGTATTTCTCCTTTTCCAGATTCTGTTGTTTACCGACTAAACTGTACTAAATATGAAATATACTATGTTGGCCTTTCATCTCAAAATTTTCTGATATGTTATAAAGAACATGTCACATTGTTTAACAAAAAAATATAAAAAACCCATGTATGTGACACTAAAGTCTGTCTAATTTATCTTGGCACATGAGCCAATAAGTTGCCATGGGTCACGGGAGAGGATTAACTCATAGTCTCTATTTAAGGCAACTTTAATTTATGGTCACCTAAGCAAAGCTCTTTAAGCCATGCAGGCTTTGACCTGAATGAAATCACTAGTAAAAAACAGGCACTGGCAGTTGGAGGGTAAGGGTGAACGTGGCTGAATTTGAACTATGATGTTTCTCGCTTAAACAAGGTCATGTGCTTTCTTATAATAGACGACTTGTATGACTGTTCTCCATACTGCCAAGATCCCTTCAAAATTAGTGTTCTCGAAAGCATTAAAATCTTCAAAACTCTTTCACCGAACACCCAAAAACTTTTAAATATACAAACTAATTTCAATATATTCCAAATTTTGGTTTTTTTTTTATCCAATTTTCTATAACTTATGACTTATTTAATTTTATAATTATTTATATTTTATATTTATATATTTATACAGTAAGACTCCGACTTACATCGTTTTGACTTACGTTATTTCGCACTTATTTCATTTATAAATTTACACCACTGTTTCAGTGTTACGATGCATTTCGCACTTACGTCAAAAAATACGAATTTCTTTATCAAAAAATATATATATATATATATAAAATGCAACAATGTACAGTTATTATCCTGAATCACCATGCAAACTATCCAATTATGATAAGCAAAGCTCTAAACTTAAATTTAGATATATGCATTGAAGATACCGATGAACTTTCTCATTCAGATGATCTTTCTAATGAAGATCTTGTGATGGCAGAGGAGGAAGTTTTAGGAAAAGATGCGTCTGCTGAAGAAGATGAGGGAGTACCAGTCAAAGCACTGACACAAGCAATGATTCCTGATGCTTTTAACCACTTAAAAAAAAGCTGCTATGGCTATTTTTCAAGAGAATGATCCCGACTCTGAATGCAGTTCTCGTGTAAACAGAGGAATAAGAAATTTGCATCAGTGCTACAGACAATTGTACACAGAAAAAAGTCAAGCTTCTGTTCAACATCTCTTAAATAGTTTTTTAAATAAAGATTACAAAATAAGCTTCTTGGATATATTTTTTTTCCGTATGCAGAATGATGAGGTGGGTTTGATAAAGTGGAGATTTGGCTAGTAATGAGTCAACAAACACTTTGCATAGAAATTATAAAAAGAAAAGTTTTATTAATGACAGTAAAAAAGAAACTAAAACACAAAGCGGTCCCATGGTTAACAATGGTAGAAGCTAAAAATATACACTAACAAAAAAAAAATAGGAATTTAAGTTACTCACAGTGTCTCGCACAAGTATTAGTACAAAAAAAATGAATAAATTACTCAGTGGAGCGGTAGTGCAGCCGTGGCATCTTGCGATGCACAGTTAACTCAACAGCATAGATGCATGGTTCTGCAGATGAAATATTCGGGTATGGAGAAAAGATAGTGCAGATTGTACCGTCCAAACGAATAGGCTTCGTGGCCAGGCCTAAACAAGATGAGACTGCAAAAAAACGAGCGACGGGTAGGAATAAACACTGACACACATTGAACGTGGGGACCACGTCGACAAACTCGTAATTAGAACTGCGGAGGTACAATCAAGGCTAAAGCAAGGAGAAAGAAATATTGGCAATGTGAGTGGGCACCATGGCTGTGCAGGAGGAGTGAGGTGGCAGAAGCAAAAAGATGAAGAAGAATGTTCTAGAATAAAAAGAACACTAATTATGCAATAATTTTATCAACAATTAGACAGTATAACATCTCGCGAGGGAAATCGCCACTTGGGGCAAGAGCTCACATCATGCGAGTTCGAAAAAAAAAATTTACGACAACAATGGTCCATGGACCACAACAATGAATTACTTAATCTAAATACAAATTATCAATAAAAATAACATTTTGGAATAATAAAAAAAAATTACCATCCACCACGAGATTTAATGAATAGCAATATTTTTTCATCAGCCATAAATTGCGATTTCCCGAACACAGACATAAACATGTATTTGCATTACTATACATGTGCTTCATTCTGTGGTCAGATGAATATTCAAGCACAAATTTTTATAAACACATGTATTGTTATAGGAAATGATGTTTCGACTTTCATCGTTTCGACTTACGTCACACTTTCCGGGAATCAATTAGTGGCATAAATCGGGGTCTTACTGTATATCAAAATATCTAAATTTTAATTATTAATTTGTTGTTATTCATCCCCTTTATTAATCAGCAAAATAAAGCAAAACCGTGGAATGGAATAACCAAAATCGGAGGAACCTCTAATCCACAATGAGATTTGAAATACCGGATACGTATTTCAGCTACCAAGTAGCCATCTTCAGCAATGAGAGACAAAAGTCAACTAAAGAAAATAAAGCCTTAATGCTAGAGAAAATATAGACAAGGTGGGTGGGGGTGGGGGGGCAATTGAAAAGAATATCCCTCATTGTTTTTTTTCATGTTTTTAGTTTACTTCCATTCCCCCTACTGATAAGGTATCTCCTCTTATTTTATTGGCCCACTGTTTAACTTGTCCAAAAGTCGTTATTTCCCTTCCGTTTA
The DNA here is from genome assembly GCA_023313115.1 of Rhysida immarginata. NCBI lineage: Eukaryota > Metazoa > Arthropoda > Chilopoda > Scolopendromorpha > Scolopendridae > Rhysida > Rhysida immarginata. The sequence continues at coordinate 1,156,069 of JAHWFO010012650.1, forward strand.
ACTAGTGGGAGATATTCTTTTTAATTTCCCCTCCCCCTGCCTTGTCTATATTTTCTCTAACATTAAGATTTTATTTTCTTTAGTTAACTTTTGTCTCTTATCACTGAAGATGGCTAGTATCCAAAATAGCCAGAATAGTATCCAGTATTTCAAATCTCCTTGTGACTTAGAGGTTCTCTCTTTATTATTGAATCATTTACTATGTTCACAGCCTCTTATTGTTAACTTTTACCTCAACAATCGATATTTCACTGTTCATTGTAAACCATTCATATTGTTAGATACTATTATTCATTTTCAAAATAGTTAGCAGCTATTCATTCTATCAACTTGACAAAGCCAGGAAAAGATGATGAAACTGATTGTGAAATAAATTTCATCAAAATGTATTGCAAAGCCTCTATATTTCATATATCTAATAGTGATACAAAGACCTCAAACTATATAGATTTATAGTGATCTTATTTACAAATTAATTTGAGATGCTATATTGTGTGAAAGAAATTCTATAAAAGTTAGTCATTTTGAATGCCTTAAAAATGCTTACAGAATTTATTTGGCAGAAGTTCAATGTGTACTATTTAAGAAAACATGCATTCCTGTAATTTTGAAGATGCAATAAATAAACAAACAAATACATAAATAAGGGTAGGGGTTTTAAACCTGAAGTTAATAAAAGTCATTAAAGATTATTTTTCATCATCAATTAATGTAATTTATTTTTATTACTGTAAAGTTTATAATTGATATTGCAAGGCTATCAGGTTCAACCCACGCGTAAAATGAGAGCTAGGGGAAGTAGAAACATGTCAAGGGAGAACTTTTGGAGTCGGAAATTCCAATTGATGGGATATTCATGGGATTTTCGCGTAATAACGCGATGGCTGAATCTGCTGCAAAATTAGTATGCATAGGTTTTGCAAACACAAACTTATTTCAAAGTTTTAGAGAAACCTATCAAGTGCACGCCATCAAAGTTTCCTCGTGCACTTGTGGAATAAATGCTATTTGAAAATTTTTTCTTTATAGCTCGTTATGAATTGCAAGTTATATAATGCTTTTCTGTGTACGCTTTATTACTAGCATGAAATGATGACAAGTAGACTCGGTATTAGGTATTTAAAATGCGTAGAAAGTTAGTGGAGGGTATTTAGTAGTAAACTAATTTCGTGACTGTAAAATTAGATGCACAAATTACAATTAAAATGAAGGAAATCTTTTTATCTGAGGTACCATTCTTCGTCCAAATCAAGTAAACACGAACCGTGTATGTAAAGTAATGCAATGGCATTTATGGTAAGAGAAAGGGGGAGGGGAGAATACAAAACAAATACACGGATCCTCGCACTTTCTCCAGCGCGATCAAAGCAATCGGATACTTTATTTCGATGTTATTGGAGGTGTACTTTTTTTTAATATTAAATCATTCCCCCCTCCCCCTTCTAAACAACAGTTTTGAGATGGAAAAAGGTATTGTTCTTTCCCGATAGCAATGTAAAGTGAGGTTAGTTGTGTTTTTTTCTCTCCTCTCTCTTTTTTTTTTACGCTCTTTTCGCTGGTGTCGCGATTCGCGTAATGTTCAAACTCCTACCACAAGTGGCGCGGCTAAAGGAAGGGCGAATAAGGTCGGAAAAGTAACGCGATTACTGAAGCAATTCGAGATGCAACGGCACTTGCATTGGAAGAAATAACAGACTCTCGATCAAAGTTTTGCATAAACTTACTTTCTCTTCTCCAGATTTGCGTTTATTATTTTTTTAAACGGTTATTGCAACGATTGCAATTACTGTCACACCTTGATAGCAAACCAATCCACTCAGACTAGAGCATCATATACGTATTTACTCTTAACTTCTTAACCTAACCGGCACTAAAAAGTAGTGCGCTAATTTATGAGTTTTAATGGTGTTTGCGTTCGTAAGAACGTAGACCACTGCCATTAGCGTGTCGAATCGACTTTTAAGAAGCTTAGTGCGCTCGTTTTACCGCGATCGAGCAAATTATCCAGCAACGGATTGATATCGAGCGAACCGAGAAAAACTTGACGGCTCGCTCGCGGAAGTTGCGCACGGCATGACGGACTGATGACATCACTCTTACGATTGCAACATGGACGAAGAAAGGCAATGTAAACACACGCACTCGCGTAAAATGAATAACAGTGGTGAGTTCATTACGTTTCTATTCCAAATGTAATCTCCACACGAGATTTGAAAAAGCGTAACGCTGTTTTAAAAAAAAATGTATAAGCGTTCGTGGTGATCAAGTAAGTTTCTAAACTTTTCTACCTACTTGGTTTGAAAGTTGGTGTTCCTGACTAGGCTTACGTAAATAGCAAAGAATGATGATGATGATACGAATGAAAAAGGGGGAAAAACCTGAAGATAACCAGTTTTATTGTTATACAAATAGTTAAAAATTAAAAAAAAAAATTCTTATTATTTAAAAAAACAACAACTTAATTTACGATCCGATGATTTATAATCGATAAATTGTGTAACCCCAGTTCAGAAAACTTAATTTGTTATTAAACTATTTCAAATATAATTAGAACAGAATTACAATCATCAAAAATATTAAGTCATCGTTAGAAGCAGCCGATCTAATCAATTTCTGATTCAGCTGATCTCATGTTATCCACCGTGATAACTCATTGAAAACCGAACTCTAGTCGACTCCACTGTCACAAAGTCCCGTAACTCGAGTAGAGTTTACTGTCGAGTTTAAATCGGTTTTCTTAAATTTTTAATATTTTTGTTTAATATAATTGTGGCTCAAACTGCAAATATTGCATGCAGGAAGTAAAGAACTAAAAAATATACAGTTTAATCCGCATAAGTCGAAGTCGGTTAAGCCAAAATTCCGCTTAATTCGAAATAGATTTGAAATCACTGCTCCTACATGAATTTATAATGCAAATTTCGTCGGTTAAGTAAAAGTGTTTTTTTTTTTATTTTAGCCAAGAAGCATTAGGAAAACGTTAGCCAAAAAAAATTGGAAAAAAAAAATTAATTACCTTTTTTTTTGTTTCAATAACCCGCGAATGAAACAAACCCGCACCCCTGAATATCCCGTGAAAATTTCGTTATTACGTTAAAAAAAAAAAAATAAAAAAAACATTTGCAAGCCTTTGTATTCCCCATGAATTAAACTCACGAGAATATGCAGAAACGGCGGCATTTTCTTTTCGTATTTTAGCTATTACAGCTTTTTCACATTGCTTTCGTATTTTTTCACAAACCAGGGATCTATCTAGGGCCAATTTGGTACCGTTTAAGGGTACCTTCACAAAATTATTTTAAGTGGGAACGGTATCTTCACAAAATTTTTACTCTTGTTTATCAACGTATTACCTTCAAAAATGGGCGTTTATCAACGTAATAATGTCAGTTCAAATAATAAAGAGTTTTTTAAAATTAAGCCCAGTTTTTTATATTTTTTGTTAAAAATTTTCATAAAAATCTTGGCATTTCCACAAAATAGGGTATGGATTCTGAAATTCTAGATAGACCCCTACAAACATTTCGTACTTTTTCATAAACATTTCATACTTTTTCACAGACGTTTAGTACTATTTCACAAGCATTTAATCCATATTTATAATACACTGTGTAAGTTTACAGGACAATTATAGACATTCATTCACTCGTGAATCGGAGAATTTTCTGCGAAACACGAGAGAATTCAAGAATTCTTGCTAGGTCTCGAACGCCACAGTGAATTATGACTTAATCAATAATGGCGATTGGTATGAAGATGTGAAGCCACAAACGACTGATAAATGAAGTAGAAACTGTAAAGTAGGGCAAAGACTTGGAGTAATAGACCTCTTACTCCATGTGGGAAAGATAGGTAAGCAAAAATTGTGTAAGCCTTTCTGGTTGGCTAATGGATCCAGCGATAACATCATTATTATCGCCTAGTAAAATCTGCTTCAATATTGTTTACTTATATAAATGCACAAAAAATTTATCATTGCCTATAATTGTTCTGTAAATTCAGACAGTTTGACTTGAAATTTTGCACACTTGCTTACTCCTGATGACAATACATGAATCATTTAAATAATTCACTAAATAATTGATCAATTAGTGGCAATTAATTTAATTTTTATAAAGAATATCGTTCAAGATTTTACCAATAGATGGCATTAAACTGAGTTTTTAATTTTTTTTTTTTTTTTTATCCTTACTTTATTAAAAATAACTTTTATTTTATTTATAAATTAATTTTGGAAATAAATGGAATACATAATTCTAAAAAAAACAAATAAGATGGTTTCATTTTATATTCTTCGACATTTCTTTACATTGTTGGTGTTTAGTCATGCAACTTAAATTCCGTTTCTTGTTTCTCATTTTATATCTTTTATGTATCTTTTCCGTTTTGCTCTTGAGAGCATCACCTTTTAAGAGTGTATTCAAAAATCGAAAGTAAAACTATCGAGTTCAAGGCGTCAGCCTCAACATATATGTGTTTATTCACTTATTTTATTCACTTAAAAATATGTACACAATCAACATATCAAGTGAGTAATTTCATAAATCAACAAGCAAACCTTACATTAGGTTAGTACGAACATTTTTTGGTCCTTCGAGCCGGATACAAGCGAGTGGCATTCCATAACGATCGGAGAGAGCGTTGCATTCCACAAGTGAGAGCACCCCCTCCATCTTAACACGTGCTCCCTTTTCGAACGTGCAATTCAGTCAGACAAACAAGGCATCAAATTATGGAGACCCTTCAAAAGCAACGTGGGATTGCAAAGGGAAAAATTACAAGAGCTAATACATACTTGAGCAGTACAGCATCACAGAGTGCATCGTGTAATGAAATCAAACGTCGCATTGCATCATTGGACGAGGCGTGGAAGGAGTACGACAAAGTGAGTACTGAATTAATTATCCATAGTAATGCAGATGAACAATTAATACATCAAAATGATTACGAGGAATGTGAATCCAAGTATTTCACTACGGCTGCAGGCCTGAGTGATCTCTTGGAAAATTTGCAAGGAGCTACATCAACAGCTAACCTTGAAACAAGTGCTGCATCAGATCCGTTTATACGTGCGGACATTAAGCTACCAAGGCTAAATTTACCCAGTTTTTCTGGCGATTATTTGGAATGGACGGAATTTCAGGATCTGTTTAATTCCATGGTACATGAAAATACACAAATCAGTGACGCTCAGAAATTACAATATTTAAAAGGAGTGTTAAAAGGAGATGCAGCTGAAGTGATTAAATCGGTGAAAACAACAAACGCAAATTATCAGGAAGCATGGAATTTATTAAAAGAGCATTTTCAGGACACATACAAAATTAAGATGAGCCATGTACAAAAATTATGCAGCCAACCAGTTGTACAACATGAAACTGCTTCAGAACTCAGACAGTTACTGAATACAACAGCACAGCAAGTGCGTGCATTAAAGGTCTTGGGAACTCCTGTTGAAAGCTGGGATCTGATACTCGTGCATCTTTTAACATCCCGATTGGATAAAGCAACCCATCGAGAGTGGGAGCGCAGTCGTGCAACAATAAATGGTGATCCAAGCTTTGAAGACATTCGGAAATTCCTTGTTAATCAGTGTAAAATACTTGACAATGCACCAGTCGTAGCTAGAAATACAACTAAAACAGTACCACCAAAGATTCATTCACGAAGTGTACGGGTGCACAGTACTTCAAAGGCCACCTGTCCTGTATGTGATAAAGATCATTTCATTTACCAGTGTGAAGTGTTTTTGGGAAAACAGGCCCATGAGCGTACATCAATTGTGAAAGACAAATCTCTTTGTTATAATTGCTTAAAGTCAGGGCACTCATCAAAGGATTGCAAGGTGAAATCTACTTGTCGTAAATGTGGAAAACATCATAACACATTACTTCATTTCGATCAATCCAGTGAGAATGTTCGCATGGCCTCTTCAGTGACTCTGAATCCTTCAGAAGATGAGCCTACTACTTATGTTGCCACTCATCTCACAGGACAACAACATCACAGAAATGTATTACTGCCAACAATACAAGTAAAAATTCAAGATTCAAGTGGTGCGTTGCACATTTGTCGAGGTATTCTTGATTGTGCATCAGAGGTGTCATTGTTGACGGAGTCAGTGGTTCAAAGACTTGGACTAAAGCGTGTTCATGTTAGCACATCAATTGAAGGCATAAATGGTACTTCAGGTGGTGTAGCTCGAGGTGCAGTCAATATAACTGTGCATTCATGCGTCGAGAACTTTTCCATTAAAGTAAATGCCCTCGTCATTAATAAGATAAGTGGACTGTTGCCAAAGCAACCAGTAATAACTATTGAGCAAAGAGAACTGGCAAACTACAAATTAGCTGATCCAGATTTTGACAAACCTAATACAGTGGATCTTTTAATAGGCAGTGATTATTATTATCATGTCATCAAGGACAAATTGCATGTATTATCAAATAGGCTTTCATGTGTTCAAGATACTCATTTTGGCTGGGTAGTAGGAGGTCAAGTACAACAGTTGACTAATTCAAGCAATCAAACTCTAGCATCTCAAACTATAGTCAATACTCATTTGTGCAACATTGATATTTCAAGGCAAATTCAAAGGTTTTGGGACCTTGAAGAAGTAAAACCACAGGTGTTTTTAACAGAAGAAGAAAGAGAGTGTGAAACACATTTCACTACAACTCATACACGTAATTCAGAAGGAAGATATGTGGTTGCTCTACCATTTAAAGAAAATGTTATAGAATTAGGTGACTCATGCGAAGTGGCTACAAAACGATTACTTTCAGTTGAAAGAAGACTCCAGACATGCACAGAGCTTCAGAATCAATATCAGAGTTTCATGGAAGAATATGAAGAATTAAATCATATGTCAAAGGTGAAGCATGACAAGAATAACAATTATTTGCCTCATCACTTTGTAATAAAGAATGACAGCACAACAACCAAGCTTCGTGTCGTATTTGACGCATCATGCAAAACGTCTTCTGGTGTGTCATTCAATGATACATTAATGGTCGGACCTAAGCTCCAGCCAGACATATTTGACATCATTCTACGATTTCGCTCACATCGATATGCTGTTTCGGCAGACGTTGAAAAAATGTACAGACAGGTGAACGTCCGTGAAGAAGACCGACGTTTTCAGTGTATTCTTTGGAGGGCGAATCCAAAAGTTCCAATACAAGCCTACCAATTAAATACAGTGACGTATGGAACCGCATCAGGACCTTACTTGGCAATAAGAGCATTGCAACAAGTTGCCATTGACGAACAATCACGATACCCGCAGGCAGCAAAGGTGCTCAAAAGGGACTTCTACGTTGATGATGTAGTCACAGGTGAACACACAATAACAAGTACTCAACAGTTGTGTGTGGATTTAGCCGCAATGTTGAAAGAAGGAGGATTTGAGCTACGCAAGTGGTCATCCAACGAACAACGAGTCCTAGAGAAAATTCCATCAGACTTGCATGCCACATCTATGTCATTTAATATTGCATCAACTGAATCAGTGAAAACGCTAGGCATACAATGGAACACTTCACAAGATGAATTCACGTATCATTTGTGGAAGTTAGATAAATCTGGACCACAACCAACAAAACGCAACATATTGTCAGAGGTTTCACGTTTGTACGATCCACTTGGGTGGATAGCACCAATTATTATACATGCAAAAATCATTATTCAAAAACTGTGGCTAAGTGGCACAAATTGGGATGAGCCAGTTTCAGATCGAATTAAACGAGAATGGAACGAATTCCGAGAAGAACTGCCCCTAATCGAAGAAGTAAAGGTGCCAAGGTTCATTATTGAGAGAGATACCAATCTTCAGTTACATGGCTTCTGCGATGCTTCAGAAGTTGCATTTGCCGCAGCAATCTACATACGGTCGACTCGGTCAGATGGGAGCATCAATGTTAACCTTTTATGTGCTAAAACAAGAGTAGCACCAATTAAGCCAACATCGCTACCACGTTTGGAATTATGTGCAGCAGTTCTACTGGCACGGCTGATGCATCGTGTTCAAGAATGCTTAATAAACCCCATCAACTGTATTTGGGCGTGGAGTGATTCGACAATCACATTAGCCTGGATAAAAAGTCATCCTAGTCGATGGAAGACGTTTGTAGCAAACAGGGTTGCAGAAATTCAAGAACTGATCATACCAAATCAGTGGCATCATGTCCCAACAGATCAGAATCCAGCAGACGTCGCTTCTAGAGGCATCTGCCTCACAGTACTGCGTGATTTAAACATATGGTGGAAGGGTCCTGTGTTCCTGGAACAAGAGGAATCCACATGGCCAGTGTTCAACATAGATATATCCAAA